>OZ017738.1:353909296-354041796 GCA_963969285.1 Odontomyia ornata | reverse complement strand
TATCCATACAGGGGAATTCCAAGGAGAGTAGCTGGCAGCTGAGCAGATTGCTTAATTGTTTTCGTACCTCCTCTTGATGTACGAAAGGATACCTGTAAGATGTGGTACAAATGGGCTCATTATCGGTAGTTTTAATGTGATGCTTGACTTGATTTGTGAAGCCAAGTGTTTGATCCTCCCTGAAAAATATGTCATCGAACTCTCTGCAGACTTTCAAAAGCTGTTTTCGTGCTTCACCGTTTATGTGCGATAGTCGAAGCATTTCGGATATATTGCCCAATGAAGCGTTCACCGGAGACGTGGTACCCTCATCACAGCAGATATTGAATTGTTAACCTGCTGACAAGAGGCAAGACACTCGATGAGTAATACCTCATCAGAATCCGACCAGTTTCTTACCTCAGCAAGCGCAAATCAGTCCTCAGAAACGTAAATATGTTCGGAGAGTACCACCTTAGGGGTAAACTGTGTCTGCCTAATGTAGACCTCACCGTTCTCGACGTCCACAGGCAACTGAACTGTTGACTTGCTTTTTCCTGAAACCACCTGTTTCCCCGAAGAAAAACTGGGCTTGAATTGGAGCCCCAATACAAAAAAGTTAGTCACCAGGAACTTGTTGGCTATATCAACCTTAACACAAAGATCACTCAATGCATCTATTCCCAAACGTCTGTCAAAATAGCTATGAAATTTGAATACAAGGAGCTGTGTTTCAGCCGGTTGATTGAACTCAACGAAATTAGGGAGTATTACCTTTTCGTCAATTTTATGTTTGGCCAGGACAGTTGTAATATAAGTTGGATTAGTTTTGACAATCAATGGAGGGGGTATAAACTCTGGGTTAATGAAGGATGAAGAAGCACCGGTGTCGATTAAAATTTTAAGTGGTCGTCCAAAAGGGGATGAAATTTCAATATAATGTAAAAACTGGCCATGTGCATTTAAGTCTATGTACCCGATGGATTTGTCGAGGCATTTGAATGAAAATTTGCGTCATCCCGAACTTGAATTTCATTTTGTTAAAAGATTTCCTGAATAGGTTGCGGACCGTCATCAAAGTCCTGCGAAGCCCGACCCGGATCAAAAGATAAATCACCAGTCAGGCTCAAAAGAACAAGCGTAAGATGCTGAGTACTCAGGTGGATAATCCTCATCAAACAGATATGGAGGCATATGTGCTTCGCTTGCACCAAATACACTTTCAATATTGTGGAACCCTCTATTGTTCTGAAATTCATTTGCAGGAAAAAATGATTGGCGATTTCTTTTAATGAAATCGCTTCCCAATTCCATGGGTTCCGCCCTTGGCAAATTTGAGGCGTTTGGGGGTCTCGCTGTAAATGGTCTTTGCTGAAAATTAAAATTTTGGTCTTGCTGATTTTGTCGGGGAAATTGAGTCAGTATATATGGCCGCCGAAACTGAAGGTTATTATGTTGTAAATTATTTGGTCTATAAGATTGTGGATTATTATTCGGATAATTTTGTGGAACTCGATTCAAAGTATTCATCTCGAAACGTTGAGGAAAACAAGATGTATGCTTTTGCATAAGGGGTTGATATTGAAAGTTTGGTGGTTTGAAATTAAAACTTAGTAACCTTGACTTTCACACCCAATTTGTTTTTGCGAAAGATCAAATAGGCTATCAGGCCGGGTCAACTTCCGCTGCTCAAACCTTCGCGCACCATCAGCTCGTGTATAGAAGATATTTTGTTCTTGAACAAAATAGCCATAGGTATTCGCAAGATCATGAGGTTTCATTGCTCAGGTTTCATTGCTTCTTCAGTCCCGAAAGGAATGTGTTAAGACTCTCGCTCGTGTATAGAAGATATTTTGTTCTTGAACAAAATAGGCATAGGTATTCGGAAGATCATGAGGTTTCATTGCTCAGGTTTCATTGCTTCTTCAGTCCCGAAAGGAACGTGTTAAGACATCCGAGAATAACCTTCTTTTTGCAGATATGAGTCTTTGATCCCTTTCACAAATGTTCAAGTAGTTGTCCATACTGGAAAGGCTTCCAGTAACTTCACTACTTGATCTTTTAAATATTTTCGTAAACCCGGAAAAGCTAAAAGAGCGCTTCAATACATTCGCGGCTTCTAACAGTGGAGCACTCTCACTTCCCAAACTTTGCAAATTTGTAAAATTTCTTAAATTAATATTATCTATTTCTAAAGATGATCTGCAGTCGTTGTGCCTTTTCCTACTGGAAGTGGTATGGGATTTCTTTGAGGAGGATTTAGGAGGTCTGATAGGAGACATCAAGCAATCTAATATAAATTAAACCAACTTACATGAATGCCAACATCTCGTCCTGATAACTGATATTCCTTCGGCTATCAAAAGTTCCGCACAACAACCGATATTTCCTCGATTCTATTGATAACACATGGACACTTTATTTTGCGAACAATTTAACACAAAAATGGCGATATTCTTTCGCTAATCGATATTCCGTCGATTTTTCGTTCAAACTTTTGCACTAATGCCAACCCATTATCCTCCCACCGTAGACTGCGCCAATTATAGTTTCTTATTAAATAAAACCAAGGATCTTTAATATCGAATTAAAATTTATCTTTATTTCCGCACTCTACGGAAGTCAAAGTCTAACTCAGCCACACAAAGCTTTACATTCATTAATATTCGATAAAAATGCTGACCCAAAAAATGCAATAAAGCAGACGTCAGTTTAATGACTTAGACAATGTCTAGTGAATAGATTGGAAGTCAGAATATTTGCAAACAGAAATTTAATTACAGAAACTGATGCAACGAATTAACATTCACAAAAAAATAGGAAGTCAGCAATGTATGGAGTCGATGAACGCTACTATGTTGCATGAACGCTACTATGTTGCCATAACTCGCATTCAAGAACTGACATTTCATCATTTGAGTGTGTGCCGGAAATAAGGCACTATAGAAAGTTGAAATTATAACTCAATCGTTGGCAGGACAGGGACCATCCGTTAAACATCATTTTCACCTAATGTTTAGATGTCCTTAGAATTCAAATTGAACCAGAACAAGTCAATTGAAAAATGAATACTACATCAAAAAAATCGCTATCGGCTGCCCCAATCAAAATGAGAAGGAAACTGTCAAACAAACAAATCAGCTATAAGCAATAAACACCGCTAATACTTTTTTTAAATATATAAATAAAGAAATTAAGTATGCTAGGCGGACAAAAAACGGAAAGTGGTTGCAAATCACTCAGGTAAATGGAAGCATGTATAAGAGGGCTCTAAATAGATACGTCAATATAGATTATGGGTCATATTTAGTGAAGGAAGACTTTAACGTAACGAGGTGTTTTAAATGCCAAAAATACAATCACAAAACACCAAAATGTAAAAGGGAGCAGATTGGTGTGAAATGTGGACTAAAGCTTGAGCTAAAGGACTGCAAAAGCATGCCTGAGAAGTGCTGCAACTGCATTGGAAACAATAAGTACGTTGATCATTCTCACAGAGCTGACTCTATAGAGTGGTCGAAATTTCAACGTAGAATTTCGATCACCAGGTGGAAGTCGGACTTAAACTTCGATGATTGTTAATCATGCAAATCAATCAAGTGGAACAAATTTGACACTTTCATACGTCAATATAAGAAGCACAAAACGAATGATATTCAGATTCACCTGCAGCAAAATTCTGACATAAATTTGATTATTCTCAATGAAATATGGATTTACCCAGAAGGAGCACGATTATATAATATTGAAGGATATTATGCAGTATTCTCCTGTAGGCCCGGGAGAGGTGGAGGCACAGCAATTTATATAAAAAATTTAATCTATTTTGCCACCAAGAGAGTGACGCCTGACAAATATAACATTATAATAATTGTAGTAAGCTGTGCAGGTAAAAAAATGAAATTGGGGACGTACTACAACCCCAATCATATCTATGCGCAAGGCTTTTGCACTGTACTAGATACATTATACTCAACTGAAAAAAAATGTAATCACAGTAGCCGATACAAACATACTCTAGAAACAAATGGAGTGCTTATCATAAACAACAACAAAGTTTCTCGCCTAGTTTCGAAAACCTTTCTGGATCATATAACCAATGATCAAAAAAGGCTAAAAACATCACATACACATTTGAGGACTGGCCGGAACTGAATTACCGTGTTTTAAAAATAGTTACTCATGACCAAACCTTGAAGAAAGAGCACCCGGCATACAAAACGTTTAGATATCTAGATGAGGAGGTCTTTAAATCAAGCCTACAACAATTCCTGAAGAAGTTTACCTTATCGAACTCAACAATATGATCACAGTTTCACAGCAAAGCTCTGCTATTGAGAAAAAATCAGATGTCGACAGCGTATTTAGATAACGAAAAAATCGATTGAGACAAGTATTAAACAATTTTGGGTAGACAAAACTACGCTCATGAAGGGTTTTTTACTTAATCTACAATATGCGGATATGTTGACTGATTTTATTTATGTGATTTTTATGACATGCACAACAAATATATTCTTGCTTTAAAAGAACTCCATTTTAACCAGCCAACATTTTGTTCCAATATTGCTAAAATTATGGAGTAACCTGAATCTCAAATGTATTTTTGTTATGCATATTATCCGAAAATTTGGAGAAGATCCAGTCAAAAGTGTGATGTCTGGTTCAATAGAAGCCCCATGCAGTAGAAAAATCGTATATGTATGTTGTAATTGGAGGAAATCCAAATGATTATAACTTCTGTAAATTTTATTGAAAGGCTTTTTTAAAGAACTACTTGAATGCGGATTTTATCCAACTTTATGCAGTGGCGGTGAATTTTGGGGAGGGTGGGGCATACATCGGTTTTTAAATTTTTTCAGCATACATTTAGAAAATTTCGACCATTTTCAATGGAGATATTATCTAAATTTGAAAAAAAATTCAATTTTGATAGTAATGCATGGGGGATTAGAAATATGGCGAATAAAATATTCAGTATCAAAGTAAAACAAAAATTGTATTTTATTGTTCAAATATAATTTCTGATAGAAACATCATACAACTTGATGCATATGTCCATTTTTGTATGCTCATGTATTTAGTAATACTTTTATAACTCTTGTAATTTTTATTACATAAATGTTTTTGTTACATGAATGACAAAATCTCACTATTTTATGATAAAACGTTTAAAAAAAAGTTTTTAGTCTTACAGCGACACAAAGTTCACAAAACAATTCGATGTACTCCTAAGTTCGTGAATCGTTCAACGATGTCTTCCGGCGTCACTTCAATATCATCATGCGCGTTGAGAAGTGCCAGACCGACTAACCTTTTCTGGAGCATCCTTGTTCTGAGCCATGTTATTATACGGCGTAGAGTTGAGAATAACCGTTGGGCGCTTGCATTGGTAACACACACCGTACAAAAAATTTGGAGTAGAGCGTAAATCATTAGATACACATCTTTGTCACAACTTTCCAGAGTTTCTAATGCACTGTTTGGTGTCGCAGAGTTTCTTTGACTGGCCTGAATTGTTTTGAGTTTCCAATGTTGTTGTCAGTGATTCATTTCTCCTTTGAGTCTCAACTATTGGAGTTTTTTAGCGTCCTTCAAAAGATTACCTAATCGTTCTATGAGACTGTTAATGAGATCGGTTGAGTCGTTCGGTGGCACGTCTCTCACGCTTTTAGGAAGTAATAAGCTCAACTGAAAGTCATCCAAAAAATCCTGAGAGAAACGAATCTTCATATCTTCC
The DNA here is from genome assembly GCA_963969285.1 of Odontomyia ornata. NCBI lineage: Eukaryota > Metazoa > Arthropoda > Insecta > Diptera > Stratiomyidae > Odontomyia > Odontomyia ornata. The sequence goes on along the minus strand of OZ017738.1, from coordinate 354,036,077 downwards.
AAAATATTATCGACCAAATTTCTTCACAGTCAGATGTATTGTAGTTTTCTCGTCGTGTTTTTTTACCACATGTTCTCGGTTTCTTGATTTCTATGTTTAACTCTTCTGCTAAATTCATTGCTTCTGAATATATTTGATCGAATTTTTCCTCTGCGCTCAGCCTTTGACTTGAATATGAACTAACAACGAATTTTATTAGGTTCTTATATCTTAACAAACAAAAATTCTTAATTTTATTTCGTGTATTGATTATTCTAATGATGATATTTCTGAAACAACTCAAGATAGCGCTCTCTCAATTTGAAGTTGCGTGGTGTTATAGTGCTTGTTGTATTATGAAATTTTCACTAAATGTAAGCAAAAAGGAAATATCTGTGCTTTTCCTGACGGATCTGAAGTTTCATCGAAGCCGATGGAGTAAAATTCGACATCAGTCACAAGTTGTATAATCTTCTTCTGAATATCAACCTTGCAGCAGTCGATGAGTTTTTCTTGAGTTGTTTTGCTGATATATGTTGCTACTGATGACGCAGTTTTTACATGCTTTTCGAGTTCTGCATCTCCTGATTTAATGAGAAGTTTCAGCAGCGCCCTGAAGTTTCCTTCATTTCGCTCAGATCCTGCCTCTGTTAGGATACACCCACCGTCCCGATGCCCCCGGAGTGCTATATTCCGCCGTCCAAGGAAAATGACCGCTCTTGCTATGAATTTAAAAAATAGTCTGTTCTCTTGACGTTGACTCAGATATTCTTCATTAAGGATGTTATTGACGTTATTCTGTGGGTTATGATAATTGTATATAAAACCTTTCCCAGCGGCGACTGCATCTTTGTGACAACGGTCCTGTTTGTGGAGTTCTAGATACCCCTTCTGTCCGGTTAGGTCTTTAAAATGTGCTAAAGCTTCCGTGACGAGGATGCCCAGGGTATATTTTTTTGGTATCCGCCTACGTTTTTCACAGTAAACCATGGACAAAATTTGCAAAAAGTCCTTTCTGCACGTCAGAGTAAACCAGCCAGTCTCCATGATCAATCAGTTGTTTATGTGAAGCATAATGCTTTCTTTCTTTCTGTAAGGATTCATCTCGGTCGCAGGTCTTAAAATGGATTACGCCCGATTCCAATAATTTTCAGCCACCATAACACACCCGCGAAAAAAAACCCGTCAAATACCCGATGCATACGGGGACGAAACCTATCCTTACTCTAGTCCGTATGTACAACGTTCATCATTTCCATTCAATCCTATCAACAAAATCTAATTCGTTTCGCGTTCCCGAAATATTCCCGACGCGGTACCGAAAATAAACTACCCGAGTCTAAAGTGCCAACAACCTACTCTAATGAAATTGCACAAACGCGAACAATGGTACCGCGTACCGCACCAGACCGAAAGATGGTGATCAGTGGGATCTTAGTAACTCCTAGTAACTCCTTCGTCATACCTACCTCTGTTGGCGGCCGTTTCCTGAAAAAGAGGATCTATCCTACTGAAAAGGAAAGATTTTTGTGCGTTAACAATTCATGTTATTCATCATATTGGTTGTTCTTAAATTTATCGTAAATGTCTAACACCTATACACATTGGTTTTTCCTTATCTCTTTAATTTGTATTTGTTTCTTGGCTTTGTTGCAACCTGTCTTTTGTCTCATTGCTATTTCGCTTTACATAATTCTCTTATTTGATTCAATAGAACATAATTATATAAGTTATTTTCAGTGAAATCATTTTAAATTTTTCCTGTCATTGTCTGCCGCTTGTTGCTAGCATCTTCGAATAATTTCGTAAATACTGCCTATATTTTTATATATGATTTCTATTCTATTTATTTATTGTTTTTTTTTCTTTACTTCAGTTTTTGTTTCAAATGAAAACAGTCTATTGGTTTTGTTATGATGATTAATTTGTTATTGATGATATTGAAAAATGAATGGATGATTGAAAACAAATATGTAAATAAACGGAAAACTAACAAGCTGTGGCAGTTTATTTCTGTTTAATTAGAAATCGTTTCTAGGGTCTCCTAACTATAGATTACTAAATGTAAAAAAAAAAATAATTTTATTACTTAGTCAAGAGATCCCTTAGTATCTTTGTATTTTTCAATATTATTTGAATTTTCTCTTCACAAATAATTTAACTATCAATATTTGACTTTGTTTAGTTTGAAAGGACATTCAAGAATGTTGTAAGAATTGATTCGAATTTCTTTTTGATTTATTTTAGTTTCAATATTAAAATTTGCTTATTTGATATGTAGACCTAACTTGAAATTATTTTTACAATTTTATCATGCTCAAAATCATGCCAATTCTTATTTTTTTCATCACTCCTAAGTTTAAATGCAAATTTAACTATTTGTACAGCGCCATCACAAACTTTGTAATAAGGTTAAATTGTTTTGAAAAAAAAATGTTATTTAACAGAGCACCATTTAAATATTGATAAATAAAAGTTGGAACCTATTTTTCTTACAAGAATTGAAAATATGTTGATTCCTATTTTCTGGATCGATATTTAATTGTTTTACATTTTCGTTTTTGTGTTTATACATGGACTAACTATATTCGATATATTTTATTAACTCTATTTTATGTAGAACAAATGGACATGAACATTAAAAATAGACAATTACAATTTTTTTGTAAACTTTTTATTTTTCTTTGAAATAATCTAGTGGTTAGCTGATACGAAACCTTATTTTATTTCAATCTTATTAAAAATTATATGTTTATATGCCAGACTACTTCACAACTTTTGACAGTATAAGTATGTTTGTTGAAATATGTTATTTTTGTAACGATCCATACGCCAAACCAATTTGAACTACAAATTTAAAAGAATCATTCTATACACCCACTTTAAAATTAAAAAAACATGTTTGAAGTGTGCCTGGGATCACGAACAAGTCACCCTTTGATTGTAGACTAACATTTGAAGATTTATAGTAATTTGTCGTGTTGAAAAAAAACTCTGAAAAACTCAGGTGAAATCAACCTCTGCATATGTTTACAAGCTCAGGACATGTTTATCATTCGCTACATGTAGGTATAAGATAATATAGAGAGACCTTTTTGCCACCAACTTTGTCCAAAATTTATGCATACTACGAGTATTAAAAATTCGCTGACATTTTATCTTTCCAGCGGCGTAATAAATTCATAGGGCAATTATTACAAAATCTAAACTCAAATTAGTTTTGTACCAAGTAATTGCTTCTTAAAATAATACAAACACTAAGCACCCAACATTGCCACCTTTTCTAATAATACTTTCCCCCTAAGGAAATAATAAATACACGTCCATTCATTTTCACGTCGCGTCCGTTTTGGACGAGTATAGGTTTCCGTTTCGGTTACTACTGCTGGAACGTTGTTTCCTACCGGCTTCTTGAGATTGTGCTGTCACTTGCAATGAAATGGCATGTAGATGGATTTTTTTTTCCCGACAGTAGTCAATCCTTCCGAGTTTCTCCTACTGGTTGCTGTGGGATCGAATTGCGTTAATTGAGGTGTTTCAGACACCAACCTCAACAATATTTACCTGATGCCTTGGGTTTTCAGCGATTCTTATCGCCCCGCGGTTCTGCATCCTCACTAGCTGACAGTTCCTACACCGGATGTCATTTGACTGTCACGCAAACTTTCTCATGACAGTCAGATGTCGTGGTGATATACAGGGTGTTGCCAGATGGTACTTTTCATTTCCCAATTAATTTCCGGTGCGATTCCGAATGGGAGAGAACATTATTTTAATGTGATTTGAATAGAAAGAAAATATTTTCCTTGCACCATAAAAAATGAAAGAAAACATTTTCTCTGCGATGGAAATCACACAACAACAAAAATATTCGCTATGTGATTCGGAATCGGTGTAGGGACTGGACAAGCGATTTGAAGAATATTGCAGAACCGTGAGCATGGCCCTCGGGTGCCAATCAGGATCGGAATCTCTTCGATCCCGGGCGGCGGCGTACCATTACATTTCCCTGAGACTATCCTTGAAGAAAAAGGAAACTTGTAATCTTTCGATGGTCTCCATGGGTTTCCTAATAATTCTCACTTAACTTTGTCGCTTCTTTCCTGTCCAATAAAATGACCTATGATATAAGAGAACTCTGGTACCACCGCTCCAACTTCGTTGTAGTTTGTGTTTAATGGAAGTGATGGACAGACTTTAAGGGCATCGATGTCAAATGAATTTGGAGTTTTTCGCTTCCATGTATTCAACTCATTCGAATCATCATTTGACTGATGATTTTCTTCGACGTGATTCAGTTGATCCGAAGAATCCCCGCCAACTTTTTAGTTTTTGAAAGCTTGAAAAAGTATGAAACGGAAGACTGCTGGTAAGACTGAAAAAAAATCAATTTGCAACTTGATATTAATCATCTTATATACATAGAAGTTTTATGTATATAAGATGATTAATATATGTTCTATGATAGAACATACACGAATCAAACATAAAACCAATATTATATCTAAGTATGAAACATATATTTTTATAACCTTACAAATCAGATAAGCCATATATATGGCCTAATGGAAAAAAATTAAATGGATCAATAATTTCTTACATTTTTCATTTCTTTTACCAATACTAATAAGTTTTTCAATATTGATTCATATAAATATAATATGTGTAAGTCTTAAATTTTCAATTATCATCATTATAGTGTCATTTATAGTATAAATATGCTTCTAAGAGGCGGAAAATATAATTCATCTATTTTCTTAGCATGTAGAGCATATACAGAAATACAAAAACAAAGTCAGCTTGAGCTCTTTAATGATCACTTTCCATGTTCTTGTAGGTCAATCGAACAAAGCCGTAACGGGCAAAATCTACATGAATATTTTTCAATGAAAAAATTCATAGATTTAAAAAAACAATATATTACTGAACTGAATCTGAAAAATTTGAAAAGTAAACAAACATAACATTTCGTTTTTTTTGGGGCAAAAACAATGATGGTTTATCGTATTTATATTTATATTGAAAATTTCAAACTTTCATGTATGTATGAATTTACAGACAGAATACAATTTGTATCTAATGTTTTCTAGCACAAGCACATTTTAGCAAAATTGAATGTATCCATCCATTTGTCAATTATTTGTTGCGAGAGCAATACTTGTCACCAAAAATTAAGAAAGATACTTACGATTGTTTGATACAGATGTTCACTGTTCACAAAAGCCACTGCCGAGTGCCGCGACACACATTTCAAGCTGCAACATTCTTAGTAACAATAAACAATTTGTAGTTTTCAGAAATTCGAATGATAACCGTCAATTCAACTTATGCCAACTATTGGTGAAGTAAACTTGGCAATATGTACTCACAGCAAATTGCTCGATTTGGATGCAGAAAAGCTGGTTTTTCTCTATTGCACAATCGAAGTCCACTTGTGTGAAAGAGCCGAACCAGCTTCTGTGCATCCAAATTGGGCACTCTGACTCACAGTGCGATAATACATTTATCGATATATCGATGCGGAATACACGGCCGACACTATTTGAAATAACGATTTTTTCAAATATTGCGGGAAAACAACTATTTGACAGTAAATGTTTATCAAATTTTATGAAACTTTACAAATTTATCGTAGTTGAATAAAAGGTAAAAATACATATTCGAGTTTTTTGGCCGTGATTTTGGGGGAGCATGTTCCGGATTTCCCCCCGTAGATCCGCACCTGACTTTATGGTACTAATACAGTTTTATTGACGATAATTTATTTATTTATTCATTCCATCTAACAGACTGAATAATCCAATAACAAAATGGAACGCAAAGAATAAATACAGCAATATTTAAATGAAAAAAATAAAAATAAAATTACGACAATTGTAAGTTAAACTACTAGTAAGTCTCTTAGTTTTTTCTCAAATGTTATGTAAGAAGAGGGGAAAGAACCAAGCTCGAGATTATTATGATTTCGTACGATTCTTAAATTTGGTAAATGGAAATATAAATCAGTTCTCGCATATGGGACAACGAAATAAGAGCTCATCCGAGATGAACGAGATGTTTGGCGGAAAGCAGCTCAGAAAAAATATTTGACGGGACTTGATAGTAGCAGAGTTTATACAAAAAACATTGGTCTAAATAAGTTCGTCGGGATATTAGAGATGGAAGAGATAGGAAGGATAAACGACTTTCATAGGGCTGATACGGTAAATTAAACTAAAAGACAAGAAAACGCGTAAACTTTCTTTGGACAGTTCCTAAAGAGGACATGAGATGAGGATATCGGGGGGATCAAATAACAGAACAGTATTCAAGCAAAGAGCTAATGCTAAACTCTACTATTATTAGCAAAGTTCAACGAATTTCAACCTCTAAGTTGTTTTTTATTGGGTGTACTGTGACAACCTCGATCTTGCGGATCGATATTCCGCCGATATCTGTCATCCATATATTTAAATGTCGCAACCAACTGATAAGGTTGTGTGACAGATCTCTACACCCTCCGCCACTGACATCGAGGGGTGTCGAGCGAACTAAACAAAGACGAACAGATCTCTTCACCCCACGCCATTGGCGTTGAGGGGTGTTGAGCGACTTCATCGGGAAGTGGGTGAAAAGGAAAATGGCGGTTGCGTTTTTTGCTGATTTTCGTCGGCCGAGTTGTGAATCGGTTCGTTCGGTTTGGTTGTAAATTATGGCGCTTGTGCCGCAAGGGAAATAAAGACGTTTTCAGGGCGGGAATTGCATACAAAGTGAACGAATCTTTCGTATCAAATAAGTATCTACTTAACTTGCATGCCATTATAAGAAATAAACGAAAGTTCGGACAGAAAATTGTGTGCTAAACTAGTGCCAGGTCAAATTGGAGTGCCTGTGACGGCGAAAAGGTCCAGCAAAAAGTTACAACGAAGTGGAATTTCCCTACAAGTTAGTTTCAATTGAGGCCATAAGATACCATTACGAGGTAAACTTATCCAAACCTTTCATAGATTTCACGAAAAGAAGGGGGAGTCACAGTAAATCGTTTTCCTTGGGATATGTAAGAAATGAACCAGTGGAAGAAATTGCTACTGCAAAGAATAATCTCTATAGTGATATCATTCGAAGGAACTTCGTGTATAGCTACAATAACTTAATTTTGAAGACGATTTCAATTCTGGAATAGGTCTATCGGTTCTGTTTGAACGTAGCTTTAAGCGAACCGTATATGGCCATATAGCAAGAGTGGAACCACGAACAGCGCCGAGTTGTCACCAAGCACTCAGCAGCTCCAAACCATATCATCAATGCCATCAAGTAGTAATGATAATTGTAATCATTCTAGCAAAATAGCCCAGCTTGTTCAGTGATCGCAACCCTCAGATGAGAAGAAATACTTCTGCAAATGGATCGAGCGGTATGCTTTTGAACCGTTTTTCAAATAACAATTTTAATGTTTGAGTTAATATGGTGAATTCAATGTCTTTCTAGTCCCCAAAGATCCATGTTTTCATGAAATTAAGATTAATTTATCAATTCGGATGACATCGCATTTTCGCTGAATATATCGGAATTGCCAGCGGAGAGGAAGAAATTTCTAATAATTTACTATATATAATATTTATGGTTAAAATATTGATTTCTATTGTCTTCACGATGTTGGTATTGTAGTACATACCAATGCGTATATAATTAATTCAATGCGTATATAATTAATTAATAGAAATTAATCAATACGCATCAATGAGTAAAGTTCCCACGCATGAATATAGTTCCCATACGCTGACGTAATTATTCACACGAACATGTGCATGAATAATTACCGATGTCTTGCTTCCACTCATATTTCATGTAAACAATGAATATCCATTTGGACTGCATGTAGCGTGACTCAAATAAATTCAAGAATGCGAATTACATGATCGTTACGTCACAACATGCATTTGCTATCGCTTGGGCACGAGCCATATGATCTCAAGTATCATAGCGGCTAAGCCAAAGCAATACGATCGCATTGTTTGTGACCATTGAAGAAAGAAAACAATGCAATGGTGACTAACGCGTGAGGTTACGATTATCGACGTATGTTTTCATGCCAGTGCGTATTGAATTCATGTTCTATTTTATGTTGTTTTAAGAATAGCGTCAAATTTCAAGTGACATATTGATTTGTAAATAGAAGCATGGGAAAAGGGTCATCATCGTGTGTGACCAATTTTAGAGTATAGAAATAGTAAAAATAGTCTTTTTTTTTTTTTTGTGGTAGGGAGGTGAAGGCATTTATGCCCGCCGAGTCTGGCAGTGTGGGACTCCCATGGAGGATACCTCTGGACTACCCACTAAACACCTCCCCTGCAATCTGAGAACCTAGCCTGGAACCGTTTGACACATTACTTCGGGCCAGGTCTCGTTTTGTTACGCCGTGGGGCGCCTTCAAGCTGGGGAGTCCCTTTCCTAGCGGGGGGAGGGGGTAAGAGGAATTGCCAGGAGAGCGATCCCCCAGCCCCAGTGCCTCCGGCTGCTGTGAGTCCCTTTTATATTTTAGGACTGCCCGAGCGTAATGTGCCACCTTGTTCCATTTGTCAACCGATTCGAGCATCACCGCAACTATATTATCCGGGGTGAGCTCTCCCATCTCCCTGTAGAGTTCCCTTCGCAGCCTGGCCCATTTGGTACACGCAAAAAATGTGTGAAAGGCAGGAGACCGTGACTTGCCGATCTTGTGCAGGTAAGACTGAAAACACCCGTGCCCGCTCAAAAGCTGGGTCAGATAGAAGTCAGTCTCACCATGCCTTCGATTTAGCCACGGTCTCACATCCGGGATGAGTCGCGCAGTCCACCTTCCCTTCGTGCAATTCCTCCAAGACTGCTGCCAATCGTTGAGCGAGCGTTGTCTCTCCTCGCGGACAACCATCTCCCTCGCATCCTCGTTTCGGCGCAGGTAAATAGCGCGGCGCTCTCTAGCAAGGAGGGCGACAGGTATCACGCCTGCAATCACTCTCACCGCCGAGTCGGAGACTGTTGGATACGAAGATACAATTCTCAGTGCTCCTCTTCTCTGTACCAATCGTTTTCGGTATACCTCCTTGCTGAGAGCGTCGCCCCATACCTCTGCTCCGTACAGTAGCACTGACCCTACAGCACTCATCAAGAGGCGTCTTCTTGATGGGCTGGGTCCCCCTATGTTGGCCATAAGTCGACTCAGGGCCGATATTCCCGAAGCAGCCTTCTCAGCCGTTGCCCTGATTTGCTCAGAGAAACTCATCTTCGAGTCGATCAGTAGCCCCAGGTACTTCACCGCTGGCTTCGATTCGATCTGTATATCTCCAATACTGATCATCCTTACTCTAGGGATTCTCTTTTTTGTCAAGATGACCACTTCGGTTTTCTCCAGTGCTAAACTGAGCCCGCGAGCAGTCATCCAGTCCCTCACTCGGCGCATTAGCATACCTAGCCTAAGTTGCGCTTGTTCAACGGTGCGTCCGGCGACCAGGGCCGCAACATCATCCGCATAGCCGACCAAGCGCGACTCATCTGGCATCTCAAGTCTCAGTAGCCCGTCGTAAGACACGTTCCACAGGTCCGGACCAAGGATAGATCCCTGGGCAACACCCGAGGTAATTTCCATCCTTCGTTGGCCCTGTGTCGTGTCGTAGAGCAGGCTTCGGTCCTTAAGGTAGTTCCTCAAAAGCCGCATTAGATATTCTGGAACTTGAAAAGAGTTTGCCAGCGTATCCAGAATATCCACCCATCTAGCGGAGTTGAAGGCATTCTTGACGTCGAGTGTCACCAACAGGACGATCCGTCGCTTAGTGCGACTATATGCCTCTGCCTTTTGGACCGCGTTCACCACCTCTGCAATCGCATCGATGGTAAGACGTCCTGCTCTAAAGCCGTACTGCCGAGGAGATAGGTCCCCAGCAGCACGAATCGCGTCAGTGAGTCTTCCCTTGATGAGTTTCTCTAGCACTTTCCCAGCCGTGTCTAGCATGCATAACGGGCGGTATGCAGACGGCAATTCGGGATTTCCCTTCCCCTTGCTGACCAGCACGAGCCTCGCCACCTTCCATCGTACCGGGAAAACCCCGTCCCGTAGGCAAGCGTTGAATGTGCTGAGCAGCAAGTCAGGACAATGGTGATAGACGAGCTGCAAAACCTCAGCTGGAACACCATCTGGAATAGTCTTAAGTAATATTGTAAAGAGATCAATCGAGAAATAGATTCTTACGAGTGCACTTCTATAGCAGAGCACCGCAAGTATTAAAATCAAATTCTTTGTTTTATCAATTACGGCGCAGCCTTGGCGAAGCCATTATTGTCGGCGTGAAAACGCTGGTTTAGGAATTAATATTTATTTTATAAAAGGTTCTATTTTCCGATCTCACATTAGTATCTTACAGAATTATTATTTTGTCTATATCTGTGACTATCTCTATTCCCTTGATATGGGACTACTTCTCGGTTGTCTACCCTGTTTTAATTATTCCTTTATTTCTATTTCTGCTTTGTTTTCTACCATTTTGAAAGAAGTAATTTTCATCATATCCTGTTTGAATAAGTGCATTGTAAGCTTCATCCAAAGTTGAGACTCCTTTCGTCCGCAGGTACATAGTATCGGATCCGTGTATTTTATATAAAAATTTCTCTTGTATATTTATTTTGGTAATTTCAGGTTTATATTCATCGGGGCTTTCTTCATCTAATGTTTACTTTAAATTTAGATTATTAAGACACCTGTTAAGTAATTATAGAATTTTGTATAGCTTCTTCCATAGCAACGATCTGCTAGCTGTATTCCTGTACTCCGAATGTTGATATGAGTGCTGCTTTGTTCTGTCTGTTACTCTCCTGGCTGTAATTGCTGCACGATCTTGTAACTTTTAGTACAGAATTTCGGTAATGTATTTCAATCCTTCGCCTTCCGAGACCAATCGTATAAGTGTTTCGACTGCCATTATATAGTTTTGTTAATGGAATGTGCTGTCACCCACAAAAGGAGGCATAGCCATTGCTTCCATTAGTTGTGCTTTTGGTTTAAAATTTTTACCTCTAGCGGCCGTTATTTAAGGTAGCTGCAAATTTCAGCCACCCCCTGAACTGTTATTGCTGCTCACCGCCTTTTCGGATTAGTTGTACAGGGGCAACTCTCCTATCAACTTCTTTTGTTAGCCTTGTCTGTTTATTACAGCAAGGGGGTAAGTTCTCCTAAATTTTCGCCTACAGGGCAATGCAAGTCCTTGTTTTGTCATATTTACCTTTAATTGTCATTGTGTATTTTAAAAGTTTTGATTATTGTTCGATTTTCGTTCGAATTTCCCACCGAATCGCAGTTAGATTCTTTTTAATTTTAGTTATATAATAAGTCACTCGGAGATCTTCAAATACTTTCTCCCTCCACGAGACACCGACTACGCCGCTTAAGTTTTTCGTTTACACATTAACTAAAAAAATATTTATTGAACAGAGGTACCGCGCTCTCTTCGATTAAACACCAGATTACTTTTAGTAGTTGAATATTATTTTGGCCGTGTTACACTTATCTCGTTAATAGCCACCGATAATTCTATAACTGCGTTAATCTCTGCGTTTCTGAATCTTTTAAACAGTGCCGGTCTTATCGCCCTTGGCGCCCTTCGTCAAATTTTAAGTGGCGCCCCTACAATGACGCCACCTACGAAAGCTCACAATATTCATATTTTCCCCGGTTATTTTAATTGTTTCTAGTCAACATATTTTTAGGTTTTAAAATATAAAGTTGATTGAAATGATTCAATTATGTTTAACCATAACTATAATTGTTTTGTTTAAGTATTGTGCAATAATTTCTGTATAAAATACTGTTTAATAATGATAATTTGTTGATATCAGAAAAACTCCCAAAATAAAGTTTTGAATGTTTATTTATGTTAAAAATATTATATGGTAGCTTATTTTATTTCATTTGTGTGATTACGTAAAAAAACACAGAAATAACTATATATGCAAGACGATTCTTTTTATCAAAAATTTCTTTCGTTATTGTCAAAAATACTTATTTACAGCTCTTTGAAAGAGTAATCCTGAAAAGATTAAATGATTTATTGGCTAACATTAATATCCTACCTGATTTCCAATTCGGCTTTAGAAACAGATATTCGACAGAGCATCACCTTTTCCGTGTTAGGAAGGACGTTAAAGCAGCGATGTACATAGAAAAAGCCTTCGATACATTCTGGCATGATGCTCTTATCTATAAACTTCAGAAATATAACGCACCCCTATACTTGTTGAAACTTTTACAAGCATTTTTAACTGACAGAAATTTCCAGGTAGAACGAAAGCACTTTCCCAGTGAAAAGTATTACTGCCGGTGCTCCGCAAGGCTCCTGCCTAAGTCCATCACTATATAACATCTATACGTCTGACTACCCTTCCTTACCAAATTGCCAAGTTGCAGCTTTCGCAGACGACATTTGCATATACAGCATAGGCACAGATCCAAATTCCATTATTGTCAGCCTTGAAACGGCGTTAGAACTTACATTTCAATACTACCATAGATGGAAAATTAAAAAAAAATGCTGCAAAAACGAAGTCAATAAGCGTAAGCCTGCTCACCTAACCAAGCGACCAATAATTTTTTAGGGCAAACTTTTCCCTGGAGTGAGGATCGCAATTATCTTGGGCTTATATTCGACAAAAAACTAACCTTCAGAAGTCATATTGAGCAAATTAGCTCCAAAGCGTTTAAGGCCATGCTCTCGCTATACCCCCTCCTTAATCGTAATTCGCGTTTCAACACCAGAAACAAAGTCCTCATCGTCAAAATGGCAATCCAACCGATTATCCTATACGGCTCACCTACCTAGATTCAATGTGCTAAATATCTAGTAACAAAGCTTCAGATCACGCAATAGATACCTGAGAATGGTACTTAATAAACCGTTTTACATTTCTTCTCAAAAACTACACAGCCTTGCTAGCGTTAGTCAAATTTATAAACTCTCGCGAAAGGAAATGACTTGCCCAATCCGCTAATTCGTGCCATGGCGAACTAAAAACCAGCAATTGTTACCACCTATCTTTTTGCCGTAGCCAACCCTCATAGATTTTAGCTAGTTATAAGTAGACAGTTAAGTTATGTTAAGCTAATAATAAGTTCATTAGAGGTTTTTGCCGAAATTTTCCTCTAACAAATTAGAATATTCACATAGAAATACGAGACTACTTATAGTTTTAAGTAATTTTCAAACCATGGTGAAATGACTTTGTCGGAACACCTGCTATATTATAAGACCTCTGTACCGCATTCATTCTAATAAAGAAAAATTATACATAAAAAATGTATACTATCCGAAATTTACTTTTCGCGCTTTTTTACTTGCAAAATCTTTAATAATATCAGTAATGTCAAGCTCTGATGCTATTTCATGTTGAAAAGATAAAGTTCCTAAGCTTGAAAGTCTATCTTGCGACATGATTGATCTCAAATACATTTTAATGAGCTTAAGTCTTGAGAACTCCTTTCTCCAGTTCCACTGTCAGTGGTTTTGTCAGTAGTTTCTCATAGCTACCCAAATATTTGAATACAGATCCTCGAGTTTATGTCGTTTAGTAAAATTTAGTATGAAAAGTGGGCTGGCTGTATTATCATTTCCACTAATAAAAGATTTAATCTTTATTAACTCTTCGCATAGCATTAATCCACCTTTATTACTCGTAGAGATTCATACATTGATCAAGAAGCTTTTCCTTTTTAGGTAAGTTATTTACGTTATACAAAAAAAAGCCCACGATTCTGAATAAAATTTAAATTGAATTAACTTTATTGAAATAAAACTTCCAATTTTTTATTCTTGATTAGTCAATTATCTTTATTACATGTCAAGTCTTCGGCTTGTAAATCCTAACTAACTTAACAAATCTAAATTTATTCTTCATTCTGAAAGAATATTGTTTATCTTACAATAATTATGTTGCTGACTCCATTTCTCAACGTAACTAACAAGAACGCTTATCTTCAGAAAACTCAAGACTATTTATGAAATTGAATCTTAACTTGTATTAAAATGCAACATTGTCGCGACATGCAAAAGATCTATGTGCAACAATGTTGCGATCCATAAGTGGTGTATGATAAATGTAATCAAAAGTGTAGATTTGATGATGAAGAGTGTGTTGCCATAACTGTTGAATGAATCTCTCATTGAGCGAAGTTAGAATAACATCTTATAGAGGATTCAAAAATTCTATTTCAAATTTTTTTTTCTGCACAAGCAATAGGCTCATTAGAAACTTGTTCGTCGAATTGACGTTTTCCATACCGTATTCTTTTTATGAGTTTAAAAATTGGATCAATCCCTAACTCGTTTGCTAATTCTTTAGCTTTATTTTTAGCTTCAATAAAATCCTTTTTCATATAATTTTCGAAGAACAAGCAACAGTTACGTAGCATATCTGAGCATTCATCGATGTCAATTTCTTTGGCTTGGTAGTGATTTACTTACCGATTGAATTTGAAATAAAATATCGTACCATATAACCAAGGAAACTAAGAATTCAAAATCTTCTCATTTTTCTGCTAATGTGATTGCTTCATGTGCTATATCTGGATCGCCGTTCTGCATCTCTGATAAATCAATCAGTGCTTCATGAAAATCAGCAATTTGAAAGCGAACTAGCTTTAAACTATTTATTTTTGCTTCCAAGCGCATATCGCATAATTTTCTTAAATGTAACTTTTTAACGTGGTTTTGCAATATTTTCCAGCGATTGGTTAAACTTAAAAGAGTGTGAACAGTCTTTGTAATTTTAGTGAAATAGGGTAGAGAAATCTCCTTGAAGGACTGCAGCGATGGTCTGCTGCCTCGGCGAAAGAGGACGGTAAATTCGCCGAGATTGGCCTTGCCTGGGGACGCGTGAATGCACTGGCAAGCTAGCGTTGCAGTGTCGTGGGGCGGGTTCTTTTCCCCAGCACAAGGACCCATTACAGATGAATTTCGCATACATGAATTCTTAGGTCACAGGAAAAGTCGACCGAAGTCGAAAAAAGGAGGTAACCAACTAAGGGTTAGAGATTGCAGACGAAAAAGGACAAACTGGACCTTCGGGAAGACAGACAGACTTAAGGTGACCTCGTCGTTACCCGACAATTCTTATGGCCCACAAATAAGAGTGGGGCATCCAGATGGAGGTGGTGCCCCCTCAAACCCTACCAACCGGATCAAGATCCAAACGTAGACGTGGCCATACATTTCCCATTTGAGTGGAAAACTCATACAAACACGATTTGCATGAACTTTCCCATCAAAATAGAAATATAGACGTGACCAATTTATGTTATAGAATCACATAACTCTATGCCGATGGCTAGCCCATATGAAAGAGCCTGCCATCGATACGGGACCTATACCCGGTCTGATCGTGCGAAATCGAAAGACCGGCGGTTTACGATTAACAATCCATTTTATTTATATTATTCTTCCAAAAAATATTTTTTTATCTTTTTTACAGCTGATTGCTTTTTGTCTTGTTTGGGCTAAACAACAGAATCGAATCTAATGCTATGGAAATCTCTTAGATCATTAAAATCTTACAATAGCTTGCATTCTTATCAATAATACTAATAATTATTTAATTCGAATGAAAAATTTCGCTTTTCTTTGTATTGCGTACTCGTTACATTTTTCGTTAAATATAAGATGGCATACAATATGAGTACCTTCAGATTTAAATACATACAATACAAAGGAAGTATTACATTGAGATTCAATTGCGGCAGGAGATTGACTTTCCGTCGTATGGTACTTGTTTCACAATTTCTTTTGAAAATTTCTTAAAGCTTGAAATATTTCGGGAGGGAAAATAATTGAAGTGTGAAATATCGCTAGTCAATAGAATGGAATTAACTAAGAAGACAATCGTTAACGTAGAACAAAAGAGAATAAACATAAATTTAATATGAAATGATTACTAACTACGACCCTTATATTATTTTTTCTTCATTAATTTACAAGCTAAGGGTGGTTCAAAAATACAAATTTACAAGGTGATTTTTTCCTCATTTTTTACTTTTGTCGTTGAAACTCCTGTTTCAGCGCTTATTTAATCTCGTTCCATACATCATAGAATTAATTCTAGTAAATTTACTTGAATATCATTATAGTATTCAATAATTTCCTTTGAAAACAGCCACAACTTATATTTTTTTCAAACCTAAAATCAGTTTAATGTAGCTTTAAATTTACTTATTTTTTTCTCTTTATCTCATCAATAGCTATTAAATTAAAGTAATACCTCTACATTGTAAGATCATTTTGTTTTTGATTTAAGATTCTTCAGTATTTTTCAGTATCACTACTTATATTTTATTAAGTGAATTGTTACGGAGAGGAACGAACATGGGAGGGAAATGGAAAAGGTAGGAAATGGCTTTATGAGTCAACCAGAAAGAAAGATGGAGGTGACATTAGAGTCATGAATTTGTGCCGATTTATCAAATATGTGATAACATATTTTCACTTAAAATATAACAATTATTCTATTCTTTTCTTCGACTTGTTAGGAACAATTTATGAAATTTATTTAATTTTTGTTAATCTTTGTTTTATTGTTTTTTTTTCATTTTTACTCATAGCAAAGAGGTTGCACGGATGATCCGTATGATAAATCCTAGGCCCTATTAAAACATGAATTGCAAACAAATATTAATCAGTACTCCTGAATATTGAAAACTTCTTTTCTGCAGTTAATCCTTTTGTTTTAAGAACGAAATAAAAAGGTAGGTATTTTCTGTTCAAGAGAATCGCTTGTGAGCAAATTAACCTACACCTCTGCCAAAGCTTTCTGCGTTTAGCTTTGGTAGAGGTGTGAACTATACTCCATTATTAATTTCTCCCTTCCAAAAGAAAAACGGGTTCTTCACAAGACAGTTCCTTAAAAGCTATTGACTTTACTCACTGCATTTTGCACGCTTAGGAACCGAACACTCATTTGTTTAGTTCTCATTGTTGTCGCCGCCGCCGCTTTATCGTCTATCACGCCTAGCTACGCTTTGTAATTCGGACAAATATGATGTTCATCCAAACATTTGGTACTTCACAAGGGCTCAAACCGCAACCCAGCCGGCATCCTAGCAAAGGTATAACAAATTCTGCCATATACGCGACAAGTCCTGGTTCTGCACGTGTGGATGTTTCAACTTCTGCGCTGCAACTTCTAGAAAGTGGAGCGCAACAGGAGAGCCATCATATGACAGAACCGTCCCATAGCTTCGGAAAAAACGAAACCCAAGATTGCGTATGTGGAGAGGGATGGATTCCTTGCGTAGCTGATGATTAGAGAACCGACTACTGTTCCAATGCCAGCACCAGAACCAGCGACTCCTACTGTGGCGGAACCAGCACCGATGAATTTGGCTGCTGGGTTGGAAATAAATTGACATACAATGCCCCAAAATATTCCAATATGTACTTAGCTGGGTTTCCGAACAATGCACCACCAGTGGTGCATACAACCTGGCCGAAGGCATTAAATATTGCGCCTTTCCCGAACGCCGTTCCCTTAGGCCGTGCGTAATTTGGACAGGGAGTGCAGACTGCTGAATTTAGCGCTGCACTAAATTTTCGTCTCGTTTTCCACGCAGCCAAACGCCTTTCACACAGGAGTATATTCACATGGAAAACCAAAAAAAGAAAACGCAAAGACAAAGAAAATAACAACTGAAAATACGCACAATCCGTCGTCACCGGTTGGGAAAAGATTATCGACCAGCGGCCATTTTCCTCACTTTTCCTCGTGCTGCCTTTTTGACGTCTGTCCACTACTTCAAGCTTTTAGTACACCGACTCGGCACACCGGATCAACGTTCCTACTCTGCTAATTTCATGTGGCGGATTTAAATTGTACTAGATGAACTCATTTTGAACGAAGTTAAGAAAAAGTAATAGGATTTTTTTAAATAGCAATAAAAATTAAATTCATGAAAAATAAAATTAAAGGAAAACGTTTAAATTTAATAATAAGGAAAATCAATATAAAATTACATTTAATATAAAGGGGAATTGATAAAAAATTACATATAACAATAATAATGAGAAAGAAAACTATTCCCAAATGACGATTATGAACGGAATTAATTAATTACCTTTCTAAATCTGCCACATAAAATTACAATTAGAGGATAGGAAGGTTTTCCAGGAGTTGGCTTGAAACACTGCTCGATTAATACATAATATACCAAACAAACTAATGGATCTAACGGAAGATTTTGCTGCATCAGAAAGTACCAGGTTGAAACTATGACAACCACAAGGCACATGTGTAGCAAGGGGGTAGATATTCAAAATTGTTTTTTGAACGCCATTATTTTGGCCCTTCATGTTTGCCCCATTGTCATATCTTTGGCCTGTGCAGTTGTTAATATCAAGTCCAAATTCACTTAGAGCCTCGAGTAAGGCTTCGGTTAGACCTGCGTCCGTGGAATCATGTATACAAATGAATTTTAGAAAATGTTCCGTTATTTCTACAGAGAAAGTTGTTCTCTCCTGGAATTATCTTGTGTACAATTTGCAGTTATTGAAAAATATTTAGGTTTTTTATCTTTGATTGTTGAATGAATTTTCTCAGCAAGTAAATTGATCAGTTCATTCTGAATAGTTTTTCCACAATAATGATCTGAGATACTCCCATTTGTCGCTAGTGTCACGTGGTTTTGCATAACAAGATCAAATTTGGCTAGTAGTTGAACAAATCCCAAGAACTTTCCATTATTATGAGTATAAAGATTGTTAGAGCTTCCTTTAAAAGCGATATTAGTAAGTTGTAAGAACAAAGTGATGTTCATCAAACGATCTAGTACATTTCAATTAATTTTTGTTCTTCTTTATCAATCACCTTTCCTTTTTTGAATTGAATCTCTGTTTCTGTCTATTGTTGGTAAGCATTCATGTGAGCGACACTATTTTCATGAGAATCAAGTGTACTTGATAAATCTTTCCAACTATGATATCCATCACTGATTAGTTTAGAACTTATTTTTCTATTAGAAAGCTTGAAACAAAAACAAAATACTGCATCTTTAGAAATCGAATACACTAATCACCGACGACAAAAGATTTTTCCATTTGGCAGCTTTCTCAAAAAAATGATTTTGAAATATGTCGGCCACTTTTTCTTACAGGATATTCATCTATCATCACTTGAGTCGGACCAACAGAAATCAGATAATCGAAGAGTTTTGCATCGATATTAGTTGGCCAACAACCACAATCCGACAAATTTATTGATTTCGTTTTCTCATCCATCGAGATGATGTCTGTGTTGTCTACATCAATACGATCTGCTTCATCAGTCTCGCTTGTCCTAACATTGGCTATTTTGCCTAAGCTGGCTGTTTCAATAATCGTCTCGATTGTCTGGTCTTCAGTATCTGACGCTTTGCCTATTTCGACTTTACTATCAATTGCATCGTCCTTAGCTTTGCCGGCTGTTTCGATAGTTCCGACTTTAGTCTTCGGTTGCTGATTTTGTTTTTTAATATAGTCAATAACATTCATCGACTTTCTGCTTTTTTCTTATTCCTTATCTTTCAATTGTTTTGGTTTGTAATTGTCTTTAAGTTCCAAATGTAGCAGCCCTGTGTATCTGAGAATTATTGAGGAAATTTTTGTAACATCTTTAGCTTTATATCTTCACTTTGTAAATGAAATGTTCCTGAAATTTGTAAGTCTTGAAAAATTTTCATTGGACAAAGGTCACAAGCTTTGAGCCTGGAGCTAAATAAATATTCAAATATTTTTCTTTGTTATTAAATGTTACCTTTACATGTAGTTTACCTAGTGGCTGTATTGCATTGCCGTCATAAAATGTGAGTGAGAATTCGCGTGGTTGGGATGGTATGTTTACAAAATGTTTGCGCCAATCTATTTTGGAGATTGCGGCTACGTAAGTGCCTGTATCAATTTTCATTGTGTAAATATGATTGTTAATTGATATTTTTACAAATTATGGCTCTGCTTTGATTTCGTTCCAAAATATTTGTTGACATTCTAATGAGTAAAATACTGTATTGTGTTTTGAAAATTTTGTATTTTATTATTGTGATTTTGAACCAAGTTCTTGTCATAAATGCATGTCATCCTTATTTTTGTTTTGAAAATTTTGTTTCTTATTATTTTAGTTAGATGCAGAAATTTTCCCATGTTTTTTAATGCAAAATTCGCAATTCGCACTAGAGCTGAATTTACAATCTTTAGTTAAGGGATTATTTAATCTACAAAAATAACAATAAATCTGACTTGCGTTTGAATTATTATCGTATTTTCTTTGTTGTTGAGACCTGTTGTTGCTTGAAGACTGCTGCGTTGCGTTGCTCGGGGTCGGCCTTCTGAAACCTCGCTGCTGCTGTATGTTGTTGTTGCCGCATGCCCATGTGTTGTATGTGTGTGTTGGGCTACTTCTGCATTTTGTGCGCGTTTTTGACTACTATTTCACATGTCATGACGATGTCAACTGCTTTTGCGAAAGTTAAATCTTTCTCTGTAAAAAGAGCCACACGAGTGTCAATATCTGCAACTCCACAAACGAATCTGTCGCACAATGCATCGTCTAACTGCTCGAAGTTGCAGTTTAGCGATAAGTCTTTCAATCTAGCCACAAAATCACTGATCGATTCATTTTGCTTCTGCTCGGCTTTACCGAAATCGTATCGTTCCATTTTTACATTTTTTTTCGTCCTAAGATGTCCTTGAATTAGCTTCGTCAGCTCTGCAAAACTTTTTTCAGCTGGTTCGATTGCTAATCTGAAAATTTGTGCTCCGGGTTTTGTTAGAAATAATGCTGTTTGACGCTCAGCGGGAATGGCGTGACCAATGAAATATAATTCCCATTTCATAACAAATTCTTCGCAAGTGTATGAGTTTTTATTGAATTCCATATTTATTTTGTAAGCCATGTTTCCGTCTTCTATGTCGACTATGAGCTCGTCACTCAGTTTGTTATTGTCTTCTGAATCTGTGTGCGTAGGTGTAATTTTGTCCTTCTGTTCGTCTACTCCTGCGGAAGTACTCGATGATGTTCCAATGTTTTCTTCAGTGTCCTGCTTCTCCTCTGCTGCTGTTTCTGCTTTCACTGTAATTTGAGTTTCCCTAAATTTGTGTAGAATTTTCCTTAAATCCTCTATGGATAATGTATTGATGATGTCGTCGATGGAAAATTTGCTTAATAAATGCTGTAACTTCTCTTTGTTCAACAGATGAATCTGAGTCGTTGTCAGATCGATAGTTGACATGTTTAACTGCTGATGTAATATTTCAAGCGACTCTGTATATGCTAGACAGAGATGATTACACAACAAGTTCAATGCGTCATGTTTAAGATAAAGAGAGCACTACCCGATATCTTTTTAACAGTGTGTATATGTGTATACTGTATATGATATGCTGCACCCGTAATTTATGTTCTTTCTCACTTCTGTGTACGTAATTGACTAAATGTTAAAAGCTTTGCTCTATTTGTTGATTCCGGACACTATTGCACTTTATTGACTCGTCGACCAAAAAAATTGCCTTTGTTTTTTGATGTAACTGCAAAGCTCGTCGCCCGCTGTATCGAAACTGGCGTTGTATACCGTATAACTATAAAGTGTGTTCTTCCTTTGTTCTTGTCGCCAATGTAATATGGCGGTGAAAAATTTTTCTTCTACCTCGTCGGCAGTTGAACTGAACTTTTTGTTTTTTGCTTTATCCTCGTCGCCAAATGTAAAGTAGCCGTAGTTGGAGTAGGGAAAATCAAGTTAATGCAATGAACTTTTAAACCAATAAAATATATTTAAACAACAAATAATGAATGTACTTCTGTAGAGCGTAGTGTATCGCTCCGCTGTCGTGCTGATCTCTCGCGCTCATACATATGTCTATCTTAGCGTTTACTAATACTCACTACACTGCTCGCACGGACTTGCTTGTACCGGTATATTTCACTGATGGTCAGGCAGTTTTCTTTTCAAACTTACAGGCTTTGTAGGCGTATTAATTTTTCACCTTTTTAACAATTCGGCGTTATCGTTTTTCAGCTAATGACCTGTTTAAAATAATGTATGGTAAAATACAAAATATCCCACATAATAGTCAATTTTATGAGAGTTATAAATCACAACCGTTCAAGTTTAAAGAAATAATAGCTCTATTCACGGAGACTGCTCTTGCTGCCTTAAATTTACTAACACAAACATAACAATGCTATAGAGTGCCCTCACCGAAGTCGACGAGCAGAGCAAAAACTATAGTAAGTATTTTATCACTCGTAGTTGAGCAAATAATTTTGAGCAGAAATTTAGGGGAGAAAAGACAATTATGAAAATGAAGAAGCAAAAATATTTGCTGTATTTTTACTTGACACCTGATAACGACGGCTGCTTTTAAAACTTTCTTGATGGGGGTTTCACACTTCCATTCGCACTAATTGTTCGTTAGCTCAGCACACAGTGATTTTAATTCGCCTGAAGAAATGGTGCATGCCTGTAAAACGTAGCCTAATAATCATGTAAAAAAAATCAGGGCAATCAGAATAGATAAGCGATCGATACGACACGTCTGCCGGTCAGTGAAGACTGAAAATAGAATCAAAATACTGACCTGATACCAATGCCTACACGCACTGATCAGACTCACAGTTGAAATAGGAAGCGAGCAATCGCTTTCATTGGATATTTCAATGATGCCAGCTTTTTCAAATTGCTCTAATGCCTACACGAGAAAAGTTCAGAGTTCGGTAAGTAAAACAAATTAGTAGATAGCATAATGGCGCCCCAAGGCAAGGCGCTCTTCCGCAAAGGTGATTAAACTCCGATTTGGTTGAAGATTTACAATACAATAATTTTATTTCTAACTGCTTGAAAGTATTTATACAATAATTATGCTTATTCTTATCAATAATCAATGTATAAAAATTGAAATTTACAAAAATAACATTTCATAACAACATGCAAAAATTCAATTAGCGACTGTTTTGACATCAAAAACAATTAAAGCTAAGTGACCATTAAATGCAATGTAAGACAATTACAGGTAAGTGAACTTGAAAGACTTAAGAAACAGGTAAGTAAACATTATTTATTGTGTGTATGAGCAATGCCTTTGAAAACAACTGGAACAACATATAAAAGAAAGGTTCACAATTCTGTTACCTTCGAAAAGTGAACAATATCGAAACATCGTGAAGATCTATATTTATTTCAACTTTTATGTTACTGATAACTACTTCATTCATCAGGCAAAGTTTCGATTCATCAACAAATGTTTCTAAGAATTCTTCAGTAGAACATGGCTTTGAATATCCGAAATAAAGCCCAATTGAATATGGATAAATGTTATGGTCTCTTAATTGACATAATATTGGCCAAAATTGCCCTCTGAACTTTTGCTTATTGGTAAGCCATCGATATTAAAATCTAAAATAACTTTGTTGGCCGCTATTCTAACGTTTTTAAAAGCTGACTTCAAAGTATTAATAGTTCCGAAGTGACAGTACTTCCCTGGCTTCACTACAATACGTTTAACATTTTCACTATAAGTACTGTAGTTAAAAAAAATAACAAGAAATATTTAATTTTTATTTTTTGAACAAATTGTGCCACGAGAAAAATGTGTGCTTGGAAACCATCCTGTAATCCTGTCCTGCGCATCGTGTAATCCGGCCTGAAGTTGGTCGCATCCCAAGTCTGTCCGGGATTGTCATCGACCATCTATATGGTGCATCTTGTGATAGGTGGTAGATCGAGTTTCGGTTTTTATCTTCGGCCGCGGTTGAAATTGTTTTTGATTAAGTTTAAGTTTAAAATTTTTTATTAATTTATCAGAAGTCTAATCGGTGGTAGTGTTGCTGATCTGTGTTTATAGCGATTGGCGTGCATAATTTCTTCAATTTATTTCTATAATTTTTCAACGTTGTTAACTGTTACTATATTTTACTGTATTCATGAAATCTATATGTGAATCCTAAGACCAAATGAATTTTCAAGCTTGATTGGGGAATTTTACCTTATGCTGTATTCACATGCGCGCGTTCAAACCCACGTTCAACGGGCGTGAGCACGATCATGTGAACGGGCTGCATGCACCCGCCGCTGAACGGATGACTGTCGGTTTTTTGGCCAAGATCAAAAGGTTAAATTTGCTTGCGCCTGTGTGCCTGTTAACACGCACTCGATCGCTTCAGTATCTTGTATACCTTAACGACGACAAGTCGAACAATTGAATAAAATATGTCGGACTGGACAAACGACCAAACATTGAGTTTCCTCGAATTTTACCAGGGAGAACCAATACTATGGGACCGCAAACAACCATTCCACAAAGAAAAAAAGAAAATTCACGATGCTTGGGGGAGGTTGAGTAGAAGATGAAATGTATACCAATGCAAGTCCTGAAATTAAGAAGGAATACACTGATGGTCACATTTGAACGCCACTTAAAAAAAAAGAATTTAACATGATCTGGTGCACGTATGTGTTCATTATTTACATAAAACTATACTTACTTTCTTAATTTATTAAGGAAGCGACGATAAATATGATCCCATTTGGTTTGCGTATCCGTTGATGGAATCGTTTTTGCTGCCGTTATATACAACGAGAAATACATTGAACACAAAAACGGTATGTAAAAAAAAAAGAAATTCGTATGACATATCTTTATGTTAATATAATATTGTAAATAACAAATTAAACAAATTATGGGTACTATTTGGGAACTATTAATTAAGTATGAATTATCCAGATTGTACATATAATTCAAACATACATACATTATGATTGCGTACTTGCAGTCAGTGTGGGAACAAATTTAGTTTGACGATTTAATATTACTATAAATTTCTCTTGAGAAATTTACCTCAAAGGAAACTTAGTTTTAACTAAAAACTGAAATTTATGATTGAATATTTAGTTGAAACTATAAGTAAAATTTTTTATTTATTCACTAAATTTTTGTCAATCAATCGATTGAAGATTTTAGTTATTGAGCCCAACGCTGCTTTGTAGTCCTACAAAAGTAACAAGAAAATTCTTCCCTAATTTGTGTAGCATTTAGAGGTGATCTTCGTGGTATGCATAGTACATTTTTTATTGCATTGCATTTATTTGCATTGTTTTGCCACGATCCAGGCCTCATCACATTGTCATTACTATCGTATAATCATACGTACCTGGAGGAGTATTTCTTGCTTCAGAATTTTTGCTATTTCTGGGAAAATTATTTAGTAGTACACATGTCATTGTGAATTCTAACAAAGTTTCTGAATGCAAATCAATTGGTCGTCGGAATATTCTAAATACTGCAGTTAAACTGCATTCCGAATGTGTTTTCCACCACACCTCGGGATCTAGACAGACATCTATTAAATCTTCTTTTTAGTGAAGTTGAAGCATGATTGCTAGGGTGTGGCGTCATCACATGTGCATTTAGTGCAAAAGGACCATCGCTTATAAAGACTTATGCCACATTGACATTTGATCCGGAAAGAGGGCATGCCGTGGGTAAATTTAATTCGTTTCTAACTAATTTGGAAAAGAAGCTATTGAAACCGAAGGGATTGAAACATTTCTATTGCTAGCAACTCCAACAGAAAAAACTCGATCGACTCCGGCGAAAAAAATCGTCGTTACTTTGCATTTGATTCAGCTGAGCAGCAAATGGCTAAAGCACTCGGTCAGCTGACTGATGCTTTCAGTCAACGGTAGTCTGATCCTGCACCTAAAGTAGATGATGACTGCAATCTCTACGGTACGCTTTTGGCTAAAAATTACGAGAGATATCTAGACACGAACGGAAATTAATTTTGTACGAAATAGATGGCATATTCGTAATTGGGATCAAGCGTAGGCTATCAAAACGTGAAACACCAACCCCCAGTATTCATACTCATATTCCAGACCCTCTTCATCATTAACTTGATATTCCCTACCACAGTCAGAGTTGAATATTCATATCCCAAACCGGCCTTCAAGTGTTTTAAGCGCATATTCAGAGCCAGTCACAAATACTTATGCGACAAACCGACCTGTTCGATTCGCAGTCCAAAATTCACATGTGCAATCCGCAAACACCTACTCAGTCCACCCTCCACCTATGCAATCTGCAAACACCTACTCTGTCCACCCTCCACCTGTGCAATCCGCAAGCACCTACTCAGTCCAACCTCCACCTGTACAATTCTATAATTCCCCAGTGAGCGAAACAATTCCAAAATCAAACATTCTACAAATTGCTGTATCAAATTCATTTGAAACGTTTGAATCTGATGATACAAGTGAGTCGATTATTATCATATCATCTTACCAATGGAATTCAAAATATCAAAGAATTACAATGTATGACCAAAAATTACAAAACCAATGACCTTACATTATATGGTTTCTGGTTATACACTCTAATTCTTTCATATTGCGAATTCCAAAGTCTAAGATTATATAATCTTAAAAATATATTCTATGATTGTGCTAAAAAATTAACAGGTTTTGATAACTATTTCCTAAAATAATGGCATATCGTAGATTCTATGATTCAAAGAATTAATTTTTTTCTATGCACTATTTTCGTATGTATCTATTATTTTGATAAGTAACTTGTAGTACTCTGATGGTTATTGTGTCAATAAAAAACTTGGAAATATACTTTACTTCATTAAGAGCTCTTAAGTCAAAGGCGCTTTATTGAATACTAATCGTTCTAAATTTTAAAAGAATATAAAGCAAATTCCAAGCAATAACAATACAAAAACTTAATGGCTCTCTAAATTTATATGTTATCAGTTAAACAAATATCAAAAAAACTATAGCAAATTCAAATTAATTAAGATTATTATATATATTAAGATTTTATTGGGAAAAGGAGAAAAAACCAACCAACACTATCCTAAAATTATTTATAATTTTATTATTTTACATTAAGAGCTCTAGAGATTTCCCGTATGATTCCTGCTATAGATGCTTTGGACACTTAAACAGATAGTGCAGACTACTAAAGCTAACACCAGGTGCCAAATATTTAAGGGTCGATGCAAGTCGAAATTTAGCTGGAATAGCTTCTCTGAAATCGGAGTCTTCCTTGGAAATCATCGGAGCAATTTTACACAGCAAAATTTCAAAGCCAATAAAGCTCATCCAACAGAAGTTATCGAACTCTCTGCAAATTTTTCATCCATGAAGTTCCTGCAGGAAAATAACTTTGTTCAATTATACCGATTTATTCAAAAAGCAAATTAATACCATATAAAAAATGCCAGCATTTTTCATCTGACATTGCATTGCTATCGGACAAAACGCACCTCGTACGATTTCTGTGAATTGAATCATTCACCACCTTCTCCTCTGAACTTTCCTTTTCCTTTCTATTAGTCGTCGATCACTTTCTTTCTTCTTCCAATAACAATAGTTCAAACCGGCGGCAACAGCCGCCACAATATTGACATCCACTCTGTCCTGCACGCTTCCACTGACTGACTTGTCGGGATACGTGTAAACAACTTGTTTGGCCCGCCGGCCCGTGCTGTGCGGCTTGCCGAGCTGCTTGCCGGGCTGCATGGCGCGCATTTGAACGCACGAAGTAAACGAACATCCTGGAAAGGTTGCATTTTTGATACATATTTTAAGTGGCAAGATGGTTGGAAAGTTATTAGAAGTTAGTATTGATTGAGTATTTTGGCATTTCAATTAAACATTTCTGGGATCTTAAACATTGATTTTTCTTTTTATACATTATTCGATCAGAAATTTTTCTCAAAGAGCAAGAAGCTGAGACAAACGAAGAACTGATTGAAGAGCTGAACAAAAAACTGAAAGATCTTGATGAAAAGACAAGCAAAATGATGAATCTACTATAGTTCAAAAATATTACAAAGTTCAGCAGCTCAATATGAAAAATTTATGACTATGAAAGCCTGCATAAACAATTTGAAAGTATATTGAAAAATCTCATAGAGCGTGAAGGCGTGCTGACTAAACGAAAAGGTGGTTATGAAAGCAATCATAATTTATTAAATAACCTTGATACATTAACTCGAACGTAATTCTCATCTGGTGACTAAAGAGTGAATTGATTTTACTTGTTAATGAAAACAATTTTTTCTGTAATGACGCGCTAGTCACTGATTCTCTTGTAATACAAAACAAGCTCTATTTGAAATCACATATTATAAAATGAAATGCATTTGGGAAGCAGCAATTTTTAAGCAATAATTTTTTATTCTTATTTCATGAATTAATTGCAAAAGAAAAGATAATAATTGTAGTTTTATGAGCTTATAAACAAGTTGATCTATCGCTAACGTATATAAAAAACGGGCTCAACGCCATGTTTTTAGTTTAGAATTGAGTTTTCTTTTTATTTTTTTCGTAACGCTACAGCCCCTTTCTGGCCTTCGCTTGGAGATAGTTTTAGAGTATCTCATCGTCATGATCGAATGTATCGGCACTCCACTAGGTGATACGATCATTCACGCTTTGGCCGTTTGTCCGTCCACCCGGCTGCGATACGTTCTGATTTTAAACCAGCACGTATCATAACTGAGCAGGCTTATAGTCCGTCCGAAGAATCACTCGAACTGGATCCCGTTGACGCCAACGAAACTCGAACCAGAGACCTTCGGCTTGCGGGCTTAGTGCTCAAAACACTACACAACGCGGACACTTTAACCTTAATCAATCCTTCAGTATATATTGACTGACTTCTAATTTATATTATAGCAAAATGCTATTGAAAGCATTTTTCTTGAAATGATTTAAAACGATTTCAAGACGCACAAAGGCTTCAAAAATGCCTCAGAAACTTCTAATATGCGAGTAGTAAATACTAAATCAAAATGCAAACATATTACGGCTGATGTGATTTATTTGAAAAATTTATGCGCGGTAATTCTTGAGAGACTCTCTAGTTTTTCCCATGAAATTTTCACGTAGGAGTTGTCATAATTGATGTACTATCTCACACCTGACAAACAAAGAACTCACAGAATATTGTATGAATTTCCATTAGTGTATGAGGGTTTTCACGCATTGGTCGAAAAAGCTTTTACTTAACACAATGTCATTTGTATATTCATGTAACATATTTATTATTCACCTCTCAACTACTAGAACAAAACAAAAAACAAATTTATTAGGTGGATTCAATTCAATTGTAATGCAATATATTCTATTAATTTTTAAAAGGTTATGGTTGGGTGCTTAAATAATTTGATATGATTCTACGCAATATTTAGTATGAAAAAAGAAAAGAAAAATATTTTGTCCATATCATTATGCTATTTCAAATATTGTTACACCCAAAAGGAATAGGGTGGTCCGGCGTCTGGAGACGGGCGCTTGTCCGCCAAGGCCCCAATAAGCCGTCAGGCGAGAATACGGTTTGCCGGCTTCCGTTTCTCGCAGCACGAAAGAGGACACTTAAACCACTTCGCGAAATATCGGGTACAACAACACGAGAGTTATATTGCCCTACTTCAGTCTAGCAGACAAATTAAAGCCGCGAAAATTTGTCATGCTTTACACACCTCCCCCAAACACGAACGCTCCATTTTAAATTTTTTTCCGAATTCACACTCAAGCCGCACCCTTTGCAACCTGAAACTTATTGTGGTCAAATTCAAATGTTTTATAGAAAGAGAAGTTAATTTTTACTTGATTTTTACTTTTAATTCACTTTTTAAAAGAAACTTCAGTTTTACAATCTTACCTTTCTTATTAAATTTCTTT
Organism: Odontomyia ornata; assembly: GCA_963969285.1. Classification (NCBI taxonomy): domain Eukaryota; kingdom Metazoa; phylum Arthropoda; class Insecta; order Diptera; family Stratiomyidae; genus Odontomyia; species Odontomyia ornata. The sequence continues at coordinate 354,006,394 of OZ017738.1, read as the reverse complement.
ATGCAAATAACAAGCTAAATCAACGATTGCAATCAAGCGAAAAATAAGAAATCTTTCGAAAAAACTTCTGGCTCTAAAAAGTTTAAAGGGGCCCCTTCTTCGTTGCTTGCATCGACGCTTCCGATATTGGTTTGCCACTTACTGCTCCGACTACATCCTCGATGCTTTCGTTCGTGCTGATATTTCTGAATTTCGTTTTATCGTAATCTGCCCTTCGTTTAGTACGCACATGCCACACTAAATTCCAAAAATCCAGCCGGCGTTCGTCTTCCATTTTATCCGCCGTCACTTCACCTTTTTACGTTCAAGTCACCAATCCCAATAAAGAGGAGCCGCGTCATTCGTCACGCTCTTAAATAATCTCGCCTCTAACGGCCCCTTTACCGCTCTCCGACCGAGTTCTTTGTCCAGGGTACAGCCACCTCTTTGCAGTGGTTTTTCCTGTTCCCGCGGAGTGGTTCCACTCAAACTCGGCGTGATTTTCACTCCATCTTCAACCACTCTGGTGGCGATCACTACAATCACGGCTGAATTGGCTGAATGTTTTCTCTGACAGTTTGCAATGTCAGATTAAATTGTTTATTAGTAAATAATGATTTCGGGTTATATAATTGTGTGAAGTTGAATAGGGCTTTACCGGGTTTTTTTACGTGATTTGATTAGTTCTATTGGCCATACGACACTTCGTCAAGTACACCTGAAAGAGAATGTCCGGTAAACGTGAATGTTTTGCTAACTTATTTTCTTATTTTATTTTCAATAAATTGTGCAAATAATTAACCAGTACTGTAGAAGACATTGCTTTTCGCTTTTCGCGTTCTCCTTTGATGGAGTTGTTAAACAGTTTCAGCGCAGAAGTTTCCAGATAGCACAATAGTAATATAATATTAATTTTTTTTTTTGAAACTTCAGTATCATAGCGTTACATGCACGAATAACTCTGCGAGCTACTGTTGCAATTGTTTTCACAACCATAAAGAACCTCATGATCAAAAAAGTGAATTTACTCGAAACCACGAGAACCCACCAAGCATGATCAACATCTGAAAGTGTCGTCACTCCATTCATTAAGCTGCTCGAATATACCAGGTACCTCTCGGTTGAATGGGGGGATCATTCATTAGAACCACGATAGCGAATAGAAAAGCGATATTGATCGAGTAATAGGAAAGTGATTTTCGTTGATTGTGAAGTGATTTTAGAAGACAATTGCGATAGAAATTTATGGACAAGTGGAAGTTAGACTTTTAATTGTGAAAATTAAGATTGTGAAATAGTTAAATAAGTGATTGTGCATTTTTAAGTAATTAAATAAACTCTTTTAATTTAATTTAAAAGACATAGCGTTTTCACTTTCCCGGAACATTAAAATTATTGGCCGCGAGCCATAACACGCGACAATAGTATCGATAACTTTAGTATACCACTATTGATGATTTTATTTGAACGACATCCGAATTTTCAGTGTGCTGATTGGTTGACATTATCGAAAGGGGAAATGAGCATTGATGCTTGGTATCAACGATATATCGAAAGAATATCAAACCTATTGAATGAAAATTAATGTAACTTTATTAATATATCTTAGATATAATACTGAAAACCTGTATTGGTACTGTAAGGATGAATGTTCATCCCAATAGTAACAATGCAAGTCTTCAGCGTTATATCAAAGAATTATAAATAAGTTACATTTATGTTCATTCAGTTGGTTTCATATTCTTTCGATATATCATTGATGCCAAGCATATACTACATATGTAATCAATAATAACAATAAAAGCATTCGTGTCGTTTGTTAAGCGCATGTTATTTGTACTATATCTGCTCTTTTCTTGGAAATGCTCCCGAAAGTAGTACATACGTATAACGCCAACAACACGAGTGCAACTAACATTGCGAATGCTTTAATTATTATTTTTTAAATTTTGCAAATGCTTTATGATATTTCATGTATCCAAAAAGAAAAATATAATTTAAAAAAAACAACGCTAATTATTTGTTTTCTGACAAATATATATATTTCGGGAGTAAATGTTCTCCCTTCTTCAGTGTCTAATTTTTTCTGAAGAGAAACCCTCAAGATGTACAATATATATGCTAAAGCTAATTAGTTATTAATGACCGTACTTAACAAAAGGATGCATATCAATGAAATAACAGGTCATAAAAGTATATTTTAAATGTGGGTCAAATGAATTTTAGTGGAACTATTAATTTTTTTTTTTTAATTATTTTAAAATTTTTGTAACCTGAACTTAATTATTTAGAAGTAATTTTAAAAGAGGTGAATCTCCATTGCCAACATCATCATTCAATCGCTTTTCCATAGGTTGCCGCATAATCCAAAGTGTCTCGTACGCGTCCAGTTTCCTCAAATCTCGTATTTCTTTGATAACTTCCAACTGCTCCCAGTTGACGTTGTGTCCTTCGCAAATGTGACGGGCTACCGATGATCGAACTTCTTTTAAATATGGAGATTTTCAATAGATTTCATGTATAATACTCGGGATAAGAAATCTATATATTTTTTTTATTTTTTGGATTTTGATCACACACTTACACACAAGACAAACGTAACAAACTTTGGGAATTCGTATTTATTATTTTTTATTACATGTATCAGCCTTCATGCATTTTATTTCTAAAAACTTTTTTTTATACTTATTTAAATACTATTTATTTTGTTGCTTCCTTTTATTGAATTAAACCTTGCCATCTCGCAAGGCTTTTTCTAATTCGGCCATAAATTCTTGCAGACCATAGCCATGCTTTTTAAAGTCAGAGTGCTTTAAAAAGCAATCAAAATTAACTTATTATCATAAGGCGTTTCTTGTAATAAATCTCAACAAACCAAAAAGACAAGCGCAGATGCGCTCAAAGTAAGCGAAATTCTTTTTCCCCCTTGCTCCTCAAACATTATATTGGCTCTGCACACTGAAATGTATGAAGTTTTTAAGAATTGATTTCAATTCTGTTGAGACTTTTGTTTGCAGAATCCACCGTTTCTGAAATTTACCAAAGAGGCTTTATTGTAAAGACGCTGTAACATGCAATTTATAAAATGTAATCTAGCGCGAAGCCTGTACAATGAATGCCAATATGGTTTTTGGAGAGTAAAAATGACTGACGAGGTTCCACCTTCAAATTACCAATGTTTCTTGATTTTCATTTGTAACCAAAAACTCTTCAAGATTTTGGAGTTCCTGATCCTCCTGAACTGAAATTTAAACGGTATTAGTGATGTCGAGGTCCTCTCTTCTGGTAAAAAGAACTTGCTCAAGCGATTGATCATCACTCCTTGTTTAGTAATAGCTTTTTGCAAGGCAGAGATCTCCTTTTCTTGATTTTTCATCATGATCACTAACAATATTAATGTTGCATTCATATAGATTAAAAACGTAACAAACTCACAATTTTCACAACCATTCGAAGCAGTGCCACCGGGATTCGCATCCTTCACCTCCTTATGAGTGCTTGAAGCATTGCAATCAGACTCGAAATGCAATTCCTGACCTTCGTGCAGCATTTCTTGAACAGCATTTTCGTCGTTCTCATTGCTGCGGCCCACTTCGTTCGAGTACCGCTGTTGCCCCGAGTCTAATGCCTCAGCAACAGGCATCAATTTTTCTGTTATTAATGAAACGGGGTGCTCACTGCGCTTATCAAAAACGAATATCGCTGGAAATTGTAAGTTGATATTTTTTGCATCAATTTTGGAAGCTATTGTAGCTGTTTAAGCGTTTTGAATGTATTTCAGATTACAAAACTTCGTGTTACAGCGCGGTACACTACTTACTCGTACATTGTGAATTATGTGTAAAATTTGGAAATTGGGAAAGTGACATCTGGAGGTCATCTGGAGATCGTTCCTGCTCTTGTATGCTGTGTACTAGAACCCATTTCCCTTAGTGTTGTGGTTGCCTTAAAGTGGTCTGCAAAGGTTTGTTAGTGTACCTGATTTTGCATCTCTTCTTCCGGATTGAGAAAATTATTGTCTTTACAAATAGAAAAGTTAGGATTATTGTATAGATACTGATTATTATCGCAAAAGAATAGGTCTTACCAGTTTCAGTGCATTGCGTATCCATGAAAATTTCATTTTTTGATGATGATGCTGGTCGTTGTGATTTGATTACAAAGGGAGATTTAATTTTTTTCGCCAGTTTGTATCGCGGAATTTTATTGGTTTTTGTTGGAAACATGCTGACTCACTGGAAAATATGGAGTAGCGGTATCAGTAAAAGCCGGCATTCATCAAGTGGTAAAGCCATATATTTGTAGATAATTTGCGAAATCTTCACTCCTATAACATCTGCATTACTATCACAAATACCGGTCACAATACCAATGTCTGTGGAGTTCATTAGGGAAGTGATATAAGGCAGAAGATTTGTGAAAACTTGGCATTCAATTATTGTTTCACTGTTAATCACTTTAATAGATTTTACTTTGATTGCTTTGACTCCGTCTTGCGTTTCAGCGCAAAAGAAGTTATCAGGCAGGCATGGGCAAATGAGAAAATATCTTCTTCCATACATTTTATATTGCTCATCGTTAACATCAGTCATTAACCGTTTTGATGGCCCAATGTAAGGATCCTTCCTGATCCTGCCATGCTTTAAACGTTCGGCGTTTTGTTTGTACAATTGTTGAAGAATTTTGGGTTGGTTTTCTGATTTTCTTCTTCTACTATACTTCAGAATATGGTTCTCAAATGCGTCTGCAGAGAATTTTTTTTAACGACCCAAACTTCTTCACGCAATCCGATACATGCAACAATGTATGCACTTTTAAAGTTAAATGCTCTTCGCCGTATATTGGGTGAAAGTAATCTACAAACTACTTTAATATTTCGTGAGCGGCATCCGCATTTTCGATACACTTACTAGGATCAGGCACAAACAAAAAGAAGGAAATGTGGATATGATTCTTCATCCAGTACATCTGCTAAAATCGTCACACTCGTGTACAAAGCAAATTGCCTAAGTTATGCCGACTTCCAGTACAGTAATTCTTCAGTATCTCTAGGATGCCTAGAAAATTCATCCGGAATAAATCCTTCCACAATCAATAATTTGTGAGAAGCCATATCCAATATAGCTTTGCTCAATCGTTTATCATTGATTACTTCTTTTTTGAAAATAATATTTAGAATTTCCCTGCATATGTAGTGAATATAGGAGTGTTCAAATGTCCGTAAAGGACTGCAGCGATGTTCTGCTCATAGTATACTCAAATAGTAGCCACACCTTTCATTTACCCTGTGTTGCACACTTTTTGAATTTTCCCAGGGGCACGTCAGCTGATCCGGGGCATGACAGCTGATCCCATGTTTGGCGCGCTCAAGAAACAAAGCAAAATGCAAATAAAATTTCCGACGCACGTGTTCTTTTACGCATTTCCGAACATAGGAGTGCTGCCAAGTCCTAATAAAAAACTAAAAGATTGCATGGAACGAATTTGTTTTTCTGCAATGTTATTGATTTTTTAGCTCTGGTAGCCCTGAAATCTCTCATCGAAGCATATGTTTATATTCGCGCCATTCCTCGCATCAGCGTTTACCATCTACCTGCTACCGAAGATTTATGGCTCGCTGTTCGGCTTGTGTTCGAATTTTTCCGGAGGGTTGATGGAGTGTGGTTACTAGTTGAGTATACTATGGTTCTGCTGCCTCGGCAGAAGAAGAATGCCCTCGTCTGGGGACGCGTGAATGCGCTGGCAGGCTAGCATTGCGGTGTCGTGGGGCGGGTTCATTTCCCCAGCACGAGGACCCACTACAAAAAAAATTCGCACTCACGAATTTGGTGGTCAATCGATCAAGAGGCGACCGAAGTCGCAAAAAGTGTAGATAACTACACCGAGAGAGAAATTACTTGTTCCGAGAACAAGTGGAACCTGAAAAAAAGGCGGACTTAGGGTAACCTCGTCGTTACCCGACGAAGCTCATGGCCCACAAATGAAAGAAGGGCAACCGGGTGGTGATGGAGCCCCTTCGCACCCACCCAACCGGATTTAAATCCTTATATCTTGCAGTGGCCAGGTATTCCTCTTCTGAGTGGAAAACTCATACAACTTGACTTGTATAAACTTTCCCATCAGAAGAGGAGTACCCCGGTGACCAATTTATGCCATAGAATTATGCAATTCGATTGCATAACACTATGTCATAAAGAGGCACTCTGCTTGGGCCACTCAACCCGCGATGTCATCTGAAACAAAGAAGAATTAGTTATGTATCCGGCGGCTGGCTCATGTTTTTAGGGGGCAGCCTGCCACCGTACCGGGTCCTATACCCGGGCAAAAGGGGAAAAAATGGAAAGACCGATTGTTTTAAGAAATTAGCACTTCATTGTATTATTGGTACTTAAACGTTTACAATTTCCTCTCATATTCAAATTTAACACTGTTCAGGCGTTAAACGTGGTGCCCCTTTTGGTTTATTTTACGTTAAATTTTAATCAATTCACTTAAACTGTTGTTATTACTTCTTACAGTTCCTTTTGAGAGGTAAAATGTTTAAAAAAATAAAATTTGAATGTTTAATAAAAATCATATAAATTTGAATGTTTAACAAAAATAAATTGGAATATATAAAGTTTGTGTAATATAAATTTGAATGTTTAACAAAAATAAATTGGAATATATAAAGTTTGTGTAATATAAAGCAAAGGGTACTTACCCAACCTTTCCGACGACGAGCGCTCGTTGACCAGGTGTGGTGCGTAAGTCCTGGCTTGCAAATTGAACATTTACAGATATTTTATTAAACACTGGCTTGGGACACTCACATAAAAATTTGGATAATACTCTACGTTACTATTAGATTTTATTTTAAACGAAATGTCAAGAAATCGCAGAGGCGATGATGATGACATCAATGAGATGATATTTAGTCGAGAATGCCAATGTTTACGTGAACGGCTAGGTTTCAAGGAGACGGCGTGAAGCTGCGGTTATACACGATAAGCAGGAACCACTCAGAGGCCTGCGTTCTGAAGACGATAAATGATCGATCAAATCTGGAGAACTATTATTGTATAGCTAACTGATTTTCCTTCAATCCTTCTTCTGTTATATTAGGACACGACCGTTTGAGCAACTCTGCCGGAAAATCGCACAGTGAAAATGCATACAATATGCCTGTAACTTCAGTTTCTTTATTTAGCAGCGAAATTACACTGGCCGCTTCCGTTTATTTCAATAACAAATCGAAAACTTTCTTTCTTTGGCGTCGCAACGTGACCGCCGTCAAGGTGAATCGCAGACTTCGCTACATGTGGTGATCAGGAACAACTCCAATATCTATTTTCCTTTTAAATTTCTTTCACTTCCTATGACAAATTTCACCAGAAAAATTCGCTTATCTCGCCCATCCGCGCCTCAATCTATCTTAGGAGACACCCACCGCGAGCTCACAACCACATCAAATCTCCTACTTTTCCAAGAAAATTTTAATGACAATTTCATAGGGGCCTAAATTATACTATTAAACAACCCGAACGAAACGTCCACTTTGCATTCGCCAGCTCTTCAATATTTCGCTAATCTGTATCTTTTCTCGCAAAATCCTAGTCGCAGCGGCGATCAGACAACGCACACCAATGGTCGCGACAGAGCCCCAAAACGGTAACTGGGCACTCAACTAGGCCAGCATACCCGTCAAATGCGTTTTCCAATTATGTAATCCCAAAAGCAGTTTCGAAACACACAATTAGGTGAGAATTGTTTCACTAATTTCCTACTTTACTTTTGCAACCCCTGGCGAAAAACACTCGAAGGCCAAATTCTCACCGAAAACTTTCTTTTCTTTTGCGTGGCGACGTGACCGTCGTCAAGGTGAATCCCGTTAAACGAACACTTTTGTGTAATCCAACTGCAGAGCACTACTTCCAGGGCGTGGTTTTTTCGTAACGTTTTCACACGCGAAACCGAATCTTGCTCGTGAACTTGAATACATGGACACTGAAATTCCCCTTTGATAATAGTTATCAGGTCTGTTTTGAGAATGCGAACACTGACGAGAATCGAGTGGTTACTTCACTAATCTCTCCTTTCAATGCTCACTTCACACTCGAAACGCCATAAAAATCTTTCCGAAACCGTAATCTGATTTAATTCTTTATGCCTCTGATTAGCATTACACAATATGAAACGCTTCGCCCTTTGGCGCAAAGTACGCACTGACTAATATTGCTGATATCATCGCAGAAATAAGAGGAACCACACACAGAAATTACACGATTTCATGTAAGATTTAAAACGCCGGTTTGCGAGGACGCAATTACTGCACGCAAATCCTTTTACATCCGTTCAGTACCGGGCGATTTAGTTGCTTTTTATTGTGACGTTTGAATCCCAATCCACACGCGGGCCGCTACCAAATTAATTCCCGCTCGGTTACTAAGTCACGACGACCATCGCGCTCGCTGTTCAAAATCTGACTCCCTTTCAAGCCACTCGTTTTTGAGTGATGAGTAAGACTTACGGTGCGTACCGTGGTGGTGATAGTGATAGAGGAAGTGGTAGGGGCGGCGATTGCTTGTTGTAACTGTGGCGGAATCATTGCTGATGTGATCTTGTGATTATTTTCGCTTTTAAAACAGCATAATGATGAGCCGTAATAACCTGGTAATGATACCGGTTGGGAAAGTTGATGGTGCGCATGTAGTTGAGATGTTTGATGGAATAGGTTATTCGGGCCTACAGTCTTATTGGTCGTTGTACCAGCTATTGCATTTAACGCAACCATATTATTGGTACTAGACGTCCCTGAATTACTAGTTTGCCATGTTGATGATTTGTTATTACATTTAGCAAACCAAACTGAATCTTCCATCTCCTTTGAAAGGGCCGAGAATGCACGATAGTAGCGCTTTCGCGAATCTTCTATATCTAACGATTTTATTGAGGATGGCAATTGATGATTTATGAATGTTTCCTCCTCGTCGTTTGATTGCTTTTCAAGGTCAATTAGCTTTTCAAATAATTCATCTAGTAAGTTTTCAATGCATGAAATCTCTTGTTCTGTTGAGACTCCATCTAGTAAACATTGAATTGCGGTGATTTTTTTTTCTTTTCAGTATCACACGAAGGGAAACGTTTGTTGTTACCTTTTTGATTAGTGAAATATCTCTTTCTATTGTTAATAATTGATGTCATCCGTAGTTTAACTCAAATCCAATTCCAAAGAAATTGGACTCTTTGATCGAATTTTGTTGGCGCCGTTTTATACGCGGGCCTAATATGAAATGGTGACGTGCGCGTTTCCTATTCATTTTGTATTGGTACCTCCAAATTCCAAGGCAAACCAAACAAATTCTGGATGATTACCAAACCTGACATATTGCTCGTGTAAGTCCTTTTGAATGTGATTTTGATATGACGAATATTCTAAATCCATTATTGATGAAAAGGATATTTAAAAATTAAGTGCATCACAAGATACCAACCATCCGGGGCTCTGTTTTCTTTTTCGAGAGCGTGCTCAATTACTACACATATGCTGGGATCAAGCAAGTGCATGGGTTCGATTGGAATTTGACTGACGGGCTTGTTGGCTTAATTTGCGATCGATATTGACTTCACCTACTGCTTTCTCATCCTTTCCACCTACGTTGTCTTCGTCATCGTCATTATCGCTCGATCAGCTTCGGACGTTGACTCGCCTCCCAAATCCTTAGCTGCATTCAATCCTTGTATCAGTTATGATGCATAATATTGTAGTCGGTCGGTGCATTTCCGCAGCTCGTCTCGTTGGTGCGCTTTCTATATCCAAACTATGTTTAACCCAGGGGTACATTTGTTGAACGAAATTTCGGTAGCATTTGGATTGTGGCGATATACTCCTCGTTCAGGATGTGAATGTTGCTGGCCAGTGGTTCAAGACATTCCTTCCGAATTACGTTGTTGCTCAATTAACGCCGGACCTGATGTGGCATATACATTTGCGGCAATCATGACTACTAGCACTTTAATTACTGCTGCGGGTACATTTAAAAATTATTAACCAAACCCTAATCGAGTGTGGCTTAATATTGCTTTGTTTAACGAATCCCGCGACTAACATGGTAGTGTTCGGGGTGAGCTAATGTTGATGCATCTCTACTCCAACCGTAACCATATATCTAAAACAATACGAAATATATGAGTGTGGTCCGATAAGTACTTAGCCTACAAAAGAAACAAGTTGGGTAAACAGACCTACGCTTATGTCAGAAGGCGTTTGTATTCAATTTACAAAATGCAGTCACCAGATCGAATAAAATCAAGAAACATGTCGAAGACGATTTTATTGGAGAAAACATGAAATTTGAAGATCATACTATTATTAACAAAGTTGAGCGAATTTCGACTTCTGAGGTTTTTGGTATTGTTATACTCATAAATATCTCCCTTGATATTATTTCAGATATCCATTCGCGAGGTAGGAAACACATTTTACATGTATTTCCCCCCTGTGCCGCCACTGAAGCAAAAACTGACAGTTTAAGAACTGTTTTGAAAAGCTCCCATGAAAACTTTCATTTCATACTCATATCGGCTACGTTTGATGAATTTTTTTTTTAGGGGGCCACTCTCCTGTACTGTTATCATCGATTAATGGCTAATTTTTTCGAATCCTAGAATGGTTACAAAGCCCTTTTGCTAGGAGCTCTCTCCCGCCTCCTGGACTTGTTTCGCTTATGAGTATTAATTGTAGGTACTCATCTTCAGTCATTCATTAAATTGAATGAAGTGTTCAAAGCATGCACCTTAAACGTTGAAGTTAGGAAAAAATAACTCAAAATGATTCAATCTTCGCATTTAAAACAGCCACTATTTTGTTTTACGATTACTGATACCACTAGTTGAACCGATTCTCAAAGATATTCATGACACCTTTCATTCCTGAAATTTACATGCAAATCCTAGCAAAACTGTGGTTCAATCAGTGCTCTGCCAACACGAGCTCGTGGATTCTTGTCACGTTATCCTCCGTGCCAGCCGTTTATGGTTACCATCGCAGGACCAGAGTCACCGTACACAGCAGCCAAACGCTCTTTGATTTCTCTGCGTGATTTCTCTTTTGAGAACAAGAATCTACGACCAATATTGCACTTTCTCCATTGTTCTAAAATCTGCGGACACGCCCGCTACCGCACACAGTCAAAACAAAACTACAAATCTGATTCGGCTGAAATTGTGACAGTAGCCGCCTACGATAATGAATCTTTCTTGTGATAGTGGCGCCATCGGGCGGCGAGACCGTATAACATTTTGAACATTGATTCTGCCTCATCATTGTGCCACATATTTTGTCAATCCATCTCAATATTATCAAACGGGTCACGTGTAAATTTATTGAAAATATATATACCGGCCTTAATATTTGAAAACTTTCTTTTGAAAATTATTTGTCTACGGCTACTTAATAGAGCTGCATTAATAATAATTTTCGCTGCTCGTGTATCTTCACGTGGCATAAAATTCCAAAAATATTGTACAGTTGTTCAGACACTAAACGGTTCGTGTAAAACACGTTTCACTTAAACTTGTGAGACAATACGCGTGTAAAATAAGTGGAAGTAAACTTATGAGACGCCGTTCTTGTGAAATGAGTTGAATTCAAGCTTATTTGAAACAAAGGCTATTTCCCATTGAAAAAAATATCCAAATAGAAAAAAATTGGATTTTTAATAACTTATAAAAACATACTCGTATCAGCGCAAATATCTCAAATAAAAACCAGTTCATATTCTAACGTTAAAAAAAGTTACATAATAACTGGTATTTAAAAGGTTAAGATACACTCTCAGCAGCTTAAATGACTTGGCACCTTTCTGGTATAAATGTGCGGGCTCAAAATCGTTTCAGTGTAAGATGTTTGTGGTTAGCCAGTTGGTCAGGGACATAGGGGTTTAAAATCTTTTTCGTGTAAAATGTTTGCGGTTAGCGAGTTGATAAAGGGCATCGGGTATTAAATCTTTTTAGAATAACATTTTTGAAGTTAGCGAGTTGAAAAGGAGGCATTGAATTTGCTTCATCTTAGCTGATGAGGGAATGAGTGTGATCATGGTTGCAGTTATTAGAATGCGCTGTTTGATAAGAGGAGATTCCGAGTGTGACGTGACATAGAGGGCTTTCCTGAATTTTTTTGGAACCACCCAAACAGGAGCATTATATGGGGATATCGATGGTCGTATTATACCATCCTGGAGTAGCTTTTTTATCTCTGCCTCAACGATGCTCTTTAAGGAACGGGGATAAGGATATGTTTTCAAATAGACAAGGTCGTCTGTAGAGGTTCTAATTTCTCCTTTCACAGAAGTTGTGTAAGGCTGGCTAGGATTAGCGGCAGCAAAGGCGTTCGAAAATTTGTTCAGAATGTTCTTCAATCTACTCGCTTGAGCGGAAGTCATGTGTTTGCTCCTTAATCCCGTATGATTTACTGCTTAAGAGGGATACGAAGATCGGTTTTAATTGTCATGTGGTCAAAATTTCTGTGTTTAATCGTGAGTACATTTTTCAGTGTGACATTCCCTATGATTCCTGCAAAAGGTCGAAGGTTTGGCAATATGAAGAATTATAGTTTATCCGTGTATGTTCCAAATAGATTTACGTATGCATGGTGGGTAAGACTTACTGTGCCATGCACAGAATTTACAGAAAAAAGTTTTTCGTTCGGAATAGATTTGAAAATAAATTGCTGTTGGATAAATTTTTGTTTGATCCCTTGTCGATCAAAAACTTTAAATTTTTTGCACTCTTCGCCGTGTATTCGAAATACTGAAGCGAAGAGGTCAAAGATATAAAAAATTAACGGTTTCATTTTCCTCTGCATTTTCTTTCTGGTCATTCAGGGACATGGAGTCGATATACTCCTCCAGCGAGATACCCTCTTCTAAAGGTGCTTCTTCTGGCTCTTCAGTTTGTGGTTCCAGCTTAAATAGCCGTTGCTGTTTATTTGGGGCATTCCCTTGAACTTGATTATACTCTTGTGGTCTTTCTGTTGGAAATACGGTCCTTCTGATGGGTGGACGACTTTGATAGTTCACAGCGTTAGTTCTCAGGGAAGGATCATTATCCATGGGCTCATAAAAACAGGGTTTAGAGGCAGGGCGAGATAATTTGGATTTGCATTCTGGTCTTCCACTTGTCTATTGAATTGTGGTCTTTGTGGTGCCCTAGGGTTATGGAAAAGTTCTGGATGGAAATTATTTTTACCTATATTTTGACTACGCATCATTTGGATTAGCCTTTGTCCTTCCCTGTTTGGAGGCAGAGGCGGTGGATTATGATAGTCCTTTTTGCGTAAAGTACTCATAGCACGCTGAGCCCAGTAATAGACATTTTCTAATTTTAAGCATAAAGATAGCGCTTGTGGGAGATCCACAGGTTCTCTTATGCTTAAAAGTTGAGGTAGATCACCGTTCAATCTTCTTACAAATATATCTAATGCTTTTTCACGATAACATTGAGTCAAGCTGCTAAGTGAATCTTGGCTCAGTTCCATCGCAGAGAGTTTATTTAAAATTAATGAAAGATGGTGACAAACACTTTGGTAAAATTCATTAACAGTGCTAGAACCTTGAACAAGTGTGGTAAGCTGATATTCAAGCGTACCCAAATCACGCTTATCAGCGAAATGCAGTGTTCGGCATTTGGCCAATTCAAGGGCAATATCAGCATGCCCCACAATCTTATTGTGAATAACGGACAATATTCCATAGTATTTGGGCGCCCCTTTTAAGTGGTCATATATGTGGAGGATTCGCTCTACGCTTTTCCTCCATGAATTGTATTCGCTTGGATCTCCGGCAAAAGTTCTCAGACTCTTGACCACATCCGTTATTTCATTCCATATTCGCTAGATTGCGGTTGTTATCCGCGTTGATTGGTACATCAAATTCATTCTAATTGTCAGCAGCAGGGTTCATTATTGAAGTAAATGATTGTCGACCTTCTGTCTGGAAGGTCTGTGAAGCAATTCGCGTAATTATTTCTATTAATTGGTTATTTTCATTTATTGAGGGATCATTTTGTGGGTACTCATTTTCATCGAAACCAACATTTGAAGGAAAATTGATTATGGGGGAACGAATCAAATTATCATGATTTCCCATGGCTATATTTTCAATTTAAAATTTTTCTGAGGCAAACCCAATCACTAAGATTTTCGTTTTAAATCGTTTGAAAAGTAATAATTGTTTCAGATAATAATAAAAATTTAGTGTATAAATCTGAAAACTAATGAATATAATATAGCAATGTATAAAATCTGAAAAGAATTAAAGTTCTTTTTCACATATAGTCACTGTTGAAATGAGATTATTAATGATAATAATGGCAACATGCAAAAATATTTTCCAAAATTGTTTTAAAGGTAATAATAATTTTTCAAAATTTTCAGTTATTATTTAGATAGTAATGGCACAATTATATTTAATTTCTACTCACATCAGAGTCGCTATTCTTGCTGCGATCATTGTGTTTCTTTTTTTTTCTAGACTGTGAATGTCCTTTTATGTATGTATATATATATATATATATATATATATATATATATATATATATATATATATATTATATATATATATATATATATATATATATATATATATATATATATATATATATATATTTATATATATATATTTTTTTTTTCTTTTTTCTTTTTGCTTTAAAAGCCATCATGCCTTGCTTTGTTGTGTGAGCAGACGCGTTTCGACTACTTCGAGTCATCTTCAGTGTCTAAAGGATGTGTTGAAGGGAATGACTTTATATAGTCGTAGGATGGGGTAAGCGGATGGGTAATTCGGTCAGATAGTAAATTTCGTCAAGTACTAAATTATGCCAGGTAGAGGGATATTAAGTAATTGTTTTTTTTGCCTTTTGGATGTCCGTTTGTTCTGTTTTATCTCGTTTCCGTTTTCGTCTAAAAGTGTGGTCTGGTACTGAGAAAATTGCGTCGGAATGGGTAACAAGTTGTTCCTTTATAATGTTACCGTCTGTCTTTCTATGTTTATAAATTTCAAGCCTTTCTAGGATGTCAAGTCTCGGTCCTTTGCTTTGTTTGTGTAGCAATTTCATAGAGTTTGTCATAGCGTCAGGCTCATGTGCGTGGTTTTTTAGGTGCGTCGCATAATTGGAGTCTGCCTTGTTGTGTAAGAAAGATAGTAAGAGCTCTTTGAATCTTGTCGTTATTTTTCGCGTTGCCCTTTCTATATATACCATGTCGCAGTCCTTGCACGTACTCTTTCATTGATGGCTTTTTATTACAGGTTAGAAAATAAAGTGGGAAAAATCGAAGAAAGGGATGCATGAGTTTTTCGGTTTCCAGGGTGAAGCCGGCAGATCCAATGATATAATAATATATGTAACAGTTAGCTCTTGAAGAACAATTGAACGTCGTAATCGTATGAACTAAAGTTTTTTAAAAGAAAATTCTAGTTGACACAAATTAAAAATTGTTGATTCTTGATTAATGCAATTTCATTGTAATTTGACAAGTGCATAAATAATGAAAAATAACGGATCCCTATTCTTTTACATTGATTTGTGTGTTTGCTTGCATTCAAAGGTGTCAATAATAATCAAGTTTATCTAGAAGAGATAATAAATACGAAAACAGCCTATTTGAAACCCAAGAGGATATCACTATTGAAGTTCGGTATACAAGGTGCGGTTTGTAGCGCAGTATTCCGCAATACTCTGCAGTCATTGCCTCCCTAAACTTGACTGCCTTGCTCTGCAAATTTGGTGCCATGACGTCATACGATAGTAAAACTGACAGCGATGCGAATCAGCTTGACAGTAACAAACAACTGATGTCGAATTTGCTGTCATACAAATAGTGAACTTGTAAATCGACTCGGTAAGTTACTGTTTGCAATGAAAGTTGATGTTAATAATTATTAAATTTTTATAGGAAGCAGTTTTTAATGTTAATGTTGCTTTTTTACGTCGCAGCGTAATGAAAGTCACTCTTGTTAAAGCAAAAAAGCAGTCAGCTTTTTTGAAGGAAGGAACTAAGTCTGGCGCAAGCTACTACCTGAATCAAGGCGGAAATGATGATGATAATTATTCATCCAACATAAAATGTGCTTCTAATTCAAGTAATATCAATGATTTGTCCAATGTCGAACGATCACAATTCAGTATGTTTCGCTATATTCCTTCAGGAAATACATTTCGATTTAATTTTAAAATTGAAAGTATCCCCAATAGAGAGGGATGAATAAATAATTCATTATGCATTGATATTATTTATTTCTATTTATCAGTTGTTTTCAAGGTAAAATATTTTGCTGGATTCTGGATTTTCTAATTAAAATAAATATATTCGCCCTGTTTAATGCTCACATAATTGAACATTTATAATTCAACTGAACTACAACGTCACTTGAACCGTGTAACTATCGAAGTTTAATGTCCACCTAGTTAAACACGTAGAGTTTAATTCAGTCGCGACGGCACTTGGACCGTGTAATTATCAACGATCAATTATTAACTGCCCATCAAAATGGTTCAACTAAGTTACGGCGGCACGTGTAACTATCGATGCACTAATTAATTATACACAAAAGGGATATCAACAGCACTTGAACTGCGATATCTTCCGGGAAATGAAATACTTGATTGTTTGAATTGTCACAAAAAAATGATTTAATTCTTCATAATATGAAATATTTATATAATTAAAAATACTTCGCCTAAAATCAGTTTCAATGTGACAATAATACAAGAATATGCAAAATGTACAAGTACGAGTGCATCGATCTGACGTAAATTGCCTAGGTCAAAACAATTAAAGATGAGTGAACATAAAATGCATCATCAGTGTGAATTGCATTTATGTCAGTTTAACGAAACCGACAATCAAGGGTAACTGAACAAAAAATGCAAGGTAAGTATATGATTTAATAGCAATGTGACAAGTGAATTATAGGTAAGTGAACTTTTATGATGAAACAAAAATTAAAAGTTATTCATTGCAGGTATGAACACGCCCTTCTAAAGTTTTTTTCTTCATTTATAATCATTTGAGTAATATGATCTTACCTCTCTGGAAGCAATCGTTTTAGATGAAATGGCAAATAAGGAACAAAAGAACAAAAATGAACAAATGAAGATATCACTTTTAGTTTAGAGGAGAAAAAAAGATAAAATGTGTTTTATTCCGTTCTATCTAAATATTTGTCCGTAAGTCCGGAAATAAGTTGGTGATATATCAAAATTGTCCCAATACTGAAATCAGAATCTGGCCGACATCAATACCTTTAGACCCATCTCCATGCTCAGCATCCCGCTTAAAATCGTTAATAAACCTATCGAACACTAACTATAAGTACTTGCATAAGGGCGTAACATCCTCAAGGACCACTGTTTTGCCTACGGGAGCAATAGATCTACCATACAGGGTCTGTATAATAAGTAACCGGACTGAGCCTGCCCCGTGCGTCAAAGCGTCTGCTAACCGGTATCTGGTGCTGTAGTGGTGGTGGATGGCTAGGTGAAGGGAACCGGGCTGCAGCAGTTGCCTCCAAGCCCTTGGAGAGATAGCATCGAGAGAGAGCGGAGTGCGTGCTCAGTAACGTCGTCGGAAAGAAAATGGAGCGTACGGATCGAGCAACCGAACCAGAGCTTTTTAACCACGTTATTACAGGAGGCGAGACGTGAGTTTTTGAATACGATTCTGAGACGAAGCGGCAGAGTTCGGAGTGGCACACACCGGCGTCACCACGACCGAAAAAAGCGCGCATGAGCAAATCGATGGTGAAGTCGATACTCATTGCTTTCTTTGACGTGAAATGCATTGTTCACAAAGAGTTTGTAGCACCCGGCCAAACTGTAAACGGCCAGTACTACAGAGAGGTGCTCCGTCGACTAACCGCCCGGGTTCGCCGAGTCTGTCTGGAGATTGCCGATTCGTGGATCCTCCATCACGACAATGCTCCGTCGCACACCTGCCTGCTCGTCACCGAGCATTTGGCCAAACAGTCGAGGGCAACGTTGCCACAGCCTCCTTACAGCCTGGATATGGCACCAGCGGACTTCTTTCTGTTCCCCAAGATCAAGAGATACCTTAAGGGGACGCGGTTGGGGTCTCTGGAAAACGTTCAACGTGCTACGACGAGGGCTCTAGATAGCATCGAGGTTGCTGACTTCCAGGGAGCGTTCGGAGATTGGACAATCCGGTATCAGCGTGTTACCGACTCCAATGGGGACTACTTTGAAGATTTCTAAAGAAAAATTGTACATATTTTGCCAATAAAAAATTTCCTGAGGTCAGTTCGGTTACTAATTATTCAGACCCTGCAGACTACCTCAACACCCTGTTCTTCAAGCCAATTAACAAACTGATCCATAACTATAAAGTTGCAGTTAGCATTGGTTTATCTAATGCCTACAAGAAAGTTGACCTATCCACCTCAGAATCAGTCCAAAAGATTGTTTGAGTTACCTCAAGCCGCATATCAGTTTTTACTTGAAGCAACAAATGAACGGATAATGTGGCGGCTTATAGCTCTAGTCAAGGTAGTGTTTGACGTTGAAGTGAAGCTACTCTGGATTTAGTGCGAATGAGTCGAACAATAACTCTTCCATCATTAACGACCGAGCAAATGTATACTGTAGCTCCGTAGGCTTGCTCAGAGGCATTAGAAAATGGAGCTGTTTTGACTTCTCTTGGGCAAATATGCGTCGTGGAAATTGTATATTGCCTACTGCTGTTAAATTGGTCCGAAAATTAATCCCTTCCCTGTCCAGATCAGATGAAAGCTCTTGGTCCCAGTCAATGTTGCGCTTCCAAAGTTTCTGTACGAAGATTTTTGCGGTGACGACTACTGGCGACATAAATCCGAAAGGGTCAAACAGACGGGCTATAACTGAAGTCACGATTCGTTTGGTAATGCGTTCTGCTTGATATATTCTTGCCTTGATTCCGAACTGATCAGCTTCCGGTAGCTATGTAAGTTCTAAGGTCTTAACCTCTATGTTCGTGTCTTTATCAAAATTGAGCTCAATTTCTTGATCCTCTAGAGCGATGGTTTGCAGGAGTTGAAGATGATTAGCGCACCATTTACGTAATTTAAATCCTGCTTGTTGTAAAATATGTTGCAATTACTTCAGCATAACCTTAGCCTCTGCCAAACTGTCGGAACCAACCATGCCATCATCAACGTAAATGTTGTTCAGGAGATTTTGTGCTTCTAATGTTTTCATGAGCCAATTTTTGAAGACATTTAATTGTCAGATTTGGAGTCGGCCTAGTGCCATATGTTACTGTTAAAAGTCGGTATCATTTGATGTCTTCTTGTGGATTGTTCCTCCACAGAATAAGTCATCCATTTCAAAAAGTATTTCCCCGTAAATGTTTTGTATATCTGTGGTAAATACGAGTACACATCGTGGAATCCGGAATCGAAGCAGGATGGTAAACAGCTAACTCTGGATAGCTGGGTCGGAATGTAAAACATCGTTTAACGAGTAACCGGTTGATGTTACACACGATGTATCAAACACAACTCGCAATTTCGTGGTGCTACTGTCTGATTGCATTACACAGTGGTGTGGCAAAAAATAATGTTTTACACAGATCTGATTCATGTATACATCCTTTATATGACCCAGCTGTTTATACTCCTCCATGAACTTAATATATTCTTGTTTTAACTTTAGATTTCTAAGGCAAAAAACCGATTAAACGCTATTTGTTTGGATTCTCCAAGGATCGCCGGATCCATTACAAATGTAATGTTACAACACAATGCTCACTAGGGTTCCTTTTGACTGTTTGTATGAAGCTGTTTTCACATCGTTTTTCTGCAGCTGTGAATTGGGATCTGCTAACGCAACATTTTTGGGTATTGCCCATGACGACGTATCCAGTGGCTGTGTTGGCAGCATTGACACTATGTGAGGTAACGCAAAAGCCTCGAGCCGCGAAGAGAAATTCCCCATTCTTGATTTTATATCAACGTTAACTCGCTGGCTGGCGTCGTTTTTTCGTTTACCTATGCCCTCGATGCAAAGAGATGTCTTCTTTGTCGAAACTCTCAATTTTTTTACCAATCTCTCCGTCGCCAGATTGACTTGATATCCGGAGTCTAAAACCGCTTTGCATTCCAACGTTTGGCCATTAGTTGTTACTACGGTGATTCTAGCTGTACCCATTAAAACATAGTTTTGAAGTCTTTGTTCACAACCCGCAACTTGCAGAGTTGTCAAGGTTGGTAGATATAACTCGATGCCACATGATCATCATTATCAGCTGATGCAAGAGTCGTGAGTTGATCCTTGGTACCTTTGGGTGCTAAGTCTTGGCTTACTATATTTAGTTCTCCTCCCAAATGAAGCAGTGAATTGTGTCTTCGTCCACATTTTAAACAATGTCGAAAAGTGCATGCATTAGCTTTATGAACTGCTTTTAAACAGTTTACACACAATCTTTGTTTTTGTACAAACTGCAGTCGATTGGCGGGTGACAACAGTAAAATTTCTTGCAACTGACCAAAGGATGAACGTTCATTGCAAAATTTTCACATAATATCCTTCATGTCACTGGTGATTCCTGATTATACCCTTCTGCTACTATTAGGCCTATCTTTTTATCCTTATGCCTCAAATGATTGGAATCCGGCTTCCAAAAATTTTAAAAAATGTTGAAGCAATTGGTTCTCCTTTAGATCGATGAGCGATTGTTCGTGTGAAATATGAGTTTGTTTATCTAATTTTCCAACCAACAAAAATGATAACAGTGGATCCCATGTTGACATGTCCATCTCTAAATTGCTAAGCGCTAGTATGCTTTCACGAATTATATTATGTAAACCTTTAATTGCTGATGGATTGTCGGACATCCTGATCCTTAATTCATGAAATCCTAAAAATATCTCTTTAATGACAAGTGCCTTTGGGACGCCATTACTATCTTTTTCGATCATACAATAACGGTAAAGTTCACACATTTGATCAATTTTTGAAATATCTTGAGTTGTATCGAATATGATAGAGTAGAATGATGCGGCATTTATTTCATTTATGAATGCATTTTCTACTTTTAGAACCAGGACAGAAATTAGCTCATTTTGTAATTTTGGACTCAAGTATTTTATCTGGCCCTATGGTTTACTTAACAATTCTTTTAAAATCGGGTCGTATTTTTCTAATAGCTCAACAATACTTAAAAAAATTCCTTTGGAGCTTGGATCAAGGCTATTTGCGTTTTCTCTGTGGCCACGAAAGGCTAAATTACACATTGAAAGTATCTGAGTAACAACAAGGAGTCTAGATCATAGACTCTTGCTCTTCATCGAGTTTTCCACGTAGCCGCCACTGTTGATATGTAAGAAAAGAATCCCGATGAATTTTCGATGTCGGGTGTCTTTCTATAGCATCTACAATATGTTTCCAGTTGTTATAGCCCTCAATCCAAACATTTTGTAATTTTTTAGATACCCGATTTGCGAATAACCAACACGGTTCACAATACGCCTGATGAAGTATTAAAGAAAAAGATAGCCATGTACATTCAAGTTTCACGCCAGACTTGGAAACAATATAGCAATCTTTTTCTAGAAAAGATCTATTGTCATTATCTCTTAAGAAAGAGCCCTTAGGTTTACAATCTCCCTTTTTCAATCACGAATTCACTTGATCAGATAGCTCTTTAAAATTACCCTTGTCAGTAACATATGGCGAAGATACAACTATAATATTGTTCACGCTGAAATATAATTCTCTTTGAATTTTGATAGTACCTTGTTGTGGTTGTTCTGGATCTGGATAGACATTGGTTTTGGGTGCTGCATCTGGTAATTCCGGTATACTTTTAAAAATAACCGATTCTTCACTTTTGGAGTTCACTCGAGTTTTCATTCTTCAAGTACTGACTAATTTTAGGTAGCTTTTTATTTTATTCGACAGTCTCCCTCTTTCTCTTTCGTTATTCGCTCCCACTCAAATATTTTCTGGAACTAGACATTTTAATATTTAACTTTCGCAATCAACTTTACTTTGCTACCATTTGCAGATTCAATAAAACAACAAATACGAAGAATCAAATATACGATTGACTAATTGTCAAAACGATCACACAAAGAATACGCAATCAGTAGAGTCCGCATAAAAAGATAGCAAATCCGGGATTCCCCTCACATAGTGTTGCTAGCTTGCCCCAGCGGCTGCAGCACGAAAAAAATACTTTCTTGGTTAACAAAATGAGGGAATTCCCTGATCATCAACATTTCGACACTTGTGCTTTTTGGTCTTAATTGCATTTTTATGTTCTGTTTGTAACAGTTCTGCAACTATGGCTATAGCAGATCAACGCCGAAGGAATTTCCTAGCAATGTATACAACGGGCATTTGAGCAAAAATTGTTAGTTTTCAAAACGAAAAATCTTTATTTGGTTTGCAGTGTCTACTGTTTCTTTATATTTGTATAAATATCCCGAAAATGAATTAATTTATTGAAAAGCAGACCAAATTGGTTTATGAACTTCATCACTCCCTGCATCGGATTTCAATGAAGCATGGAGTCGTTGATGTGCCCTTTTTATGTGGCCATAAATAATACCTGCGTGGGTTCCCAGAATATAGGCTCGCTTTGATAAATTAAAAAAAAATTAAGTTCAGCTTCGCTATAACTCATATTGAAGTGTAAATGTCTGCGCAGCAAGAAACCAAAGTGTTAGTAATAATATACTCCTAATTGTACCGGCTGACGAGATAAACTTATTTAATTTCGCATATTTTAAAAATAATGAACGCACTTATAGAGACTTCCAAAAATATTCCAGTATTTATTATCTTAAGCATATTTCTCTTATCATTTCATTACAGCTAATTCTGTCGCCAGTATTTACCGGATATGACGTCAGCACATCTCCCATAAATTTTTTACTCACCATGCTTCGATTCTTGAGGTGAACTTTTTTCCCCCTGCATGAACTGTCAACTTTGTTATTCGTCCTCTGTCATTCGAAGACGTCAACTCGCCGGTATTTGGTAATTCATAGCGCGAAACGTCTTTTTAGCTACTTGAAATGGAATAAATACTCGTTGAATTTGAGTCAATAAGCCGAAAAATATTAAACGACAAGTTGTTTTGTTATGTGCTTTTGAATCACGTAAGTACGGTTCACGAAAAGTAATGGTTTAGAAGGAATAGATTAACACGTCGTTTGCGGTGGCATAGTAGGACGCACATTCAGGATAAACGCCGAAGGAATTTCCTAGCAATGTATACAACGGGCATTTGTGTTAACTCATTAAAAAGTGATTTGAAGATTTATTGGTTTGAAACGACACGCCGGCTGGTGCCAAGTGTTGCGGTTATTTTCTAACGAGCTAGTTTGTATCGCGCGAGTTTCATGAAAAATTGTGTACTGAGGACCCAATTGGAATCAACACGTTGCACGCCGACATACTAGCAGTATATTTCATTGGAATTGCGCAAATCTATATATTTTCCAGGAATTCGTCAAATTTTCTAGTGAGTAATTAGTAATATAGTAAAAGAGGTAAGTTATTTACTCGCAAATGTAATTCATGATGTGCCTTCACGTGCACGATCGTTTTGCACAACGGTATTCGGATCCGTTAACACGCCAATCTTTTGTTTCCTGCTTTCATGTACCCGGTGTATAAACGAGAGGCAGAATTAGCCTTTGACGAATTTAGTTTTAATGAGCTCCTCAAATCAGATGAGTATTTTGGTTGATGGAAAATGATGTTGAAATATAATGTGTAATTAATAAAGTAACAAGGGACATAGAGTGATGGTCCTTGAGCTTAGGTGATATTATGAAAAAGCCCATATGGCGCTAACAATAAGTACCATAGTATACTTAAATAGTATTCACACACAACCTATAAGCTCCGGAAAATCCGGAACAGCGTTATCAGCCAATTTCTGCGCAATTGGTCTTAGCGAGAGCGACATGCCCGCGACAGTCAATTTACATCGTTTAATGCAAGGGTGCACAGTGCTGCTGTCTGCTCATGCCCTAATAGAAACATTAAATAATTACAAGTTAAGACGTAAATGCCTTGTCCTTTTTCCTTAAATAAGAAAAAAAATCAAAAATTAGTTTTTCGATAAAGAATATACTTTCTCCTTGAATTTCGAGTGCCAACTTAAAGTACATCTGGCATCTTAATTATTTACGACTATTTCACAACCGTCCTTTGAAATTATAAAAGTAATAAAAAAAGGTTCGGTAATTACGATAGCATACGCAACAGAGTATGGAACCTTTTGAACATTGCACAATTAATAATTCTCCGACAATTTGTTTATCCTCTATAAACATACAGTAATCCTTAAAACACATCTGGCATCTTAATTACTTACAACTATTTCGCACCCGTCCTTTAAAATTCTTTGGATTGCCGACAAAGTAATAAAGGAAAAAGAAAAATGCTCTAAAGATAATACCCTATGGTCAAATACATATGATGTACATATGTAACTAAGTCCGCACGTGCCCGGCTCGGTGAAGCTCTTGTGGTTGCAAAGTTAAACACAATTGTTCTTTACTAACTAAACTAATGTATATTATTAATCAATGACCTAATATAATGATTTGGAGCTCGTGAAATTATTCTACTTCTTTAACCACACAGTTTTCAAGAGAGAGGGAGAGAGAGTCAAAGTATAACCAACATGAAGTTGGTAACTTTTGCTCAGGGCTGCAACATCTTCCCCCAGTGTTGCTACTTCAAGAAGAGATAATTGCAGTAAAAGCGAAAAAAAATGCAGTAAATGCAGTAGATTCATTTCAAACAGTATATTTCAGTATTTATTTCTACAAATGTAATTCTGACAAAAATACAGCTCAAAAAATAAAAATATTTCATCAAAAAATAATCACATATCGTTCATGGTATTTGGTAATATAAGAAGGCATTGCTAGGTTTAAAGCAAATTTAGAAAAAAATGCAATGACTTTCTAGATTTTTCAATACATAAAAATATCACAATAAAACACATTTCTTCAAACCACGAGTTCGAGATGTAAAATACATACGTGGTATTGTATTAAATTGGCAATGTTATTAACATTCTAAATAATGCTATTTCAACTATGTTGATAATATTAAAACATAAACAAAAACATATTATTTTGACATATAATTCATAATACTCGTGAATAACGATGGTTGCACTAAGCTGAACTCACCACTGAATAATTCTATACAAATTTTGACATCAAAGAAAAGGATTTTTAGCCAATAGGACTTCATTTCTAGCACGGAACTATGTGTGTTTAAGTTACGGCTGCCTATAACGTTTGTAAATTTCGTGTATATGGCCCTGTTGGCCAGAAGATCGACATTAATTTTGCTGGGGAAAAATACGTCCGTTGACTTATAATGTGCATGATCGCTATATTTTACAGTATTCACCGTTCAAAAATTTAAACTTATCCGAGTATTTCAAAAGTTCCAACGGTGGCTCAAAAATAGTTTTATCATTCTTAGGAAGTAGTTCTTTAGCAAACATTAACATTTCGACAGTTTTAATGGATAATTTGTTGCGTTTTTTATTTTTAATAGTATTCAGCATTGAAAAGATGCGTTCCGCAGCAGCACTACTATGGGGCAAAGTACACAGTGTTATCATAAACTCCGATAATTCTTTAAATAATGTTTTCTCAAGTATATTAGTTTCATTCCCCAAAGCTATCCAAAATTAAACTACATTATTTTTATCATACAAATATTGTATTCTTTCTTTTGAATATAACATTAAACTACGCCACTGAATACTTATCTCTTCATTTGAAATATTGGTAAACGGAAATGCTTCAATAAGCGGCATAATGCACGGCATACGCGCTTCTTGAATTTTCATCGGGTTTAAATATTCCAAGAGCTTCATTCTTTCATCTTTAAAATTAAATCGTTTTCTAATTTCGTCTAGCAATTTAATGTAATAACTTACGCATTTCTTTTTTATTTCTGTGACATCCTCAATTGTTAAGTTTTTAGCATGTTCCGTAAAGTGAACACCGAAGAACATTTCCTCATAGTTCAAATGATTATCAACATTTTTATAATCAACATCCATATTTCCATCTAAATTAATGTTAACAAAATTTTGAAGAATAGTATGAAATGATGATGATAAAAGCGGCAACAGAACATGTGTCATTGGTTTTTCAGATTGAAAAAGGCGATTCATTTTATTTACTTCATTTAAAATATACGACAGGAACAGAAAATAGGCCAAATTTGTATTATTTAGTGCTTCACTTATACTACCAGCATTTGTAATGGATTTTTCTTCAAACGTTAAAAGTAAAAAATAGTGTTGCAATGCTTTCCATTGTTCAATTATTCTGTTTACAGCGGCTTCTAAAGAAAGCCATCTGGTTTGACTCAAATTTAAAATTTTATGTTCTTTAACGTTAAATTGTTTTTGAAATTCATTGAAACTGGCTTGACGCTTTGCACTATGAGAAAAAAGGCTATGAATATTTCTCACTAACTTTTCTATATGTGGTGGTAATGTTGTCGATGCAGCTGAAGCGCACAAATTCAAGGAATGGCAGGTGCAACCAATGTAGAATCAATTAGGATTGAGTGTTTTCAGCTTTGTTTTAACACCATTTAACTCGCCTTGCATTACTGATGCATTGTCTGTTGCCAGTCCTATGAAATTTTCGACTGGAATGTTAAACGAATTAAAGATATTTTTTACGCTCTGATAAATATTTTCGGCTGTGCTTTCTTCCATTTCAATCAATCCGAAAAACGTATCCCTAATACAAGATTCTTCTTTAATATAGTACCTTGCAACAATCGCCAATGTCTTTTTGACAGTTATGTCAGTGCCTTCGTCCAAAACTAAAGAAAATTTATTTTTTTCAAGTTCGCAACTATTTTTTTACGTGAAAAAGGTCCAATTATTTCGTTTAACATACTAGTCGATTTTGTTTTACACATTTTAATAACATTTTCTGTGCTTGGAAACAAAACTCTAAATAATAAAGGCAAAGAATCCATTGTTGTGAATGGTAAGGCATGTTGTATGCAATACATTAAGGGTATCATTTCTAAACGCATTTTAACATACTTGCTTGTATTTGATAGGGCTTCGGGAAACGTTTGTTGACTTTTTATAGTGGTAACTTTATTGATGTGTTCACTTGCCTTGGTGTGTCGATCCAGATAGCTTTTGTTGTTCGATAGAGATTTGTTGCATACTTTGCAGAAAGCCTTCCCCTCCACTTCTTGCAACCACGTCCTGCCTTCTTCCCATCGGGAACAATACTTTTGGCAATATTTTTTTTTTTGGACCACATTCACAGAGCTACAATAAGAAATAAGTTACCAAAACTAAATAATAGATATAGATGAGCCCTACTTTGTATCAGAATCGGAATTCTGCAAACTATTGCAAGCATTATCACGTGCGGTTGAATTTATTCCACTGGTTTCATTCAAAATATCAGGAGTGCCGCAAACTTCCTCCCTGCAGCCGACATTACCAACGTCAAAGGCACTAGAATAAAAAGTTGACCTTTGCAATTCTACAAAATTTTTTATAGGCTATTATTGTCCTAACTTTGATGTAGGACCATTGCCTTTGAAGTTATTGGCAAGAGTGTCATTTCACTGGTTTTACATTATTTCGGTGCCATTCGATCATGCTTGGTGTAAGAAATCGTACTTGTTCTGCGTGTTTGTGCGAAAAGTCCTTAGTTTACGAGATATTGAAGGATAAAGTTTATATGAAATTATAGGCTGCGGCATTCCTAAAATTTCACATAAACTTTATCCTTCAATATCCCGTAAACTAAGGACTTTTCACACAAACACGCAGAACAAACACGATTTTTTTACACCAAGCACGATCGAATGGCATCAAAATAATGTGAAACCAGGGAAATGAAATTCTTGCCAAGTTATTCACTAAACATGCAAAAAAATGCGAATATTGATAATAATTGTGCATTGTGCG
This sequence comes from Odontomyia ornata, assembly GCA_963969285.1. Classification (NCBI taxonomy): domain Eukaryota; kingdom Metazoa; phylum Arthropoda; class Insecta; order Diptera; family Stratiomyidae; genus Odontomyia; species Odontomyia ornata. The sequence continues at coordinate 353,978,439 of OZ017738.1, read as the reverse complement.
TTTAATTGCACAATATTGCATTTGAAGGACACTTAATTTCGCTATATTCGCATTGCATACATACTCGTATATCAGATTCGGGATGCATGCACACTCCGATTAAATATAACACTGTATATGCACTTTTGCATGAAGTGAGAAGGCAACGCAAAATATTACCGTGGATTACTTACGGTTGTCTATTCAACACGGGAAAATATCTTTTCATATTTGGATAACACTTGAAAAAGGAACATTTAGAAAACTGCAGAGTTATGCGCACTCGTTGATAGTCGATTTTAAGGGAACAAAAGGTGCCGGCTGTCAAAAGTGACGATGAACAAAACAATGGCCGCTGAATGACTTCTTCTTCTCGATCACACGCGATTCATGATGCACACTCCGATTAAATCTAACACTGTATATGCACTTTTGCATGAAGCGAGAAGGCAACGCAAAATATTACCGTGGATTACTTACGGTTGTCTTGTCTATCAACACGGGAAAATATCTTTTCATATTTGGAAACACTTGTAAAAAGAACATTTAAAAAACTGCAGAGTTATGCGCACTCGTTGATAGTCGATTTTAAGGGAACAAAAGGTGCCGGCTGTCAAGAGTGACGATGAACAAAACAATGGCCGCAGAATGACTTCTTCTCGCTCACCCGCAACCGCAATTCATGAATCGTTTGCAAGTGAAGTTGCTCGCATTTCGAAATCAGTCTCCGATTGAGCCGCCAAAACTTTTAAATGCGTTAATTTGTTTTGAATTCATGAATAAACGAAATTACTTTCCCAAGATGAAATCGACATATTGATAAGCCGTCGCCGTATCCCCAAAAAGTGCAGTAGAAATTGAAGGGAGTGCAGTAGCGCAGTAGAAAGTGTAAATTTGATGAAAAATGCAGTAAAATACTGCAATTGCAGTAGAAGTGACAACACTGTCTTCCCCTGATAAAGAAGAAATCATTCTAGGTATCGAGGGGCGCCTCGAGTTCGAGTAGGTGGGTGTGCTTGCTGGATATTGTTGCGTTTCCTGATATGATAATGACGGTGACTGATTTTGCTGTTGAGATGATGATAATTGAGCTTGTTGTTAAGATAATGATGATGGTCGCTGAATTCCAAAACCATGTAGAAAAACAAAGTGGCATTGCGTTTTGTACTGGTTATAGTTGATTCGCATAATATCAGATAGTTCGAGTTCCATTATTTATAATAACCTTGTATATAACACGTCCAATTTTGTATTGAAATATGCCGTACACCCATTCAACTCGACTTTGAAGACCTTTGCCTCACGATATCTCCGATTTCGTAATATCTTCCTTCGGCGCCGTGCTTTTTGTTAAACTGTTCATTCATCGCATTTTTCCGCGGATCAAAATACTGACCATGGTAAGAATTGTCTTGGCGTACTAAGTCCAGTGATGTTCTCATTTTCCGCCCGAACATAACTTCAGCTGGAGACAATCCAGATGGAGCATTCTGGTTAGATGTCATGCGATATTCTGATAGGAATATTTGTCATGATTCTTCGATTTCCTCTTCCTCCCCATGAATTCTTTTCAATGCTCCCTTAACTGTGTCGACGAATCTTTCTGCTTGACCATTTGACTGCGGATGGTAAGGGGTACAACGAATATGCTGGATGCCATTTTGGACACACATGCGTTGGAATTTCGAGGAAGTGAACTGCGTTCCATCATCTGAGACGATGACGTGCGATTCTCCAAACCGAGCCATCATTTCTTCAATAATAATTCAATCAGAAAGTATTTATCATTGAGCGGGCCAGCGTAATCAATATGAACACGCTGCCATGGGTCATCTGGAATGGGCCATGATTCCAATGGCACTTTTGTAGGCCATTCTGCAGCGCTGGAGCATTTAATACATTCTCTTACCATGCTTGCAATGTGCTCGTCTATTCCTGGCCAGTGTCCGTAGCTTTGCGCAACAGACTTCAATCGTTCAATACCCTGATATGCCTTGTGCAATTGATAAAGTACTTTTTGTTGGTTCACCTTCGAAATAACTATTCTATATCTAAACATCAGATAGTCAATAATAACTGATAATGAATGTTCTTTTAAAAAATGTTTTGATGTCGGGGTCAGAGATGATTTTTATGTTTGGCCATTGAGAATTGACATACTGGATTACCCTTTGGACTACACATTTCTGTGTAGCATTTTTTATCATTGGAAATGAGATCGGTAGATGATTGACCGTTTCGACTTGTGAGCTGTGTAGTTCATGTTCAAACTGGAGTGATGCTATAACGTACTCCTCATCAGCTCTCACTTGGGTATTGATTAGTCGTGAAAGGATGTCAGCGTATCCAAAATTGTGTGTTGGTACGTGTTCAATACTAAAATCATATAGTAGTAAGGTATATGCCCACCTTTGAAGCCTATTCGCAGTGTACAAAGGGATGCCCTTTTCTGAGCCGAAAGTCTTTAGCAAATGTTTATGGGTCGTTTGCAATGTAAATTTGTGGCCATGTATCATTCGATGAAATTTAGTAATTGCAAAAAGCAATCCTAAAGCCTCCTTCTCGGTCTGTCGATACCCTATTTCGGCTTTTGTAAGTGATCACATGCATGACTTATTGCTTTTACCGAACCATCTTTATATCGGTGATATATACAAGCACCAATAACTGCTTGACAAGCATCCGCAGCTACCACTATCTGCTCATTTGGCGCATAATGAGTGATCATAAGGTCGGACTTAAGGATTTTCGGCAATCATCTGTCCAGTTGCATTTGGCGCCATTTAAGTAGATCGTCTAACGAGCGCCTAAGTTTATGCATACATTTTATGAACTTCCCATAATAGTTGACTGCTCCCAGGTATGACTGTAATGTTTCAATATTACAGGGTGGAGGCATGACCGTGATTGCTTCCACCTTAGCTGGATCTGGACGCGTCCCATATTGGTCGATTATTCGTCCCAGATACTTGATTGACTTCACGAAAAAGTTGCATTTACTGATTCGAATGGTGAATCTGAAGTCTTGTACACGCTGAAATTTTTGGTATAGTCGATTCTACGCTGCTACTCCTTCCAGGCCTGCCACCATAGTGCTCATAATGCACCTGGCGCTGCATTGACACCCGGTGGTAATCGATTAAATTTGTATAACACACGATGCGTGTTGATTTTGAGTAATTCTCGTGATGGCTCTTCGACTTCTACTTGAAAAAAAGCATCAGATAAGTCTATTTGACTGATAATTTTGCCGTTGGCCAAGTTAGAAAAAATGTCGTGGGGTACTGGTAACGGAAATTGATGGGAATCTAGAGCATCGTTAAGACCTGTTGAGTAGTCGGCGCATATATTATATTTGACCACTACTTTACCTTCCACAGACAATCGGTGCGGCCCAGTTTGAAAAATCCACAGACGTAATGATACCGCGATTTACGAGACGCTTCAGTTCGTCATTTATTTGGTTGAGTGCTGCATACGCTACTTGTCGTTTCGCTCTGAATGCTGGCTTTTAATTAGATTTGATGTGCAAGGTGACTTGCATTTTTGTGCACAGTCCAAGATTATCTTTAAAGACTTCTTGAAAGGTTGAAACTAATTTTGTTAGCTGTTGCTCTGTAATGATGCTGTTGATGGACGCGTTGTCACATATGGAACTGAGTGGCAGATCCCAAATGTCGGATTTGTCGATCCAGTCTATTCCAAATAGATTCAGATTATTGTAATCTGCTATAAAACATTTCCCTGGCAATACAGTGCCATTGAATTCCATCTCACATTAAAATTCTGTAACTAATTTAAGCTGCTGCCCAGATGCACATGTTGCTGAATGATTAGTGTGAGTTAATGAAAGTTTGCCTATCTGCAGCCAAACTGATCTGGATATTATCGTGATATCCAAGGATGTGTCCACCTGCATTTTACTTGGAATTCTGTTCACTTTCAAATTGATGAATTTGTAGTAATTGAGCAGTCACACAAGCAAACTGCTCGAAAACCTTCCTAACTCTTACCCGAAATTTTAATGGCAGATTTGAAAAAAATTATTTAATTACTTCCATTCATAATCGTAATTTGAAAAATAGTTTCTTTTCTTATTATTATCATCATCATTAAATGTAATTTTATATCAATTTTCCTCTATATTAAATTTAAACGTTTCCCTTTAATTATACTCTTCATGAGATTTAACTTTTATGACTTTTTCATTTCTCTATACTACAGTTAATTTTTCTTGAAAAATTTTAAATATTAACTAGGCTGAGCGAGCAGCTGATCGATTTACCGGTACCCGGGAAGAGAAAGACAAGTTTTGGGACGGATCGTAGAAGTTGACGTACGATCTCGACACGGCGAGCACGCGGAGAACGGCCGAAGAAAAAAGAAATTATCTTAAGTAAAACAAATCTTCGGTGTCTTGTTCCCCCAAGTAAAATTTAATTTCAATGAGTTCATCATGTTACATCAAGTGCTTGATTTTTCCGCTTCGTGCTGCACTTAGAATTGTAAAGAATAATAAACTATCCCATGACCGTCGCTTTGAAACAATTCGTGAGTGAATCAACTTTTACCACGTACATGCATGTAGATGTGAAATATTCCTACTAAGTTTTACGTTAAACTATGGTAAGAGACATGATATAGCTATATCTGTTATCTGAGTTTACCCTGTAAAATGTTTGAAGTGTAACGAGTTGATTTGTGTTTGAAGAATATTACTATTTAATTTTCTTATCGGAATTTCGACCAGAGATTATATCTAAGAGTTGATTGTGAGAACATGTTCGCGCAAAAACAGTCATCAATAATGGGGGACATATAGATGAAAGAATTGTGAAGAAACATAAACAAAAATGTGATAAGACATTGAATGGGCTGTCAGTGAAATAAATGTTTCCTCACACGATCCCAATCAAAAGCGTAATCAGCCAGTTAAGTTGAAGTGATATGCTAACGAGAAAAGCCGTGATGAAAAAGAAAAATGATTCTCTGATGTGCATGGTCAATTTTTGAGTCGATCAAGTAAATGCAGTTCATCCACGCCTGGAATCGAATTTGCCTCTATCATCCCTTCATGTTATTGTACTTGTTTTGAGCGCATCGGAGAAAGAAGGGATTTTACGATCGTGGAAGTAGGTGCATTGAATATTTAGCAGAAAAAACACAAATCGACGGAAGAAGGAACCACATAACGTTTCTTTACAAATAGCTCTTCAAATTCGGTGAGTCTTGACGAAAATGGAGACACGATGGAATGCATCGTAGTCACTGTCCCGCTTTCGACGAGAACTGGTGAGTGATCGCTTTTAATTCGATTTTGCCGTAGTATATCATTAAAAGAAGTCCTTGGCCGAAAACGTCCAAATTTGAAGTCGGCAATCCGGAAGCGAACTGCATTTTATTACTATCAACGTGATTGGATTGGCGCGCTTGGCTAACGAAATAAATTAGTATCAACGTCCCGTGGATTTTTCACGTCCGTAGCCCAAACTCACTTCAGTCGTCAGATGACGGTACCCGAATAGATTTATTTTTGAATGAAACTTAGTGGCGTTAAGTCCACGGATTGCGAACATTTATATTTCAAATTGGTAAAAGTGAACTCTCAGGCAGTGAATCGCTAATTATACATTCGAATTGTATTCGTGTTTGCTTTTGTCTATCATGTCATGAGAGGATCGGAGGAGATAAATACTCAAATCACTGCAAATTTCCGCTTTGATACTATCTCGCTGCTTACTCAAAAATTACCTTTTGAGTGCGGCAAATGTCTGCTATCATGATAGATACTTCCCTGTTGATTCGACTTGCTGGGGTGTTCATTGTGACTGCTGAAGTGTTTTTTTTGTGCTTTGCTTCTGTATTATTGCACTCTTTATGAAAATATTCCCTCGCTTTTATGCCTGCAAAACTGGCGTTGACAGTTGAAACCTCTTGCGTATGATGTGTGTTATGATTCTCAATAATCTTCGTGTCTTCTTTGAGGTTCATTATTTGATGAGCTTCTGTGATTAGTTTTTCCAGTGTCATTGATGGATCTGTGTCGATCTTGGATAACAGTCTCGTCCGAATGTCAGCGTCGCCTGATGAACTTAAACCGCTTGTAAATAACAAACACTTGAATTGATCAGCTGTCAAATTATTTAGATTTCACAATGTCTATTGATACGGTCTGCGTATGCAACAAAATCCTTCGAACCTCTTTTTTGTTACTGTAGACATTCAAAGCGCATGTAAAAAAACGATTTTTTTGGTCTTAACATGTCTTTCAACTTTGCAACCGTTTCTTCAAATGAAAAATCACGGGTTTTCTCGGGCAATATAAAGTTGACATGTCATGATTTGAGTGCAATTTCCGTAGAAGGAGCTTTCTTTCATACGAATTTGATTTAATGATTTACTATAGATTGAACTATTGTTTACGTTTGGAAATTGGAAATTTCAGACTGCCTCTATTGATATCGAAATTTGGGGTGTTGTGTTTGTTTGATTTACAATAATCGCAAAAATACAACCTTTTATATTTTATATCGTTTGATAATTTGCCATGGCAAATCATGTGCTGTCCGAAGGCGGCAAAGTAAGGCGAGACACCGGTGACAGAATGATAAGCCGACCGCAGAGCACAAGTGATAGGGGACAATCTCCGGTCCCAATCCTTCTGAGTTGGGTGGACATAAGAATGGATCGCAGCTAACAGTGTGCGGTTCAAACTTTCGGATGCGTTAGATTGAGGAGAGTATTTTTGCATTAGTTGGTATTTGACACAGTACTGTTCGAGTAGACCCTTAAACTGCCGAGGTCGGAACTGTACTCCGTTATCCGAACACACGCTTTCTGGTACACCAAACACATGGCATACTCGACTCTTTAAAAATTTCACGATGGGTGGAGTCGTGAATTTGCGAATAGGTTCCACCAGTGGGAATTTAGAGAGCTCTTCTCGCACAAAGATAGCTCCAATGTGTCCCATAGAAGAACGAGGTAATGGGTCGAGTAGATCTATATACAAACGTTGGAATACGTGATCCGGGACGTTGAGTTTACTCAGGAGGTCGAAGAGGCTGGTTAGGAGCTTTAGTGCCTCCACAGTTCTCACAGGCGCTTATATAGTCTTTGACCTGAGATAACATTTTCGGTCAAAACAAGTACTTTTAAGGCGCCGAAGCGTCCGACCGTAGCCACCGTGGGCACTTAGACGATGGTCGCGTGCGCGGGGGATCAGATTGCGAGTCATTTCCTCCGGCTTTCAGAGTTTCCAGGACTCTTCTTCCTGCAATGGATCACCAGTTGCGTATTCATTACCTCGATAAACGTAGCCGTCTATTACTTTCAAATCAGGCAACTGTCTTTGATGGGGTACGATGGATTGCCTCAACTCGTTGTAGCTGTCTAATTTAAAATGCGGGCTGTTCAAGTCTTTCTCGATGGGATCATCGTCATTAACTGTTGATTCTGCTCCCTCTGGTGAAAACATTCGTGAGAGAGCTCTTACGGATGGAGTAGAGACGCATCAACATTACCTCATCCCGACCACTACCATATCAGTCGCGTGACTCGTTATATTAAGCAAACCTAAGCCGCACTCGATTAGGGTTTTGATTAGCACTCCTAATTGTACTCGCAGCAGTTAGTTAAGTACGAATACTTGTAGTTTTGATTTTTGAAAAAGTGAGAAAAATAAATAAATACAACCCATACTCGGAGAAAGGTAGGTTGCGGTGAAAGTATATGTCACTTCACGTCCGGAACGAATATCGAGAACCACTGGCCAACAACATTCACATCCTGAACGAGATGGTTCAACACCGTTCAGAGGCTGGAAGTGCCCTAACGAGACGACTTGTGGAAATGCACTGAATGACTTCAATATTGGGTATCATGACGAAGGATTGCCTGCAGCCAAAGGTTAGGAGGCAAGTCAACATCCGAACTTTCAAGTCGCACAATATCGAACAACTGTCAAAGGAGAACACGGTAAGCGAAAAAGCATCTACGTACCTGATACAAAAAAAAACTAGTTAGGACACCTCCTTCAACCACCGTGTAGCATAATGGTAAACATTATGTTGAATTATGGGAAGCCGACGCGAGATTTACCATACTTGGCCAAAAATAACAAGCTCCCATGACCGCGCGCGAGAGTATTCACTGTTCACAGAATTCCTAGGAAATGTGCGGCCGTGATGCGAAAGACATTGAATTGGCACTGGTCAAAAGTGGACTATGAATCATTAATAAAAACAAACATCAGAGATAAAAATATGAAAACAAACATCATAACCAAGAATAAAAACAAACATTAGAATCAATTGCGCATGCAACCGTAAGATTTCCCGCGCTCTGATATAGCCTTCCGTCATGTATTTCCGCTAATTACATTCTACATTGAAGTCATTTCATGGAAAATAACGCGGCGGACCTTAATTAATCGAATTGTTGCCGTCTTTCATAACACTTACCGAGAAAACTCACTTGCAAACCTTTTGGGGAGAAAACACGGTTTGCGGCAATGCCGACTCGAGAATGACACACACGGCTCAAGACACTTGAGTAACGACGAACGATTTCACTTGATTAACGCCGACGATAAATAACATTCCACTTCTGTTTACAGTTCACTTCTTCACTTCTGTTTACAAAATAATCAATTCCACTTCGATTTACAATCTGATCTGACAGTACAAACTGTCAGAGAAGATGCTCAGCCGATTCAGCCGTGATTGAAGTGATCGCCGCCAAAGTGATTGAAGGTGGAATGGAAATCAAGCTGAGTCTGAGTGAAACCACTCTTCGGGAATAAGAAAAACCACTCCGAAGAGGTGGCTGAACCCGAGACAAAGAACTTGGTCGGAGAGCGGTACATTGGCCGTTAGAGGGAAATTTTAAAAGAGTGCGACGAATGACGCACCTCCTATTTTTCTTCTTGGGTTTGGCGAAGTGAATGAAAAGTTAAGGTACGAGCGTCGGTGGATTTTTGAAAAGCGGTGATAGCAAGTGGCGATGCAAAAGAAAAGCGACGAGGAGGTATTTCGAACAGCAAGTGGCGACGCAGGAGGTATTTTATACAACGACGAGGAGGTTTTTTATACAACGAGAGAAGGTATTGTAATGAATCATGCGACGCCGCTGGTGACAACTACTAACACACTTTGCTGCTAGGTGACTTGTCATTTTTCGGTGGTTGCGATCAGCGCACATCCCACGTCAATTTTGTCGTGGGATGTCAACAGGATTTGACAGCCACATGGAAGTGGAGTGTGGAAGTAGTGGCCGCCACCCATGAGGAAGTCTCGGAGTGTGCCGACAGTTCGGTCAAATTCAACTCAACCAAATGATGGTGAGTATTGGCAACTCGAATGAGTATACCGACGTCATACACTATAATCCACTTCCCATTTATTTTCCCGAACCCAGTGTACAACTTGAAGGTGATTGAAAATATTCGTGGGCAGGCTAATCCGGACAGAACGCCGAGCGCCGCTTCTAATATGGTATATGCAGCCAAAGCGGTGCCAACAAGCATCTGTACCGGGGATTTCGAGGATTTCAAGCGCAAAAGGGATGCACAAAGGAAAGGAATCGAGAAGGCGAAAGTGTTGCTGCCAAAAGGCTTTTCCAAATATATAGAAGCATACGGTCAAGGTCAGGACAATATCGACCTAGATGAATGGGACTCGGATTCAGATATTGAAATTTTGGATCATCTTTCGTTGTCAGTACGATCGTTGGATCAAGCATCGGATCAGATTTTACGGAACCAATTGATAAAGTTCGAGACGATTCAATAAATGATTTGATGGCAACAATAGCGAAATTAGATTCGAACGGAGTACAAGTTCTTCCGGAAGGTAGGAATAAGACGACATCGCCACAAGCCCATAGTTTAGCAGATATTGCGAATGTTGCTGAAGAGAAAGCTGACCAGAAAGACGATCCAAATGAAGATTGGTGTGCAGTTTGTTTGGATGGTGGTGAATTGATGTGTTGCGATAAATATCCAAAAGTATTTCACCAAAATTTGTCGCATACCAGCTATAAGTTCCTTAGCAGATGAAAGTGAAACGTGGTAAGGTTTGTTATGTGTTAATTTAGCGGAACTGGCAAGTTCAGCTGAATGTGAAAGACATAATGCAGGAGAACTTGGCGCAAATGAATTAAAGATTATACAGAGGATACGTTTAGAATTATATTGCCAATACGAACAAAGTTTACCATTAAGAGAGCCAGAACCTGCAACACACACTGCATATTATGAAATAATTTGTCACCCTATGTCGCTAGATGTTATCCGAACTCGTTTGGATCCATCAAGTCCGAATCACTACAAAGACATTGCCACATTTGTAGCTGACGTTCGATTGTTGTCCAAAACTGTATACTTATATTATCCGGAGGATTCCAAAACATATGCGCATGCCCGTTATCTAGAACAATTTTTCGAAGAGCAACTGGCTAAACGGCTTCCTAAATACGCTCTCGTAAACAAATGTGAAACGAATGCAGATGAATGTCCTGTGAAAAAAAATGCGCAAAAATTCCGAATGAATGCCCTTAAACAAGAACAATTTCAACTGTCGGATAAGAAAAATCAAAAACGAAATAAAGGAGATTATATTTGCTTACAGGAATAGTTTTAGCATCGTAAGTTTAGGCGTGTATTTACGCTATCGCCTGTTGATGTCGCACATCGACACATTTAAACTCTTACTACAAGCAAAATATTAATTTATTGTTTAAACATAACTATACATAAAATAAGAAACCATTTTTATTTACTCGAAAGAAAGCATGTAGTTATTCCAAATATGAAATGTTCATTAAAAATTTCACCGGTTAGTTCTTAATCATATGAATAAATGCATACCAATTTCATTTGAAACATTAGATTATAGAGGTTAATTAATTTTATATGACAGAATGCTTCTAGATAATCAAAAAACGAGAGAAAATCTTACTTTCGTTGATTTTATGCATAACTATAAATTAAAGACATTAAATTGTAGAACATTTACTTCCAATTCATACGAAAATGACATTTATCAGAAACACTTTTTGTGTTTGAATTCTCTTTATTTTGGTTGCTTTTAGACGAAACTCATGTAGACTGGCATACGATTTTATTAATTTGTTTTTATAGTTGATGTAAATGAGTGCTAAAAAACAAAAATGCAATTTAATACAAACTGATTATCAAACTGTAGCAAAAAAAGAGATACTATTACTTTTAGTAGAATACCTTAGTTAGAAATTTATATTGTATCGAAGTAATCGTTAGTTAGAATGTAGAGAAATTAGAGACTTGTTTAGCGTTAGTTATACGTTACAAACACACACGACAAAATCAGTCAATGAAAGAAGCAAACCAATATTTAATTTGCATTAGTAGATACTTGAAATGAATATTCTTAATAGGGAAATTCTTCCTGAACGCGCTTATATACATATATTTTTGTGTTAAAAATTTGATTATCAAAATTGCGGAATGCTATATGACAAAACAGCAATAGTATAATTTGAAATTGAAAAAAAAAATGTTTATTTCGAAACGAATGAAAATTAATTGATTGGAAACGACTAACTTCATACTTTCGATAGTACAAGTCTCGAAGCATACACAGTTTTAAATGCAAAAAGTTGCCGAACATTAATTTTACGATATTTAAGGCATTTGTAGAAAGAAAACGATTTATTTTTTTTAAACAAATATATAACAACATGAATTGCTAAACTCTAATAACGACTTTCCTTTCCAGTGGTTCTTCTTTTCAGCGGGAAATGAGGTGCAGGGTAGGTATGCCGTCGCGAGGGTAGGGCTTGAGAAATCCGCTGAGGTCGGTTTCGCGTCGCGCTCGGTACGCGGTGCCTTTGTTGTTTTGCTTTTTTAGGGTTTTGTACTAAAATACAAAACCCTATTGCAATCACGACCTGTGTCCGTCTGTCCGTCTGTCCGTCCGTCCGTCCGTCCGTCCGTCTGTATGTCACAGCACTTTTTCTCCGAAACTATAGAGGCTACAGCCATGAAACTTTGTGGAAAGGTCAGAAGTGGTGACCTCTTGAAAGTTCAAGGGTGAAAAAATTGTTCGAAGGGGTTTAAGGGGGGTCTCCCCATATAGGGAGTTGACCCCTCAAAAAAAAATTTTCACCAATAGTAGTCGAGTAGGGTGTCATTGGAAAGGTCTCAATGAGATCTTTTGAAAACAGGTCTTAAAATTGCCTTATGAGTTCCGAGGGGGGCAGGGGAAGGGGAAATGTACGAACTTTTCGCGTACCCCCCCTCGCGATTGGACACCTTCCATCCGAAAAACATGAAAAAAATCATGGATGTAGGCCTTAATGAGTACAACAACAACAAATACGTGAGAAGTCGAAATTCACTCAACTTTGTTAGTAATAGTATGATTTATCGATTTTATGTTTTCTTGAATAAAATCTAAATGGTACCCTTAAATTCAATAAAATTTAGCAAACAGATGATTATTTATAAGATTGATCTTTCCTGAAAGTTTCATAAAGATCGAATTGTATTTAACGAAGTTATAGCGATTTGAATTTTCCTGTATTACTATGGAACAAAATGCCCTGTATTACTATGGAAACATTTGGCTATGGAGCCATATGCGCTTTTTACCGACTTAGACACTACAGCTTTGCTAGGATTTGCATGAAAGTTTCAGGAATGATAGATATCATGAGGATGACTACATACAATTGAAACAAGTCAAAGAGGCAGGAGAGAGCTCCTAGCAAAAGGGTTTTGTAACCATTCTAGGATTCGAAAAAATAGGACATGAATCGATGCTTACAGTACAGAGGAGTGGCCCCTGAAAAAAAATTTCATGAAACGTAGCCGATATGAGTATCAAATGAAAGTTCTCTATGAGAGCTTTTGAAAACAGTTCTTAAACTGACAGTTTTTGCTTCAGTGGGGGCACAGAGGGGGGGGGGGGGGGGGGGAAATACATGAAAAATGTGTTTTCTCCCTCGCGAATGGACACCCGTGATCTAAAAAAATCTGAAAAAATTATCAAGCGAGATATTTATGGGTATAATTTTAACAAATACCTCAGAATTAAAAAATTCTTCCAACTTAGTTAATAATAGTATGATCCTCGAACATGACGTGTTTCTTAATTTTATTCGTTGCTGGTTACGGCATTTTTTAAGTTGAGTACAAAACCCTTCTGACATGAGCATAGGTCTGTCTACCCAACTTGTTTTTTATTAGCGTAGCTTTCGTCGGGTTGAGTTAACGTTGTATATTTTTCGGTACCGCGTCGGAAATTCGGAAACGCGAAGTAAAGTTTAGATCTTTGTCCTTTGACTGGTTATAGGAAGAAATACGGAGTAACGTAAGGTAGGTTTCCTCTCCGTATGGTTTTGTTTTGTGACGCATTTGAAAACGGGCATGTATTGGTGACTGAAGATTGTAGATGAGCGTAATCCATTCGGAGACCCGCGACCGAAATCCTCTCCGATCTAGCTGGCCGTCAAGCAGCCACAGCGTGAATGGATTACGGTGCACGGATTGGTTGACCGGTGGGTACCATCCGTTGGCACTACTCAGACTTAACGTCTAGAACCGATGAGAGGTCGGTTCCTCGTTCGGACTAAGAGTTCTTAAAATCATTACAATGGCGCCCAACGTGGGGCCCGAAGGGGAAACAACACCACTCTCCTTCGGGTTCTCACATTTTTAATTTTGCTGTCGGCAGATGAACCGATTCAATTTTTATTGTCGCCCTCACCATTTGATATTAACGTAGCATACTTTGGAGGGTTCCGTAAAGTAAAGATAGAGTCACCGATAAACTCTCTTTTTGGTGTTGTTTGTCTTGTCTTCGGTATAATAAGGTCTATAGCATCTTCTGGAGTTCTTCGTTCGTGGTGGCTCAGTCGCCTGAACATGCCGATGATGTTATAGAGTAGTGCGTCCCTTAATGTTACCAAAAGAAAGGTTTGCACATTTTTATACAATTTGAAGTCAGACAGTTCTAATTTTGAACAAACTGATGGTGCCAGGGTTTTTCAAATACATTGCTTGAAATTGCGCCAGTTTTTGCTGGGAGCTAATCTGATGACCGGCAGTGATAAAATCCGCATCATCAATTAGTGCTGACCGACACCCGATTTGTTTTTGTGATTGGTTAGCGGTTTTTATTAGCATACTTTCGTAGAAGACAGGGACTTGTATTCAAGGAGAGGGGCCTAAAATTATAACAACCATCTCTCCACTGCGGAAACAATTGTTTCTTCACTAGTGTAGAGCGAAATCCTTCAGTCTCTCCATGCCTGGGTTGGCATCGAAAAGACTGCCCTGTAATAAACATAAGCAGTCGAGCAGCCCCGTGGTGATCAGGAGTGGCTGCTCCTGAAAAGATAAGGTGGTCACCCCGTCGAAACTGCTTAGTTTGTTGTTTTACTAGCGTAAAGTAAACTACATCCGTCAAGTTTCCATCCTTTACGCAGAGATGAGGGGTTCACTTCAGCCACTTCAACATCTTTAGGTTTGACATTCCCCTTGTAATGCAACAACCTTCTTCGGAGAAAGTAACAACTGCTTTTTGTGTAATGTTTGCGTTTGTCTCAAGCCTCCGTGTCCGCTAACTTTAACGAGGCAAAAAAAAAATATTGAATTACTGTAGAGTAGCTTAATTAACACCTAATAGAACATTTCTAAAGATAATAAAAATTGATCGGTACGTCTTGTAGAGTAGAGTACCCGTGATAAGTATTTTGTAGTGTAGCTTCGTGGCTCGACAAGAACCCGCCTCATATGATCCCGTAAATGCTAGTCGTCAAGCACGCGTACGCGGTCGTTAAGCGAAGCTAGTTAGCTGAGCTCGGTGTTGTTTTAGCTCGCTGACACTTGTGCCAGACCACCGGCACCCGTGTCCTACACGGACATTTCGAAATTCATTACAGTATTTTATACAACAAGTGGCGAATCAATGAGGAAGGCATAAAGCGACGAAGGAGCATTGTATGCAACAAGTGGCGAAGCAAGTGAAATAACGACAACGGAGGCAGCGGAGAAGGAGCCCCTTTAAACCGCGTAGTCAGGAAGTTTTCCTTCTTAAAAACTTCTTCTTTTGGATTGAGATTGGCATTTCAAATTAGTTGATTACTTTGCGCAAATTGAATAAGTAATGAATTTGTATATGTGAAATTTAATCCGTGTAGTTAAAGGTAAAATTCCAGGCAAAAAAGGTAAATTTTCTTTAAAGAATTTAATTAAAATTGAGTTTCAGGTTGTAATGAGTGCGGCTTGTGTTGTAAATCGCGCAAAAAGAAAAAAAAATCGAATGTTTGGCGTCGGTGTTCGGGGGTGGTGTATATATAGAAAAAAATATCGGAAGTTTAGTCTCGGTGTTCGGGGGTCGTGTATAAAGGGTGGCAAATTCTAGGGAAAGTATTTTTGCACGCCCCGTAATCGTAATAAAGGAAAAAAGGCGAGTGAAGGGGTTTTCCTTATAAATCCAGGGAAACATAGAAGAGTCGGATAGGGTGAAAAATAGCTTTTGTTCCGTAGTTAGGAGGTTCCGAGGAAAGTGTGTGCGAGTTGCTTAGTGTGGAAACGAGCTCTTTTCCGCTCATTAGGGAGTACCAAGGAAGTGTAGTTGTGAAGTTGTTTTGTTCGTGTTGTGGGAATAAGAAACCGGCAAGCCGTATTCTCGCTTGGCGGCTTATTGGGGCTTTGGTGGAGAAGCGGGAGGCGCCCACGCCCTTTCTGGACGAGCTGAACCGGGTCCGTAAGCCCCGGCGGAACACCCTAATTCCTTTTGGGTGCAATATTGGCTTCCGGGAAATATCTTGGGGTGTAACAGAGTATCGGACACGATGTTCTGGGTCCATTTTCGATGTTTGATGGAGAACTTGAACCCTTGCAGTTTAAGAGCCCATCGGGCCCGACGTCCGTGTGTGTTTGCTTGGTTCATGAGCCATTGTAACGAAGCGTGATCTGTGAGTATTTCAAACTGGTGGCCTTCGATGTACGCTCGGAATTTCTTGCCAGTCATCACCGCTGCCAAAAATTCTTACTCGGATACGGAGTAGTTCCTTTGGACCGAGTTCAGTTTAGTGGACATGAAAGCAATGGGAGCTTCCTCTCTCTCTTCGGTCAATTACACTAGCACGGCCCCAACTCCATGTTGACTTGCGTCACAATGAATGGAGAAGGATTTCTGAAAGTCGGGGCTGTGCAAGACTGGAGCAGATGTTAAGGCTTGTTTGAGCTCTTCAAATGCCTTTCGACTGAGTTCGGTCCAAATGAACTTACCTTTCCGGAGCATGTCCGACAGAGGCGCTGAAACTGTTGCGTAACCAAATGAACCTTCGGTACCAACCGCGTACTCCGAGGAATCGTCGTAGCTACTCAACTGTTTTCGGTAAGGGAAACTCATCAATCGCCCGAGTTTTGTCCGGATCCATTTTAATAGTACCATGTCCGATGACATGTCCTAGGTATCGGACTTCGTTCATAACAAACTTACACTTCTGGACTATGATGGTGAGTCCCGCCTTACTGATATGCAGGGCTACTTCTTGCAACAGTAGAAGATGCTGGTCAAACGTTTCTGTGATGGGTAGAAGGTCGTCCAGGTACACGAACACTTGGTGTTTCAGATGAGGTGGAATTACTTTGTCTATCAGCCGAGTTAGCGTTTGCGGAGCGTTACACAGGCCAAAAGGCAACTGGTATAATGGTCGTCCGGGCACTGTAAAAGCGATTTTATCCCTTGACCCTTCATAGAGTGGAATTTGCCAGAATGCATCTTTTAGGTCGAGAGCTGTAATTTAGTTTGCTTTCGCTAGTCCCCCCAATATTCCGTCGATGAGCGAAAGAGGGTAAGGTCTTTAACGGTCACTGCATTGACTTTCCGGGCATCTAGATGAAGAGGGACTTTACCTGGTTGCACCACCAAGGCTACCGATGAGGACCAGGCACTTTGGGACTCCTCTATAACCCCCAACTTTTCACACTAGCTTTTCCATGGCCGGTGAGATTGCGTAGTGTCTCTGCTTTATGGGTTTGCTATCGCCAACATCGATGACATGTGAGGCCAGAGTGCTGCGGCCAAGGCCTTTCGTAGTGTAAGATGGAAAAGCCACGATTTATGCTTCCAGACGTTGTCGTTGGTTAGGCGTTAATTCTAGGGGCAGCGGGTTCGTTGTAGGTGATGAACACTTCTCAGGAGCTGCCACACGCCATCACCCACAGGGCAGCTCGACCGCGTGGTCCCAAGGTGGGTATTGAACCCTATATACATGTGGAAACACACCCAACATGCAAGTTATAACGAGCTGAAAGCTTCCTCATCGAATGTGGTTGTCAACTACATTGTGTTAAGAATAATGGTGCCAGTCTCCTAAGTGAAAGAACCACTTATTCTTTCATCCGGGCCATCATTGGCTATCAACATGATAGCACATTTTCTTGGCCCGATGGAGACCAGCATTTCCAGCATTGTGCTGGTGCCAGCATACAGCGGTTTCGTTGTAGGTGATGGACACTCCTCAGGAGCTGCCACACGCCATCACCCACAAGGCAGCTCGACCGCGTGGTCCTAAGGTGGGTATTGGACCCTATATAGCCTGTCGGGGATAGAAGCGAGTTCATTGACATATCTAGCATTTAAGAGTGATTCTGTGAGTAGATCTGGGGCCAAACCGAATTGAAGGATGAAATCAACGCTAAGGTACACGTTCTGAGTCAGAGAAGGCATCATGAGGAAAGTAATATCCTTAGGTTGACCTCTGAACGTGACGGGTGTTGTCAATCTACCCTGGATAGCATGTTTGATGCCATCAGCTGTGCTGATTTCAGAGCGCCAAGGTAAACCACCAATGTATAAATCAAAAGCAGGTCCAAATGATATTGATGTCCGAGGACAACACACGTACGGAAGTTGTTAATTTGCTGGGGCACGATTGGTGCAATATCCCTTAGTGGTTACCTACCCGCCAGAAATCTGGAGACCTTGTAGGGTCTCCTAGAGACGTTGGACCGTCTCGTGTATACGACTGCTCATACAGTCGGGCTTTTCGGGCCCCACATTGGGCGCCATTTTGTAGTGAAAATGGGTAGATACATGTCCGTAAAGGACTGCAGCGATGGTCTGCTGCCTCGGCAAAAGAGGATGGTAGGATCCGCCGAGATTGGCCTTGTCTGGGGACGTGAATCTGCTGGCAGGCTAGCGTTGCGGTGTCGTGGGGCGAGTTCTTTTCCCCAGCACAAGACCCACTACAAAAATATTTTTCGTATCCAATTATCGGCCGGAGTCGAGAAAGGAGGAAATCTACTCAGGGCTATTAAATTGCTGATTCAGAGGCAAAATCCGGCCTGGAGAAAACGGACGGACTTCGAGAGACCTCGTCGTTACCGACGATACTCATGGCCCAAAAATAAGAGTGGGGCATCCAGGTGGAAGCGGTGCCCCCTCGCCCCCTCCCAACTGGATCAAGATCCAAATGTAGACGTGGCCATATATATTTTTTCCCATTTGTGTGAAAACCGCATACAAACCTAATTTGCATGAATTTTTCCATTAAATGAGAAATATCAACGTGGACAATTTATGTTATAGTATTATGTGATGGAATCACATAAGGCTATACCATAAAAGGGCACGCGAGCGGAAGGCCACTCTTCCCATTTCTTTTTTATATTTTTATATGATAATTTTTTCATTAATGTAATCGTTTTATAATTGTTTTCTATGTTTAAATTTTTTGTCGTTTCTCGCTCAGTGTAAATTATTAGATGATGTATGTTAATTATTTTCGGCAGTGATTGATGACTCGGTCGACTTTTTCATTTTCTCGCAATAATCAGTTAAGATCTCACGGAATCACTTTCCCGGCACGGTTATTGCTGTACGGAAATTACTTTTCACCTCACTCATTCGCATGTAAATGCCTCTTTAAATCCGCCGTCACTTGCTTCGAATTCTTTTAGAACGTTCTCCCAGCCCACGAACGAGTAATTTGACGGAAAATTTAGGTAGGAAAAATATGTTCGCGGGAGCTTGATTTCTCCTCAAATGGAATTGGTTTTTATTTTCTCTTCAACAATATTTCACACAGAAAATCCTTTTGGGTTCACGGTGTGGTGACAATCTAATTGGGATTGTATTAACTTGATTGTATTAATTGGCAGCAATTTTTTAAGGATTACAATGTTTGCGACTATTATGGCGCATATTTGCTGCGAATTATGGTTATTATCAATTGAAACACCAAGAAATTTTAGTTTTTCACAATATTCACCCGAATCGCGCGCAACAAATAAAGGGAGAAGATTGCACAGCCAGAATCAATTTCACTCATACGATTCCGGTCGCGATTCGTCGATACGCTTGGGCTAGGGCGAATCGCAATGCACTTTCTGCTCGCGTGACCACACGGGGTCGACAACTTCTTTCATCGCGTTTACAGAACATATATATCACTTTTCCGTGTTGCAAATCAAATGTAATGCCCGCACAGACAATTCGCGACGTCTGAAATGTCGGGCGATAACACAAAGACTCCCTTGTTATCCGTCGTCACCTTGCGGGACTGCTTACATCCACTTTCAATTGTAATGCGAAAGTGCAATTCGTGGATAAGCTCCGTCTTTAAGAGTCAAGCGCATCTCGATTCCTGGCTCTTTTATTTTGTTTGATCCATACGCTTCGCTGAAACTTGACTTCCGCTTTTAAAAAAAATCATTGATATGGCACAGGGCAATTTCACACTCCTCTGGATTCGGGCTGACACTTAAGGTTTTCAAGTGATCGTAAACGCTTTCGTCATTCGCTCCATGTTGATTGATCATTTTTTCCGGGTTTTGATTGGCGTTGTTGATTGTTGTACCGTTCTCTTCTTGGTTGATTGTTAAGCTGCTTCGGAGTTATTTTCGCCTACAATTCTTACAGTAGAACTCCGATTTTTTATTGTTACTTCTACGAACTCCGATAATTCACCGCCAAGCAACAAGTAATATGGGAAAGTCAAATCCGGCACTACATGAACTGTAAGGGTGAAATGAACACCATCTATTTTGACCGTCGTGGTGAAATGACCAAGAGTTTGCTGACTACCAGAGGCGATGCCATCAAATCGAACAGAATTTATCTCAAAACTTGGAGCGTCTGGTCCGTCGTAAATACTACGTTTTATTGAATGCAGATCACTACCCGAATCAAAAATTGCACCAATTATTTTTTTGCATATTTGTATGTCTTTATAAGTCTTCATATCCGCTAATCGTAATGCATCACATCTTATCTTCGGGATATTCATTCGCGTGGCTGGACACTTGCTTGCAACATGGCCAAAATCGCCACATGAGAAGCATTTTGTTCCGTTCATTTTATCGAGACAGTCTTTAACAAGATGATTGGGACTTCCACAGACAAAACAACGTTTGCCAGGCTTAGTATCCGGTATATTTTTTCCACGTAACGGACATTTTGCTTTTATTCGCGATTTTATTGCCTCGTATTGGACTAACTTTTGTCGTTACTCTTTTATCGAACTTGCGCCATATAAAATTGTTTTATTACGCTCGTCGTCTGGAATACCGTCTATTATGTATTGTATCTTGGCCTCCAAGTCGATCTCGGCATGACTCGCGATATCTAAGATACGATAAACATATTCGTTCGAACTTTCACTATCCAATTTTCGGATTCCAGTCAGTTGTTTGCGAATGTCTTTACTATTAGTGATCTGTCCAAATTCTACACACAACGAACTACGTAATTGATCCCACGATTTTGCGGAACACTCAAAACCGACAAACAATTACGCCGATCCACGTGATAATTTCTTCGCGTATCATTCCATCCATACGTCGCACTGTATTTTGAGGGCGTTCGGTCAATTTCACTTGCATCCACTTTCTCTTCCTCGTCATCCTCGTGCTCTGATCGTTCTCTAATCATTCATGTAAAACTGCCTTTTTTCCGCTGACCGGTAACTACAAAGTACGCAACCGCTCTCTGATTTCTTCCACTGTCAACGAATCAATATCCGTCTTAGCAACGGCCACGGAGCTCCTAAGTCGTTCGCGTAGCACCACTTTACTTTCTGTCGGCAATTCACTTTCCGCATCCGTCATATTGAATCGTCTATTCAATAATAATCTTCCGAACAATATATTATGTGTTTTTGTCTTGATCGGACATGAAATTATCTTAGATCAAACCGTCTATTTGTCCTTGAATGCACCGCTGCCTATCGAACACGTATGGACACAGATTTTTCGCCGTCTAGAACGTTCGTCTACTTTGACTTCTCTTTGCATTTTCATACGCCTTCCTTTGGCGAATCCCGGTTGAGGCTACTTGTAGGGATCCGAGTAAAAGAAGGAAATAAAGAAATGTGCCACTTGTAGGTTTTCAACTTTTTTTCTCAAAAATCACGAAGAATCTTCAAAGAAAAAATGAATTATTTCTTCCTCGTCGCGTACGAGCCGGAGATCCCGAGTTCGTCTCATATCTGTCTCCTCTCCGTTAAGTACATTTCCAATCACAAATTAGTCCAATATGAAACGTCATTGATGATACAGTCAATTACAAAATTGTTCAAATGTTTTATTCGATAGCGTTCCCATATATATATATATATATATATATATATATATATATATATATATATATATATATATATACATATATATATATATATATATATATATATATATATATATATATATATATATATATATATATCTATACATATATATATATATATATGTATATAAAAACATATATATACATATATATATATATATATATATATATATATATATATATATATATATATATATATATATATATATGTATATATATGTGTATATATATATATATATATATATATATATATATATATATATATATATATATATATGTACATATATATATATATATATATATATATATATATATATATATGTACATATATATATATATATATATATATGTACATATATATATATATATATATATATATATATATATATATATATATATATATATATACATTCGAGTGCGGTTCAAGGGAGCACAATCTCATTCTCGCTTATAGAGGTTTCTCACTAACCCGAGTTTCTCACTAAAGCAGGTACATGGGTAGCGTTTCTCTCTTATAGAGGTACGCAGCAATAACAAGTCACAGCAAGTACAAATGTAGTAAATATGTAATATGATAAAATTATGTGCATGATATGCACAACATATATTATGTACATATATATTTTTAAATGCTTACGAAAACAAAACAAAAATTCATGTACTATGTAATTTTATTTTATTTAGAACTTATTTGCACTCAAAAAAATCCGTCAATTTCGTTTGGGTTTCTGTCTTTGTATTTTGAATGTTTTTCTCTAACTCATAAATTTTGTCGAATATTGCTTGATCAACAACCGCCGCGTATTCAAAGTACTGATGCACCGTCTCCAACGCATTTAAAGCTAGCTTCATTGGAATGATCTTTATTTCTGTTTCCGGAATCTGTGCCTCGTCTTCACTGTCATTTCCAGCAATACAGGTGTTCACACAATTTTTAACGATATCGTCGTCGGTTTGTTCTCCAGTGGTAGTTACGTCGTCGTCAATTTGAACGAAATCTTCGAAGCTCGGCATTAACATATTGGATTCGTGGGACATAAGCTTAGTCCATTCCTCGTTGCTAGGTCCAACTTCAACATCATTTTCCTCTGGCAGGTCATGCTCATCTGTACTTTTCCAAAACCCAGCTTTCTTGAAGCAGTTTTTGACAGTAACGTCACTGACTAAGTACCATGCTTTTCTAGCAAATTTCATAGCTAGAAGTATGTTAATGTCAGGGCTACTGTTTTCTTCCAGATTCGTAAGAATATGTTTAACGACTTCTCTGCGATAAAAGCGTTTAAAAGTGTGAATGACGCCTTGATCTAATGGTTGAAGTTTACTAGTGGTGTTAGCAGGTAAAAACATTACTTTTACGTTTGCAAGTGTTGGTAAGTCCGTATGGGCAGCACAGTTGTCAATGAATAGCAGAATTTTTGTCAACTTTTTTCAACCAATCTTTAAATAATATCTTGGTCATCCAAGCCTTTGTATTATTGGCATAATCAACGGGTAGAGTCTTGACACCTTTAAAACATCTAGGTCGCTTTGATTTCCCGATGATGAGAAGTGGGAGTTTGTCCGTACCACTCATGTTTACACACTGGAGAAGTGTAAGGCGTTCCTTGCTTTGTTTTCCTTCATGGCATTTTTCGCCTTTAAACGTAAACGTTTTATCCGGAAGGCACTTAAAAAACAAAGCAGTTTCATCCGCGTTGTAAATATCGTCTGGTTCATACCCTTCTAAAAGATTTGGCAGATCTTCAGTCCAGTGGTTGCACACACCTTGGTCCACAGATTTACTTTCTCCAGCTGCTTTTTTGAAAGCTATGTCATGACGCCTTTTAAAACCCTCTAACCAGCCGTTGCTAGCAGAAAAGTTCTGGATTCCCAGTTTTGTAGCAAACTCTTTTGATTTTTCTTTCAACAAAGGTCCATCTATGGGAATATTCTTATCGAGAGTTTGTTTTATCCATTCCAAAAGGCACTTTTCGATATTGGGAAATTCAGAAACTCTAGCCCTCTTAATATTTCCATGTCCATCAGAGCACTCAGACTTTATAGAGTCTTTTGATTTTATAATTTTATAATAGGTGGATTCTGGTAAATTAAACTCCCTCTGAATTTCATTTCGCGATTTTCCGGATTCAAACGCATTCACTATTTTAAGTTTATCACTTAATGACAGTACTTTCATTTTCCGTTTTGACATGATGCAGAACACAACTTTCCTTCGCAATTGATAACTATAAACTGAGTAAGTCCGACAAACAGGACGGTACACAGGCACGCGTGTCCATTTGAAAAGAATGCGATAAAATAACAACATTATTTAGTTTCACGAAATAGAATAGATACAAAATTGACGAGAATACAAAAACAATGGTAGGAAGTTCCACGAAAGTTAAGAATGAGTCATAAAATAGCACACGTTAAATTTGTAAATAAAACTCGACTGTCGCTTATAGAGGTATAGATAAGTAGCAGTCTCACTAACGGAGGTCTATGAGGGAAAAACGACTCTCTCTTACAGAGGTTTCTGTTTCTCGCTAATAGAGGTTTTGGGAGCTTAAAATGACGGGTCCTGGCTATTACTCTCACTTATAGAGTTTTCTCACTTATCCAGTTCTCACTTATCCAGGTTTGACTGTATATAAATATATATATATATATATATATATATATATATATATATATATATATATATATATATATATATATATATATATATATATGTATATATATATATATATATATATATATATATATGTATATATATATATATATATATACATATATATATATATATATATATATATATATATATATATATATATATATATATATATATATATACATTCGAGTGCGGTTCAAATATGATGCAGACAAACGCTGGAAATGGCGCGCATGTATGTTTTGAAGGTCGTGGCTTGAGTATGTGATAGCTGGGTCCCTTACAAACAGTGTGGCAGTGGAGTGCATGTTTCACGTGCGTGCTACGACCATGAGTGAACGTCTGACCAACGTTGCGCCACGTATTGTCATTCGTTTTTTAGTGTGGGACGGCATTAAAATACGGAAATTTTTCTGCGTTTGCGAACTCAGTTCGGTCCTGCTGAAAAAGGAACGGCCTTCCGTAACTGTTTCAATCCATGACTTCATTATCCTCATTAAAAGCCGTGGGTAGACCTCCTTTGTTGTTGTTTCTCCCGGGATCCTCCGAAATTAGGTTTTGGGTCCTTCGAACAGCTTCCGGGTTCCTTGCCATCTTCTCCTGCGCATAAGGTTTCCTTGCTGGGCTAGGAAAACCTTCCTCACAATTTTCCGCGGTGGCATTATTCCGAGGAATATCGTAAACTGTGGATTTCGGATACCCGAAAAACCTTATAATTTCTGTTGGCGACCGTCCAACGCGGAGACTTTCAATAACAACCGCTCTTTGATTGCATTTCGCACTCGATTGCACTAACTCCGGCATTTAGAATGCACATATGCATACTCAGTTGAAATGACAACAAATGACTGCTGTCCTCGAGACCCACTACAACGACAAATTATGATTTAGATGACGCACCCTGTATATATAGTAGCTAAGGAATCATATCTCGTTCAATCATCTACACCATATCTACTAGTAAACCTCCAAAGAAACCATCACTCCCCGATCAACCAACACAAACTAGAAGCCAACACATTTATGTGTGTTAAACATCATCCGTTATACAATCGGCGATCCAGCATCAACCAATGCGAAATCACTCTCTTAAACCACGAGGAACCATCTTCTCTGCAATGTATCTGGGTACCTATCAACAGCACGAACTTTTGGATCCAAGCTCACCCACAAAACGCGTGGCTCTATGCGCTGAAGGTGACAAGAGTATTTGACACAATATGTGGACAGGACGTCAGCATGCAAACACTACAAGGAAGTGGTGTTCTACATCTAGAACCTCAGTGTGAAATCAGACACGATACCATGACGATTAGGGGTTAAACACATTCACGACTGTTAGGAGCTACGAGTACAAGCTTTCACCATCAGCCGGTTTCTCCCAGATGAACTTCAACAAAACGGACTTCATCAAATCATCATCCACCTGTTTAACACAGGCTAAAACTGCCTGCATTTGAGGAGGTATCCGTTGGAGCCATATCCGTTAACAGTTGTGAAGGGAGATTATCTCCGAGAGTAAATTCAGTTAAAACTTGTTTTAATTCGGATTCCGAAATAGATAGTCTATCCATTAAGGCTTGTTTGAAAATTGAATATGGATTACTAGGTAGAGGTGCAGATATAAGATCACTTAAGATTCTGAAAATATCCTGAGCTGAAAGCAAGTAATTAAATTTTGTTTGCTCGCCTGTAACTCTCGCCTGGTTGAACTGACTTTACAGTTGGATAAACCATGCTTCTGGATATTGTTTCCAAAGTGGACATTTTTTTATTGAAACCGCTAAATGCAAAGTGATGTAATATTTTCAATTTGTTGGTTGAAGTAGTCATATGGCGATTGTCACAACTTCGAGTATTAATCCCATCATCAACGTTGGTAGACAGAAGGGCGTCATTGAAGACATCTTGTCGCTCAGTCATCATTTATTAATTCAATTTATAAAAAAAAATTGTTATTTTTCTTAAGTTCCCTAAAGGTGGAGAGTGCCTCTAGGCCAGATATATATTCTGTCGCAGGATATATCTATCTCTATTCCACGAGCTAATTAGTATTTATAAAGTTTCAATTGTGTGTAAAATAAAATAAAAAAAGTAACATTTGCACAACAGGTATTTAAATTAATTATTAAAATTGATTAATGAAAAAAAATTACCATTTTGTTAATTGATAAAAAATGACTGATGAATATTGATTGATTGCAGCCGTGTAAAATTAATGGCCGGGAGGTTCTTCGACGGGTTTCTTGCAGGCCTGTAATGATGTTCGTCTACGTCCTCTCGAGCGAAATCGGAACCGACCTCTCATCGGTTCTAGACGTGAAGTCTGAGTCGTGCCAACGAATGGTACCAAACGGTCAACCAGTCCGTGCACCCGTAATTCATTTCGCGATGGCTACTTGTCGTCCAGCTAGTTCGGAGAGGATTTTGGTCGCAGGTCTTTAAAATTGATTACGCTCAATTACGTGTTTCAGCCACCATTAAGTGCCCGTTTCAAACGTGTCAAAAATTCAAACATACGGAAACGACTGGAAGAATGTAGGAAATACGGAATAACGTAAAGATAGGTTTCAAACATACGGAAGCGACACTTATCTCCACGTTATTCCGTATTTTTTCCATTCTCTTAGTCAACAACAAAAAAACTAGGTTTAATTTCGTGTTCCCGAATTTCGCCGACGCGGTAAGGAAAAATATACTACGATAATTTAACCCCGAAGAACTCTACTCTAAGGAAAATGCAAAGCAAACTAAGGTACCGCGTATCCCACGAGTTACGATTACTGTCCTTTTCGCAAAATAAAACAATTAAAAGTTCAATTAGAATGTTTTAATTTTCGTTAACTGAGAGTTACAAGTGAACTGAGCTGAACTTATTATAGAAAGCTTGAAAAATTTTGCTAGCATACAAAATTATGTGGAAAGAAAATGTAGATTACAAAAATGATATCGAGTGCAAAAATGATATGGAATGAAATTTAATATGGAGTGCTTCCGCTCTTCCAAGATGATTCGGTACGTCTCTGTCAATGTCGAATGCCATCTTTCGACGAAAGCATTACTACTCGTCTGTTGGAATGAAGTAAGGTGTACAGTGATCCCATATTGAGTACAGAAGTCTTTAAAGATTGTCGATGTCATTTCCGTTTCCTGGTCGGCGGTCAGTCTTTTGGGTATCCCGTGGGTGCTAATAAAATGTTTGAGTGATTTCACAATATTCAAACTGTTTTTGGCAGGTAGCGTATATGCTGCTGCGAATTTAGAAAAACGGTCTAAGATTGTAAAGATAGGTTTACCTCTAATTGTGTATATGTCGACATATATGCTGTCCAAAGGTTTTTCAGGACTTGCAAAAGTTTCATATTGCAGTTTGGAAGGACTTCTATCATACTTTTGTGTTTGACAGATGTCGCAATTATTTATAACTTTAGTGTTTTTATCCTTCAGGTTAGGAAATTAGACCGTTCTTTTAAGAATAAAAACAGTTTCGTTTATGCCTCGATGGTTGTTTTGCAGATGATAATCATGTATGGTTTTATCTTGTTCGCCTGAATCTATAATATCACGTACGAATTCCGTGCATCGGATAATTTTAAAATTTGGGGATTGAGAGAAAAATTTTACTTACGTATTCTGAATGACTTTAAAAATCTCATCTGTGGTAAAAACGGCATTTGCCTTATTGGGAAGTAGAAATTTCTTGAAAAGATCTATTACATTATTTTCTGTAAAGTCATGCATTTGTATTATTCTTCTTTGTTTGTTCTTGAAGGGCATCTCAAGGGAAGTATGAGGCGTTCTAGCGGATTTTTCGAACACAGTTTGAAGAGAGAATTCGTTCAATGGTCGCTCGGAGATTGGGATGCCATCATCCAAGTTCTCATCCGCTGAATGTACCGTCGGTTCCATCTCAGCTCTGATGGATATGTTGCTTGCTGGTGAAGACTCGACAACATTTATCTCGGCATTTAGGTCGTTAATAGTATTTCGAATTTTACTCTGCTTTATGCATCTGCGTTGCTGTTTTGGGGTCCCATTTTATATATAATTTGATAGTCGAATTCCTTCAACCTGAGGTGCCACCTGATAAGTTTTGAACTGGGATTTCTCAGGCTCATCAGCCACGTTAAGCGCCTATGATATGTAACGATCCGGAACGTTCTTCTGAACAAATATGGCCTGAAGTATTTGACGGCCCACACAATTGCGAGCAACTCCTTCTCTATATTGGAGTAGTTAGTTTCAGTGTCAGTCAGTGTACGACTAGCGTAACAAATAGGCCGGTCACTAGCGCACCTATTGCATAGTTACTTGCATCGGTAGTCAGTATAAAAGGCCTGCTAAAGTCCGGGTACTGCAAGACGGGTTCGTTCACAAGCAAATCCTTGCAAAATTCGAAGGTTTTGACATACGGTTCCGTGAGCTGAACGTCGTCACCCTTTTTCAAACAGTTGGTAAGAGGTTTGGTTAATTTGGCAAAATCTCTTATGAACTTTCGGTAGTACCCAATTAGGCCGAGAAAGCCGTTAAGTTCTTTTTGATTTTTAGGGATGAGAAAGTTTTTAATGGCCTTTATCTTATCCGGATTGGGCTTAACCCCGTTGGTTGAAACTAAATGTCCCAGGGAAGCGATTTCCTTGTGCAAAAACTCGAATTTATTGAGCTGTACTTTAAAATTTGCCTTTTGCAATCTGTTACAGCTTTTTTAGGTTTTCGCCGTGCTCTTGAAGAGAAGTTGAAAAAACAATGATGTCATCTAAGTAAACGAGGCATATTTTACCCTGTAAGTCCTGCAGGACGTTATCCATCATTCGTTGGAATGTTGGTGGCGCGTTCTTCAACCCGAACGGCATACGGATGTACTCGTAGTCACCCCCTTCGACTGTGAAAGCCGTCTTGCTAATGTCTCTGGGGTCCATCTCGATCTGATGGAACCCACTTTCGAGGTCAATCGTCGAGAAATATAAGCATTTCCCGAGCCTGTCTAATATGTCCGATATATTGGGTAGGGGATAGCGATCTGTTATCGTTTTTTCGTTTAATTTGTGGCAGTCAATGACTTACCGCCATTTTTGCTTGCCAGTTGCATCCCTTTTCATTGGGACTATCCACACTGGTGAGCTCCAAGGTGGTCTTATTATGCCTTGTTCCAGCATATCAAAAATCTGATTCCTGATCTCCTCGTTATGTACATAAGGATATCTGTAAGACTTAGTGAAAATTGGTACATCGTCCGAAGTCAAAATTCGATGCTTGATCCGATTGGTGAAGCTTAAGTTTTGGCTGTCTCGGAAGAATATGTCGTTGTAGTCGCGACATATTTTGTAAACGAGTTCCCGTTCTTCGTCATTAAGATGAGATACCCGAATCAGTTCTGTTATGTCCTTAGACGGAAGGAAACAATCCGTTTCGGGAATGCGGTCTATGTTAAAATTACTAACTTCACTGTATTCATCTTGTGATAGTTTCGTAGCTCTCAATGTTTGTTCTAGGTATAGAATCAGGTCTTCCTTGGAATCGTTTATCACTACCAAAGGGCAGTACCAGTCTTTGGCTTGATATATTCCCTCTGATATTAAAAGGCATGGTTTAACTCCTGTATTTTGGATGAAAACATGCCCTTGTTGGATGTCTACAGGTAATTTAGCAACGAACTTAGAATTTGCAGGTATGATGTGAGATTCGGTTTAAAGTATAAACGGATTACGGAGTTGTTTGTGATAAGGGTTTTATTTGCTATTTCCACCTTAGCATTTACATAGGGTGGTAAGAGCATCCAACCCCAGAAGACCGTCAAAGTATTGATGAAATCTGAAAATCAAGAATCTGATTTCCCCCTGCTGCTTAAATTCGCTTAAAAGTGGGAGTGTTACCATTTCCTGTAGCGTATGTTTGTTTAGAACAGTTTCAATTATTGCTGGTTTTGTTTTTCGGATATCGTTTGGATGAACAAATTTAGGGTTTAAAAAAGACGAGGAAGAACCTGTATCGATGAGAAACTTAAGGGCGCGATTGAAAGGTGAGGCTATTTGAAGATACGGTAAATTGAATCCGTGAACATTCACATCTATGTAACCGGTGGGTTGATCGAGGCGAGTAATGGAAAATTTCCATCATCAATCTCCTGTTCATGATTTTGATTCATGGGCGTTGTCTTGGCGGTTGGAGTCGTTAATTTCGTATTGTCCATCATTCACACGCTCCAGGTTTTCATAATCGTAAGGTCTTGTCGATAAGATCTGTTAGGGGCCGGTATATATATTTTAGGGGAATTGGTTTCTGAAACTGAATTACTGGACTCAGCTATGTTGAACAGCTCCTTACTAACGTATCTGGGGGGTCCCGTTGATCGAAAGAGATTATTCCCAGCGTTCGGTTGAAAAGCTGGTTTCCTGCTTTGTCCCTGTCTGAGGTTTGAATGACCTGAGCTCGTGTCCATTGGCTCAGGGTTTTCGGGGTTGGTTTTATTTAGCTGTGCACCTGGATGCTGTGTGAACCCGCTGTAAAATTGGGGTCCAACCCATTGGTTTGATGGGTTGGGACGGTTAAAATAGTTTTGAAAATGTGAATTTTGTGGTTGAAAGGAATTGGGCCCTTGAAAGTTTGCTACTCTTTGTTGAAATGAATTTCCCGAAAATTGTCTGTAGGCAGTGCGAAATATTGGAGGAACAAAACTATTAAAGAATTTAGATTGCCCAAACGTAGAGTTTAGGTGCGTCTTCTGGTCACGGTTGGTTAAGGGTTGCGGTTTATCTGACACCTAACGAGGCAATGCGATCCTTTCGAACCAAACTCGATGCCCTGGAGGACGCTGACTCGAACACAGAGGGCCACATGCTGGTCGGGGGAGACTTCAACGCTAGAGCCATCGAATGGGGTATGCCACAATCCGACCCAAGGGGAAACCAAATATTGGACATGGCGGCCAGAACAGCGCTTTTTGTCCTAAATACTGGTAACACGCCTACTTTCCGCCGCTGGGGTTGCGTAGGAACCATACCCGATGTGACACTCGCTTCGGAGTCCCTGGTACCTAGAGTACACAACTGGCGAGTACTAGAGGACTACTCGGCTAGTGATCACCAGTATATAGCTGTTGAGATTCACGACGGTGCCACTCTGCGTGCATATGCCCAAACTTCAATCCTCGGATGGAGGACTGGGAGGATGGACGTCGAGAAGTTCACTGACGCGCTTACGGCAGGCGCACCATTGCTGGGAGCTCCGCCAGGGTGTGGAGGGCCTACAGCCAAGGTGAACTCAACTATGAGTACCATCATAGCTGCTTGCGAGTCTTCCATGCCCCGCCGGAGACCCCGACATGGTAAGCCTCCAGTATACTGGTGGTCAAACGAGATCGCCGAACAAAGAAGCGAGTGTCACAAACTTCGGCGAGAGGCCCAGCGGGCGCGAACACGGGAGGAGGCAGACACTAGGCTAGCAGCATACAGGTCCGGCAGGAAATATCTTCGCAGGCTTATTAACAAGAGCAAGGCCCGATGCTGGCAAGACCTCGTGGACGATGTAAATAGGGATCCGTGGGGCCTTGGCTACAAGCTGGTCATGGGGAAACTTGGTGCCCTACGGAAGCCTTGTATACATGACGCGGAAAAGATGGACGCGATAGTGCGGGGACTCTTCCCCGCCCATCCCGTCCGTGTTGACGCTGTCCATGGTGAAACAGCAGTCGAGTGCCCACTCTTCACACAGCTGGAACTGGAGGAGGCAGTCCTCTCTCTGAAGGCAAGGAAGGCTCCAGGTCCAGATGGTGTTCCAGCTGAGGTTTTGCAGCTCGTCTATCACCACTGTCCTGACTTGCTGCTCAGCACATTCAACGCTTGCCTACGGGACGGGGTTTTCCCGGTACGATGGAAGGTGGCGAGGCTCGTGCTGGTCAGCAAGGGGAAGGGAAATCCCGAATCGCCGTCTGCATACCGCCCGTTATGCATGCTAGACACGGCTGGGAAAGTGCTAGAGAAACTCATCAAGGGAAGACTCACTGACGCGATTCGTGCTGCTGGGGACCTATCTCCTCGGCAGTACGGCTTTAGGGCAGGACGTTCTACCATTGATGCGATTGCAGAGGTGGTGAACGCGGTCCAAAAGGCAGAGGCATATAGTCGCACCAAGCGACGGATCGTCCTGTTGGTGACACTCGACGTCAGGAATGCCTTCAACTCCGCTAGATGGGTGGATATTCTGGATACGCTGGAAAACTCTTTTCAAGTTCCAGAATATCTAATGCGGCTTTTGAGGGACTACCTAAAGGACCGAAGCCTGCTCTACGACACGACACAGGGCCAACGAAGGATGGCGGTTACATCGGGTGTTGCCCAGGGATCTATCCTTGGTCCGGACCTGTGGAACGTGTCTTACGACGGGCTACTGAGACTTGAGATGCCAGATGAGTCGCGCTTGGTCGGCTATGCGGATGATGTTGCGGCTCTGGTCGCCGGACGCACCGTTGAACAAGCGCAACTTAGGCTAGGTATGCTAATGCGCCGAGGGAGGGACTGGATGACTACTCGCGGGCTCAGTCTAGCACTGGAGAAAACCGAAGTGGTCATCTTGACAAAAAAGAGAATCCCTAGAGTAAGGATGATCAGTATTGGAGATATACAGATCGAATCGAAGCCAGCGGTGAAGTACCTGGGGCTACTGATCGACTCGAAGATGAGTTTCTCTGAGCAAATCAGGGCAACGGCTGAGAAGGCTGCTTCGGGAATATCGGCCCTGAGTCGACTTATGGCCAACGTAGGGGGACCCAGCCCATCAAGAAGACGCCTCTTGATGAGTGCTGTAGGGTCAGTGCTACTGTACGGAGCAGAGGTATGGGGCGACGCTCTCAGCAAGGAGGTATACCGAAAACGATTGGCACAGGTACAGAGAAGAGGAGCACTGAGAATTGCATCTTCGTATCCAACAGTCTCCGACTCGGCGGTGAGAGTGATTGCAGGCGTGATACCTGTCGCCCTCCTTGCTAGAGAGCGCCGCGCTATTTACCTGCGCCGAAACGAGGATGCGAGGGAGATGGTTGTCCGCGAGGAGAGACAACGCTCGCTCAACGATTGGCAGCAGTCTTGGAGGAATTGCACGAAGGGAAGGTGGACTGCGCGCCTCATCCCGGATGTGAGACCGTGGCTAAATCGAAAGCATGGTGAGACTGACTTCTATCTGACCCAGCTTTTGAGCGGGCACGGGTGTTTTCAGTCTTACCTGCACAAGATCGGCAAGTCACGGTCTCCCGATTGTCGGTTTTGACCAGGAGAGGAGGACAATGCCTGTCACACATTTTTTGCGTGTACCAAATGGGCCAGGCTGCGAAGGGAACTCTACAGGGAGACGGGAGAGCTCACCCCGGATAATATAGTTGCGGTGATGCTCGAATCGGTTGACAAATGGAACCAGGTGGCACATTATGCTCGGGCAGTCCTAAAATATAAAAGGGACTCACAGCAGCCGGAGGCGCTGGGGCTGGGGGATCGCTCTTCTGGCAATTCCTCTTCCCCCCTCCCCTCCCGCTAGGAAAGGGACTCCCCAGCTTGAAGGCGCCCCACGGCGTAACAAAACGAGACCTGGCCCGAAGTAATGTGTCAAACGGTTCCAGGCTAGGTTCTCAGATTGACAGGGGAGGTGTTTCGTGGGTAGTCCAAAGGTATCCTCCATGGGAGTCCCACACTGCCAGACTCGGCGGGCATTAATGCCTTCACTTCCCTACCACAAAAAAAAAAAAAAAAAAAAAAAAAAAAGGGTTGCGGTTTCCTGAGAGGGGTTGACCCGTCGTTTTTTGCGTAGGAGATGATCTGCTCCTTTATGCAGTAAGAGAATGCCACAGCAAGTCTTTCAGGTTGCATGGCTCTTATTGTGGAGCCAAGCAGCTCCCGAAGACCCGCGAGAAAAGTGTTCAGACACATCTCAGAGTACAGCTTTCGTTTTGCTTGGATAACATCAGCATTCTGTTCGTGTATATTTACATGGGCTAGAATGGTTGACAGAATCTCTATAACTTCACTGTAGAATTTTTCCACTGTTTTTTCGCGCTGTCTTATGTTATGGAGATCTCTTATTAATGAGGTTTCGTTGCGTTTACCGCTATAGTGGAGAATGAGGTTGGTCTTTATCTCCTTCCACTCCAGGGGCGTCCCGTACATATTTAGTACCTCGTTAGCGGGTCCATCGGTTTTACTACGTATGGCCCGTAGTAAAATCTTCGTATATGCGGGCTCCACAGATCTGGCTAAATTCAGAATTTCCTCGACATTGTTTATAAAGTCGAGGAGTAATCTAGAATTTCCGTTAAATTTTGGAATATCCTTAACGCCGTCCGGGACCCGAAGCGCGTTAAAAATGTTCGCAATCGACACATTTGCAACCGCCATATCTAAATCGATCTGGTCTTCGTTTATCAAAAGATTCACACTATTATCACTTTCAGAGGAGAGATCTGGCACAAAAGAACTATCACTATCACTACTTGAAGTATTTGTTAAAGGAATCCTTCGCAAGTGTCTAACTAATTTAGGGTAGGCTCTTGTTCTGAGTCTATGCATTAAAGTATTAGTAAAGAAAGGAGGGTTTAAAAGGAATTGTGAACAACTGACTTACATGGTAAAAATGATCCAATTTATCATTGTGAAATTCAAATAATTTAATTTCCTTAGTACTGTCTGTTGGGTCATGAGATTTAACAATCATAAAACTTCGATATTCACTCGAACGCACTAATTCTCGATGTTAACTTGAGATTAAAATAAAGAAATTCTTTACGTCTAATCGATAATAGATTCCCGCAGCGAATCGATAAGCCGTCGAGCACTTAGGTAGGTTCTATTATCCAAAAAACTACTGCGCCAGTTACGATTACAGTCCTTTTCGTAAAATAAAACAATTGAAAGTTCAATTAGAATGTTTTTAATGTTCGTGAACTGAGAGTTACAAGTGAACCGAGCTGAACTTATTATAGAAAGCTTGAACAATTTTATTGTCACAGCAAAAGTGCTAGCGTACAAAATTATGTGGAAAGAAAATTTAGATTACAAAAATGATATCGAGTGCAGCTTTTCGTATACAAACTCTAGACTATAATTATGATTAAAAACAAATAAGTAGGGGTTCGACACTCAAGAATCTGTTAATGGAACAAAAATAAGGTGGAAGTGTATACTGATACGTTACTTTTCCGTACCTTTTAATATTTATTCGATTTGTTTCCAAGTAGACATTGAAATAACGCCAGTAGTAGAAAATGAGGCTTATGCATATAAATACGCACTATTTTAACACCTTGCGTACAAATCCACGGGTATATTGGCACATAACGCCTTGTACAGATGGCCACGTAACATTTCCCCCTGGCATCACAATAACCAATTATCTGACAGCTCGTGAATAATATCGATATCCTTGGATGAAGAGGCGAATTTAATTATGTTCTTTATGATGTTCCACCGTAATTGAATCAAAAGAGCTAGTCAATCTAATTATTGTTGACAACACGTTTCGAAATTTGCCGCATGTACACCACCAGCATTTCTGTGAACATGACACTTGGAGAGTATTGAATCGGACTTCAATAGATGAACAATTCTATCACGATCCTCAATCGATTTAGGTTTGTGAAACGACCCAAATACATTACACCCCCGATATTCTGAATATTTTACTAGCACATGGAACTTTGCAAATTCCAAGTACTCGCTTAGCTAATGCATTGGGGATTTCACCGTTCCGCGATTTCGTAACTGGTATTGCTGAAAAAGTTGAGCAACACACAAAATGTTAAAAGGCCACAAGAGAAAGCAAGTTTCCTACCTAAAATCGCAGCTAAACTTACACCCGCTACTCGCACACCTCCGCGCTAGGAAAACGTCTTGGCCTAATCCTACACTATCGGATCTCGTTGCTGCAGTATTTTTTCGCCTTATCACTGCGATTAACGCTCAATCGTAGGTTAGAGCAAACTTGCGACCAGCAGATAATGGCCTTCATGCCACACTTTCTTCCCCATATGGCTGCGTCAGTCTGTGACTTGATATCGCCCGACAAAACTGACGTAAGATGGGAAGTCGTCACAACTGACCTAAGATGGGAAGACATATGATGTTTTGGTCGCCAGTGGCGTAGGGCCGATTCATTACAGGCTAAATCCCAAATCTTACTAGAATGTTCGTTGGCGTCCCAAAGCAGAGCCTTGTAGCTCTTGCCAGCAGAAGTACAGAGCGAAACGTCGGGTGAGACGATGCTTGTTCGAGCTGCTTGATCCGGAATGAGGATAGCTTCGGGCCAACGAGAAAAACGGTATCATTAATGATAGCAAAATCGTTTCTGTTCCAGATAATTTATCTGCAACAACATTCAATTCTCCAGTAACGGGCTCGATATTGGGTCACCATTTTGTAGAATTCGATGGATGATTATATTTTCGAATCAGCAATATTTAAAAACGATATTTTTATCTATTTAATTGAGGTTTTGGTTTCAAAAATAACAATTCAATCTTTAACAGAACAATACGCTGATTTGAAAATTACCAAATTAATGATAATCGACACTATTCTATAATCGTTTGTTTTAAATTCGGCAAGAAAAAGTTTATTCATATCGTTTGATCAAAATGCTTGACGTAACATCAAATATTGTTGCAAAACTATACACGAGGTGTGACAATTAAGTAATGAGACCGATTCCATGAAAACTGTTTATTTAAAAATTATTCTGAAACTGCCATCCCCTTCAAAGTAGTCCCCTTGGGCAGGTATACAACGGTGTCAGCGCGTTTTCCATGCTTCGTAACATTTCTGGAACGCTTCCACTGGGATGTCCGCGAGTACCCTCGTCACGGCCGCCTGGATGTCCGTTATCGATTCAAAATGGGTTGGTTTGACCACCAATTTTGTTGTAGGGAACAAAAAAAAATTCACAGGGTGACATATCGGGCGAATAAGGCGGCTGCTGCAACACGCCGATCCCTTTAGAGGCCAAATACTGGGACACGTTGCGGGCGGTGTGGCACGGTGCGTTGTCGTGATGAAGGATCCAGTTACGAGCAATGTCTGGGCGCACCCTGCTGACTCGTTTCCACAATCTTTCAAGTACTTGGCGATAGTCGACTTGATCTAAGCCGATCTTCACGGATTAGGGCGCGTACACGCTGCGCATTCGCGTCAGTCCGCACCTCGACTGGTCTCCCGCTCCGCGCCTCGCCTTCCACGCCCCTCGAAACAACTGGGCACGACTAAGAGCACTATCACCATGCACTTACACAATTTTAGCATACGTTTCCGAGGTTATTTCGCCCAATCTGGCGCACAATTTTATCGCGACGCGTTGCTCTTGATTTCGTTTCTACATTTTCGTGACGAGCACCACCAAAACACGTCTAGTCAACACGACACAGCAGGCTACTAAACAAGCTAGAGCAGTGGTAAATTTATCAATGGCGAGGAGACGGATGCCGGGGAGCTTTACCACAAGCGAAATATGTCGTGGCCATCGAACGACATTAAAAAATAAAGTTCCTGAAAATCCACTGGAACTTTAACTGTTTCAAGGAAAACACGGATTTTATATTTTTAAAGCAAGTTATTTATTTTCATGGACTTATGCGGATAATTGTTATAAAAGTTCTTGTCTGATTCGAGTTAAACGCGCAACTGGGCGAGAAGTTCATAAATTTGGAATCTCATGACTTCTTTAGTGCTGACACAGCGTCTGGCTTTTTCGCGTTTTCGAGAAACGTTTGCAATGTTTCCCAGACGGTGTCAGTTTTACGCGGTTCTTGAATTTCTGCATCTTGCGAAAAACATGCAGGCGCGTGAGAATGTTTTTTATTAGTTGATTCTGCTGACGCATACATAACTAGCGCGGCAATAAAATCAGTCTCATTACTTAATTGCCACACACATATATATATATTCAATAACCTTTATTTCGACCAATCAATCAAAATCCAAATTCTAAAAAGCAGGATTGACCACATTCAAAATAACATTGCATCCGCGAGATATGGCATTTTAAACCCAAACATTCCCTCGGATAAAGAAATAGAAATGAACAATATCGACATACATAAATTGCAATTTGTAAAAGATGGACTTCGAAAATCAGACAACATTTGTTTGGTTTTTGCAATAAAAATACCAAATGAATTCATAAAAATCCAACTTCATATAATATTACCTGTAACGAATAACAATTTTAAAGAAATTGATTCTCCAAACGAAATAGTTTTTAATATGGAAAATTCAGTATACACATATGAAAGTCTCATTACTTAATTGTCACACACACACACACATATATATATATACGAGGTGTGTTCAAAAAATATCGCGAATTTTGTTTTTTTTCAAAAATTATTTATTTATTCATGAATATCTATTTTGTCCCCTTCAAAGTAATCCCCATGAGATATTATACACTTGTGCCAACGGTTTTTCCAATCTTCGAAGCACTTCAAAAAATCATTTTTTTTAATCTTGTTCAGCTCCTCCTTCGATGCCGTCTTTATCTCGTCAAGCGTAGCGTAACGTCGTCCTTTCATGGGCCTCTTCAGTTTAGGAAACAAGAAAAAGTCACAGGGGGCCAGATCTGGGGAGTACGGTGGCTGCGGCATCATTAGTGTGTTGTTTTTGGCCAAAATGTCGCGCACAAGCAACGATGTGTGAGCAGGGGCGTTATCGTGGTGCAAAAGCCAATTTTTGTTCTCCCACAAATCCGGGCGTTTCTGGCGGATTGCTTCGCGCAAATTGCGCATAACTTGCAGGTAATATTCCTTATTGACCGTTCTTCCCTGTGGCAAGAACTCATGATGCACTACGCCCCTGCAATCGAAGAAAACTGTCAGCAAAGCTTTCACATTCGACCGAACTTGGCGCGCTTTTTTCGGTCTTGGTTCATGCGGCAGCTTCCATTGAGATGATTGAGCTTTGGTTTCCACGTCATAACCATAAACCCACGATTTGTCACCAGTTAAGACCGTCTGGAGCAAATTTGGTTCGGCGCGGACAGAGTTTAATATCTCATCAGCAATGTTCATGCGTTGCTGTTTTTGGTCGCAATTGAGCAATTTTGGTACGAATTTCGCGGCGACCCGTCTCATGCCCAAATCGTTGATAAAAATCGAATGGCACGAGCCAATCGATATGTTTAGGTCCTCAGCAACTTCTCTAAGGGTGATTCGACGATTGGCCAATACCATTTTCTCCACTTCATTAATTTTTTCGTCTGTTGTTGAAGTGCTCGGGCGTCCGGCACGCTCTTCGTCGTTCACATCTTCTCGGCCTTCTAAAAACATTTTGTACCACCGATAAACGTTGCTTCGGTCCAAGGTAGCTTCTCCGTATGCCACAGTCAACATTTGGAATGCATCCGCGCACTTAATTTCGTTTTTCACACAAAATTTGATACACGTTCTTTGATCCATTTTTTTGAATAAGTAAAAATCGAAGACGATTGAAAACACGTGCAAGTAAAGCAGCTATCACCAATCAAGTGAACATTCAAAATGGCCGAGCTTGTCGGCATGAGTGACAGACATGAGTACCAACATAACGCCACAAAAAAATCGAAACTCGAATATACGTAACCCGCGAAAATTCAAAATTCGCGATACTTTTTGAACACACCTCGTACATATATATATATATATATATATATATATATATATATATATATATATATATATATATATATATATATATATATATATATATATATATATATATATATATATATATATACTCGTATATATATATATATATATATATATATATATATATATATATATATGTATAAAAATATATATATGTATATATATATATATATATATATATTTATATATATATATATATATATATATATATATATATATATATATATATATATTTATATATATATACACAAATACAAATCTATATATATACATGTATTTATATATGTATATATTTAATATTTATCTGTACAAACATATACGTATGTATATATATGCATATACATGTATATACCTACATGTATTTATAAATTTTCATCTATATATATGTTTGGGGTTAGGAGAAGGTGACATGAGAGGCTCATGAGATGTTCCCTGGCGAGGCCAGCTAAGTAGACCATGTAGAATCACCTGATCAACCTACTGAGTGCTTAGAACATCCTCATGAGCAAAAATCCCAAACAGGTCAAGGGAGGAAGAATGGGTACAACATGCAAAGTGCGAGAGGGGCATTGAGCTCGGCCGAAACGCCAATTCAATTTTATTGCCCTTTGCATGTTGCACCCATATTGTTGGCGATTGACCCAACCATGCATCCCGTGGCACCTGGTCGAAACACCAACTGCCCAGAACAACATGATCGGACTGTTCGGACCAACCACCTTAGGTGCCGGACAACCCGGAACAATTGGTAGACACACCAATTGCCAAGAGCTGCATGATTGAACCGTGCAGTCCAACCACCAGCAACTCAACAACGCCCCTGGCAGTCTCACCAGAGGTTACGACAAGGGATACTTACGGTTCGCTGTCGGGTAACAATTGACTTTATTTTCTAATTTGTTTGCCTTTTATACATGAAAAGTGCTTACAATTCTCATTCGCTTATTTCCTAAGAAGTTAAAGAAATTTTCATTTTCACATGCATCATATCACATTTCATTCAAACGGTGATAAAATATTTATATGATCGTGTGCACTTGTGCAAGAATGCACGTAAGGGTTTTTTCTTTCCCATGTGCGATCATGAAATTTGTGTCCACGTAAACAAATTTAAGTAAAGCAATGTGATACGATACATGCCACATGAAAATTCCATGATAGAAAAATTGATGAAATGTAAGAATGCATGTGATATATTTAATACAATGTATGAATGAGTTTAGATAAACAATTTTGTATGAATGTTGAATTTAAGAATTTTCGAAATGCGATATATTTGTACGAATGAGTTTACATAAACAATTTTGTTTGAATGTTGACTTCAAAAATTTTGAAATGCGATATATTTGTATGAATGATTATAGATAAGCAATTTTGTGTGAATGTTGACTTTAAGTAATTTTGAAAATGTGATAATTTGAAACAATATGAAGATAAAATGTTGTATGAATGTGAAATATTAAATTATAAGAAATGATGAGCTGTGTGAATTTGCATGGTACGCATGATGAACGTGGGAATGTTGAACATACTCCCCGCCTTGAACGCTGGAGTTCAAAAGTTAGTCCTCACTGTGAATTCGTCTTCGGGGTGGATGATTGATGATCGTGGTTTTGGAATTGGAGGATGTTGTTTATTGATCGGAACCTATACCATATGATAACTCCAATAGATACCAAAATGATGAGGGCGAGGCATGAATATGATATGCCATATGGGTGCGCATCGTGGTAAGAGAAATCGCTGGGTCGGATTGAAGCTTCCTGTAAGCTGCTGATTTGATGTTGGAGGATGTTTAGTTCGTGTGATAGGTTGCGTCTCACACCTGAAATTCCCTCTAGATGGTTGTGGGTTGAAATGGTTTGTACTTCGCTTAGGTTTCGCTTGGGAATTATAGTTGTGATGACGTTGTTTGCGAAACGATTCGGCTCCATAGTGTTCTTTCCGTCTTTAACAGAACACCCATTTGGCACAGTGATAACACCTGTCCCGTTGATAGCTTGATGTGTGAGTTGACCGTTGCAAATGGAAGTGATGATGACTTCTGTTGGCGTTGTGTATAGCCATTTGTTAAGGTGCGCAAGTTGTTGCCATCTAGGACCATCAGATGCGTTCTCGAATTGGCAGGTTGACGTATTAAATGTGTGTAGAAATACTTGAAGTTCACAGGCATCTTTTTTGCTGTTGTCCATCGAACTTTTATCTTGCGCAGAAAGAATCGAGTTCAGCTTTATTGATGTGGATATAATGCTCGCCCTTTACGTTGATTAGCATGAAGGCTGATGTAGGTTTAATCCGAAAGATTTTGTTGCCTCTGAGGACTGGAATTGGAGTGACAGCAATCAGGTCCATAGTGCTAGTTGTGAGCAGAGGAATCTTAATTCCGGTGATTCTTCCAGCGAATGCTAACATCTGATATAATTCTAATAGGTTCTTGCTTTGGTAAGGAAGTTTTAACTGTGGTGGAAGTTTTTCTTAAATTAATTGGATCTGAGCGTGTAGTTGAGCAGGTGTAAGCAGCATTGGGTTGACTTTGCCGTGTTGTGTATCGACCAGAACTGATATCACAAAATCTTGCATTTCTTGGAAGTCAGAAATTGTCAATATCAACCTGACTGATTATGAATTGAAATCCTCAACTTATTTTAGGATGGGTGCCTCCTTGTTGATGGAATTTATTACATCGGCAGTGTTGTTCAATGACTTGTAAGCCTTCAGAAATTGTTTGTTGGTGATCTCATCTGATTTAGTGATCATGTTTCGGGTTGTCGCACTTTCTATTAACATAGTCAATAGACTAGTAGCTACTCTTCTTTTCTTCTTGTGCTACCGCTTTGCTTGCTTCTGGTTGATTGGTATTTTTTTCTTTGATGTCAGCCCAGGTTTGGGCGATAGGTGTTGGTGGTTCGTTTTCGATTGGGAGTGGTGCCAAATGGTGTATCACTCGCGTTATGACCTTTCCTCCTGACATTACCTCTGCTGCTCGTACTTTGCCGTCTTTGCCTTGTATGGTTCTTATTATTCTCCCAAGAGGCCAAGATCAAGAAGGCACATTGTCATCTTTCAGTATAACCATGGCTCCTGGTTTGACGTTTTGGCACTCAGTTTTCCATTTGTGTCGTTGCTGAAGTTGATTCAAATACTCTGTCTGCCACCTTGTCCCAAACTCCTTCTTCATGTTGGACAAGTCCTTCGACATTTCGGGTAGTGGTTTAAGAGGAATTTCTGCGTTGGGATCGATTGTTGCATTAACTGGTCCTCCAATCAAAAAATGACCAAGAGTTAGAACTGCGAGATCATTTGGATCGTCTGACATGGGAGTTAGCGGTCTAGAATTCAATATAGCTTCAATTTCCACCGCCATTGTGGTAAACTCTTCGTAGGTCAATGGTTTTGTGCCTACGGCCTTTTTTAAAAGCTGTTTTGCTGATTTGACGGCAGCTTCCCAAAGTCCGCCAAAGTGGGGTGCTCGTGGTGGACTAAAGTTAAAGTGGATGCGTCGTTTGGTGACAAAGTTGTCTATTTGTTTTTTCGATTGAGGGTCATAAATG
Organism: Odontomyia ornata; assembly: GCA_963969285.1. NCBI lineage: Eukaryota > Metazoa > Arthropoda > Insecta > Diptera > Stratiomyidae > Odontomyia > Odontomyia ornata. Next base: position 353,934,984 of record OZ017738.1, on the reverse strand, counting down.
GTTTCTACCAATTCCTGTAGCTGATTGTTAGCACCAACAAAATTGATGGCGTTGTCACAATAAATAGTTTCGCAGTTCCCTCGTCTTCCAAGAAAACGTTTTAACGCATTTATAAAGGCGTCGGTGGTTAGATTTTTCACTACCTCAAGATGTACGGTCTTTGTAGCAAAACAGCAGAATATGGCCAGATAAGTCTTCAATGGAGCTTTCCCTCTAATCTCTTGCCGGACGTAAAATGGACCACAAAAATCAGCACCAGATTTGATGAAGGGTCGTGACGGTTGCACTCGATCACCTGGCAAATCTCCCATGATTCGTGTAAATAATTTTGGCTTGTGTCGAGCACATATTACACATCGTTGCATTGTAGAACGGGCCACTGTTTTCCCGTTGATTGGCCAATATGTTTGCCTGGTCATCGCCAATAATGCACCTAGTCCGACATGGTTATTTTCCAAGTGAATACGTCGTAAGATCAGCTTTGTGATAAAGTGATGATTCGGTAATACTATAGGGTGTTTAGCTTCATAAGCAAGATTGGAGTTTTCCAATCTGCCTCCAATACGAATAATTCCTCGTTCATCAAAGAAGGGAGACAGACTGCCTAAGTGTCCTTTGGGATTCACGCCCTTATGGCCTTGTATATCTCGCAGTTCTTGTGAGAAGCACTCCTGTTGTACTTCTTTTATGATGAGCTCCATCGCATCCTCCAGCTCATGAATGTTTAAGTTCCCCGTTTTCATATAGCCATTTTATTGCAAAATTTATTTCGTATACCACCGTTTTTTGGGGGTTTAACTCTCCTCGCCACGAAGGAACCTGCGGACCCGGTCAACTCGTCCGGAGACGGACGTGGGTGGCGCCACTCATTTTGTCCTGGTCCCCAATTAGCCGCCAAACGAGAATGCGGCTGCGCAGCGCACTTCCCCAATCTACCAGCGTTTCCCTACTTTTTAAAGAAAAACAAATCTCGCTTCTATTTTTTCACTAGAGTTTGTAAATCTCCCCACAATGCTATTCGGGATTCCGCTGTGACCAGCAGGAAGCAGAATCTAGCTCTTATTTCAGCTCGACCTTGCAATTTCGCGTGATTTTCGACACAATTATATTCGGAATTCCGTTCCGACCGAAATAAGCGGAATCCTACCGCGAGCCAAGTTTTACAATCTGCACAGAAAAGACACTCACGATGGAAACAACACTCGTATGATTCTATTATATAATTCACTACTATATTCAAATATATAATTCACTACTACTGTTTATTGCAAAATTTAGTTTCTCATCAAAACTACTGGCCAATATTTTTTTATAACTTAAAATTATACCTTAGTTTTGGGGATCCCCGAGACGATTCGTAATTTCGTGCCGTCAGCTGTTCTCGATCTCCTACAACCCTTCTGTTGTCTCCTGTAACCGCCACTTGATTTCGATGAATTCCTCGCGAATAAATCCTCCCAATCGCCAATTCCCACTTCCGTAGCTTGATCTCGCCGTCGCCTTTCTCGCCCGTCGTCCGCCAAAGGAAAGAGACCCGTTCCTCCATTCTCCCTTCCAGCAAACCTCCTATCCATAGTCCGCGGCCGTTAAATTCCCAGTTGAGGAAATTGAACCCTCTCGCATGCGAGTGGTTTTACGTGTTCCATGCGAGGAACTTCCTGCACTGCGAGTTACATTGGAACGGGGATAATGCAGTGCGGCGTCCACTTGTCACTGGATGTTGTGGATGTTCCAGCTGACGTGACCTAGTTTCCAGTGATCGTGACCTACATCACTGCGGAGTGACAGATCTTGACATCTGAATCCAATTCAATCTAGTTGTGCTGATAAAATTTAAGTGATTAATTTTGATTTACTCTCTTGCATGAATCTGTATTTATTCTATCCATTATGAGTTTTAAAGTAATCACATCCAAATGTGAAGACGGTTTCACTATCCTCCGCATCACTGTACCCGATTCAGTGAAAAATCTAACAAGCTGTGAAGTGTTTGTTGACGACAATAATTTAGTGTTTTGTTGTGATTTTTGTGTGTACAGGCACTACACAACGAATAAAATAGATGTGAAGGATTTGAACGAATTGCAAATTCGACTGGACGTGGCGAAACTGGATAATACGAGGTATTTTTACATGTATCATGATATTTGGATTTGGGCTTATCATTTATGGAGGCCCATTGGCTCTCATGATCACTACACTCCTCGTTCAAGTAAAATGCTTTGAGGAAATCATTTCCATTGGTTACCAAGTATATAGGATTCATGGATTGCCATGGTTCAGAAGTTTGTCAAGGTATTTCTTCCTTACATCGAGTTATTTTTTCCTATGGTGAAAATTTAGTTGATTATTTTGGAGATGTTATCAACCGAGTTGAATATTTAAAGTTTTTGGTTACATAACATCGCTTTTTATCGTTTTGCCTTTATTGTACTGGCTTTGTGTGGTTTGTTTTATCGCTGGTCAAGAAGTATTACATGAAACAATTCAGTTTGTTTGCGTGGACATCTGTTTCACTTCTGATTGTTGTTACGCAAAGCGATTTAATTATACAAAACATTTTCGAAGGTTTAATCAGGTTTATTGTTCCTGTTTCAATGATTGTTTGTAATGATGTTATGGCTTATATGTTCGGATTTTTCTTCGGAAAAACGCCTCTAATCAAGTTGAGCCCAAAGAAAACATGGGAAGGATTTATTGGAGGAGGTTTGGCAACAGTTGTTTTTGGATGCCTGTTTTCATTCGTTTTGTGCCAATTTCAATACTTTGTATGTCCTATTGAATACTCCGAAAGTCTGGGTCGTATGACAATGGAGTGCGAACCAAACTACTTGTTTAAGAAACAAGAATATGTATTTTATTTGCTGAATTCACGGCAGTCCTTCATGATGTATCCAATCGTATTTCATTCATTGTCGTTAAGCATCTTCAGCTCAGTCATCGGGCCTTTTGGAGGTTTCTTCGCATCTGGATTTAAACGGCATTCAAAACTAAAGGTTTTGGTGATATGATTCCCGGTCACGGTGGCATTATGGATCGCTTCGATTGTCAATTTTTAATGGCAACATTTGTAACGTTTACATCTCCAGTTTTATAAGAACACCATCTCCCTCGAAATTGCTGTCTCAGATTTATAATCTTAAACCAGATCAACAGTTACAATTCAGTGATCATTTTTGGACATGGTCCAGCATCGAGGACATCTTTCACGATCCGACATTGTTTGGATTTCTCGCTGAATACTGCGTCCTTAAAACTAATCCTACTACTTTTACACATTCATTTAAATGATTATGGGTAATTTACGTTAACATATACGTGAGTGTGGTAAAATGTAACTTGGCTCGCAGGTGAAATCTTGGCGGGAGACAAACATTTGGTCAGGGTGAAATCCCGAATGACTACGTAGGAAAATCCTGATACGTAACATTCCCCCCCTACTTTAAGTGAATTTCCCCGAAATTCACTCCTACCTCATCCACCACATATCCTAGATACTTAAGTTCAGGTCGACAAAATTCACACTTTTCTCGGGAGACCCGTAGCCCCGCCTCTCGCAGCCGACGGAACACCTCACGAAGAACCTGCAAGTGTTGGTCAAAGTCCGCCGTGGCGATTATAACGTCGTCCAAATAAACAAAAACGTATGGCTCTAGCTGTGGCCCCAACACCTGATCTATCAGCCTCTGCCACGTTGCCGGAGCGTTCTGCAGCCCGAACGGCATCCTCTTAAAGTGGAACAATCCGCGACCAGGGACTGTAAACGCCGTGTACTTCATCGACTCTGCTGCCATTGGAACCTGCCAATAGGCCGACTTGATATCCATTGTCGATAAGTACCGTGCATTGCGTAACTTGTCCATGGTCGCAGAGACGTATGGGAGGGGATATGCGTCGCGTTCCGAAACCCGATTCAGTTTCCTGAAATCAACGCAGAAGCGGAACTTCCCATCTTTTTTCCTTATCAGGAGGATAGGCGAGGACCAAGGACTAGAGGAAGGCTCAACTATGCCGGCTGCCAACATCTCTTGTAGTTCTTCATCAATTTGTTTCTGAACTGCCGGCGAGACCGGATAGTATCTTTGTTTAATGGGAGGTGAATCGGTTTTAATCACATGCTCCACCACTGAGGTGCAACCGATTCCCTCTCCCATCAACTCAAACTCCTCCTTCAATATCTCCTCCAACTGCCGCTCTTCTAGTCGAGTCAGTCTAGTCCGTCCTCGCAACGCCTCTACTCCTGCCACTTCTATGCATGGTGAGAAGTCCCACTCTTCCTCCCTTACGTCGATTCGGACTCCAAATGCTCGGAGGAAGTCCACCCCCAGAATCAATTCATGTGGTATCGAGGGAACCACCAACAGTACGCACCATCGAGTCCGTCCTTCCAAGGTCACCGGCGCCAAAACAGACCCAAGGATTGCTGCCCGAGCATGGTTTGCTAATCGGATCGACGGGATACTAGCTTCACGTAGCTCCACACCCTGAGCTCTCAACTGCTTCCACGTGTCCCCCCCGATAATAGAGTCCGTGGCTCCGGAATCGACCAATCCACAATACTTCCCACCGAATACCTCTACCCACAGATGTGGTCGAGAATCCCCGCCTTTCCGTCCCAGCACGTACTCTATCTTCGATGTCGCATCTACTGCTTCGGGCATTCCGGCGGAACTCACTATGCCTTCTAATGAGCTCCGCTCCCGTTTCCCGCAGATCTACGATTATCTGAAACCCCCGGCGCTTGACCACGCTGACCATTATGGCTCAAATTTGGTGGCCGCCCATTACCCGTACTACCCCGTGCCGGGTTACAATTTGGACATGCCGAACGCACCACACCATTTCGGCCGCATCCAAAACACCTCCTCTGCTCTCTGCACTCCCGAGAAGTATGACCAGGCCCACGGCAATTCCAACACTGCAGCCCTCGAGGAGCTTCCTGCATGGCGGCTACGGCTCCTGCTACTTCTGTAAAAGCCAGGTCAGGCTCCAAAAGCTTATGTGTTCTTGGGTCAGGAGGAGGCACAAAAGATTCCACCGCCGTACGCGTTTCTTCCAATTTACGGCCAAATTCGATAAGTTGTGATATCGACTCTACCGTCTTGAGGCTAAGCTTCATTTTGTACAGCGGAGCTACGTTTCTGAGGATTACCCTCAATTTTTCCTCCTCTGAGCATGGGATAGACAGCCGCCGAAATAGTCCTTCCATGGACGACACAAACATTCCCATTGATTCATCCCTTCCCTGCGTCCTGAGCCGTATCTCCTCCAAAAGACGGTCGTCGTAATCTGCTGGCAGAAATTCCGCACGCAACTCTCGTCGCAAGTCTCCCCAGCCTTGGCAGCGGTCTCTGTTGGCTCTATACCATATTAGAGCCTTACCCTCAAAGAGCTCTACCGCTGCATTATAAAGCTGTGATGAGGCGAGTCCCCTGGCGATTCGAAGCTCATCTACCCGCTCCAGAAAAGCACTAACAGAACTCGATGCCTCCCCAGTAAATTTTACTCCCCATTTCGCCACATTCTCATGCTTGCCTCCTGTGGTGACCAGCTGGGCCGACGATATATTCGATGGTATCACAGAAACGTCTCCCCTCCTTTGCGAACTTCCCGCGAGAGTTGGTTGCTTTTCCTCCTCGATCGCAGGTCGGGGCGTCGAACAAGAACTCGGTTCATCTGATCCCACTATTGCCTTCCCCTCCGATTCTCGAGTACGGGGTTCTGCATCCTCTTCCATTTCTGGAGCCGATGGTGAACCACTGATGACTGCCCCTAGGGCCATCATCAGCCGCTGTCGCATTTTGTCCAGTACGGGAAGTGAAGCTTCGGGTGAATTTGCCATGTAACGCAGCCTCCTCATTCCAAATGCTACCTTTGCCCGAATCTTTTGCACATCTCTGGTCTTCTTGTCTACCGTAGCCAGGCTCTCAACCTCCGCCACCTTCTCCTTCATGGCCTCCAGGTCCTCGTTGTATGGAATTGGATACTCCCTCGCCAGCAACGATTCATTCGCATCGTCCTCTGCTCGTAGCGCATCCCGTAGTGTCGTCCGCATAACATCGACCGTGGCAGTCGGCAACTCGCGTATCACCAGCTCATAGATCAGCTCATCCTTTGCGAGACGGTCGACCAGATAGCTCCCCGCTTTAGACATTTTTTCCTTCCTTTTCTATCTTCTTCACTAAATATATTATATTTTTCTTATATCCTAAATAAAACACCCCGCAAATATTTTTATTACACGATTCTAATAATATAATACATAAAATTCAATTCAAAACACTCACACTTCACTACTCACTCCTGCAAATTCGCACTTCACCCCTCAATCTCACACTCCTGTAAATTCACACTTTGCACTTCAAATTCAAACTTTGCAATTCAAATTCACACTCCCGCAAATTCACACGTTAAACTTTAACCTTACACTCCTTCAAATTCACACTTCAATTAATCACTCCCGCAAATTCACACTTCCCACTCCGCGAATTTTCCACCTGTTTCACTTTTCACTATCTCTCGACGCGTTTCACTTATGTCTCACTGCACACTTTTCGACTTAACTCAGAACCACAATCACGTTGGGCGCCATTTATTGCGCAATTTATTGCAAAATTTATTTCGTATACCACCGTTTTTTGGGGGTTTAACTCTCCTCGCCACGAAGGAACCTGCGGACCCGGTCAACTCGTCCGGAGACGGACGTGGGTGGCGCCACTCGTTTTGTCCTGGTCCCCAATTAGCCGCCAAACGAGAATGCGGCTGCGCAGCGCACTTCCCCAATCTACCAGCGTTTCCCTACTTATTAAAGAAAATTTTGTTTGACGATTGCTGGTTGTCCTAAGTGAAAGAACTACATTGTTCTTTCACCCGAGCATTTTAGCTATCAACATAATAGCATTATTCGCTCGATGGACTTGTGCTGGTTCCAGCATATAGGCTGGTTCCATTAAAAATCTCGCAGTTTCGTACGAGGTGACCGGTATACTCCTCAGGAGCTGCCACATCAGTCACCTCGGGGCAGCGAGATTTTTAATGGAACCAGCCTATATGCTGGAACCAGCTGAAGTCCATCGAGCGAATAATGCTATTATGTTGATAGCTAAAATGCTCGGGTGAAAGAACAATGTAGTTCTTTCACTTAGGACAACCAGCAATCGTCAAACAAAATTTTCTTATAAGTTCGCCACCACTGCGTAAATGTGGAAATTACTGCTCGATAGAGCTTGCAGCACTGCCATGCTGCAACATATATATATATGGGTTCGTGGTCATCTGGAACCCCGCAGTCGAGCTGCCCCGAGGTGACTGATGTGGCAGCTCCTGAGGAGTATATCGGTCACCTCGTACGAAACTGCGATACTTTTTAAAGAAAAACAAATCTCGCTTCTATTTTTTCACTAGAGTTTGTAAATCTCCCCACAACGCTATTCGGGATTCCGCTCTGACCAGCAGGAAGCAGAATCTAGCTCTTATTTCAGCTCGACCTTGCAATTTCGCGTGATTTTCGACACAATTATATTCGGAATTCCGTTCCGACCGAAATAAGCGGAATCCTACCGCGAGCCAAGTTTTACAATCTGCACAGAAAAGACACTCACGATGGAAACAACACTCGTATGATTCTATTATATAATTCACTACTATATTCAAATATATAATTCACTACTACTGTTTATTGCAAAATTTAGTTTCTCATCAAAACTACTGGCCAATATTTTTTTATAACTTAAAATTATACCTTAGTTTTGGGGATCCCCGAGACGATTCGTAATTTCGTGCCGTCAGCTGTTCTCGATCTCCTACAACCCTTCTGTTGTCTCCTGTAACCGCCACTTGATTTCGATGAATTCCTCGCGAATAAATCCTCCCAATCGCCAATTCCCACTTCCGTAGCTTGATCTCGCCGTCGCCTTTCTCGCCCGTCGTCCGCCAAAGGAAAGAGACCCGTTCCTCCATTCTCCCTTCCAGCAAACCTCCTATCCATAGTCCGCGGCCGTTAAATTCCCAGTTGAGGAAATTGAACCCTCTCGCATGCGAGTGGTTTTACGTGTTCCATGCGAGGAACTTCCTGCACTGCGAGTTACATTGGAACGGGGATAATGCAGTGCGGCGTCCACTTGTCACTGGATGTTGTGGATGTTCCAGCTGACGTGACCTAGTTTCCAGTGATCGTGACCTACATCACTGCGGAGTGACAGATCTTGACATCTGAATCCAATTCAATCTAGTTGTGCTGATAAAATTTAAGTGATTAATTTTGATTTACTCTCTTGCATGAATCTGTATTTATTCTATCCATTATGAGTTTTAAAGTAATCACATCCAAATGTGAAGACGGTTTCACTATCCTCCGCATCACTGTACCCGATTCAGTGAAAAATCTAACAAGCTGTGAAGTGTTTTTTGACGACAATAATTTAGTGTTTTGTTGTGATTTTTGTGTGTACAGGCACTACACAACGAATAAAATAGATGTGAAGGATTTGAACGAATTGCAAATTCGACTGGACGTGGCGAAACTGGATAATACGAGGTATTTTTACATGTATCATGATATTTGGATTTGGGCTTATCATTTATGGAGGCCCATTGGCTCTCATGATCACTACACTCCTCGTTCAAGTAAAATGCTTTGAGGAAATCATTTCCATTGGTTACCAAGTATATAGGATTCATGGATTGCCATGGTTCAGAAGTTTGTCAAGGTATTGCTTCCTTACATCGAGTTATTTTTTCCTATGGTGAAAATTTAGTTGATTATTTTGGAGATGTTATCAACCGAGTTGAATATTTAAAGTTTTTGGTTACATAACATCGCTTTTTATCGATTTGCCTTTATTGTACTAGCTTTGTGTGGTTTGTTTTATCGCTGGTCAAGAAGTATTACATGAAACAATTCAGTTTGTTTGCGTGGACATCTGTTTCACTTCTGATTGTTGTTACGCAAAGCGATTTAATTATACAAAACATTTTCGAAGGTTTAATCTGGTTTATTGTTCCTGTTTCAATGATTGTTTGTAATGATGTTATGGCTTATATGTTCGGATTTTTCTTCGGAAAAACGTTTGGTAGTTATGTTTTCATATTTCTGCAGAACTGTCAGGTTTATTAATGGACTTCTCTTTTCGATACATGTTTCAGGCAAGGCATCCAATGTCGGCCAGGTTTCTTCCTTTCTATGCCAGAAAAGGGGGCCATAAAACCAAACTTGACTTCCCGTAAATTTTTCTGGGGACATTCCTTGCGATATTAAGTCTGCTGGGTTTTCTTGAGTAGGCACGTACTTCCAGTGGGCATTGCTAGTTAACTCCTGTATGTTTGATACTCGATTTGCCACAAACTTATGTAACGATAAGATCGGGGACCTGAGCCATGCTAGTACAATTGTTGAATCGGTCCAGAGATAAACTGAGTCTTGCCAATCCAGATCCTTTTTAACACGTGCCACAAGCTCAGAACCCATTTTTGCTGCGCATAATTCCAGCCGTGGTACAGTCATTACTTTGATTGGCGTTATTCGTGACTTTGCACATAATAGCCTAACGATTATTGAGCCATCTTTTAGAGTGGATCTTATATAGAGCGCAGGCTCCATATGCCTTTTCTGAGGCATCACAGAAAACATGGAGTTGTCTAGAAGCTGGAATGTTATGTGCACATATGTGTCGCTGTATTTTCATACTAGTGAGTTGAGGGAGAGCACTTCTGAACTTCAACCATTCTTGTTCGAGCTCTTGAGGTACGACTTCATCCCAGCTGAGTTCTAAACGCCATAGTTTTTGCAGGATTATTTTTGCTATTACAGTAACTGGACCCACCAAACCAAGGGGGTCAAATAGATGGGCAATATCTGACAAGATTTGCCGCTTGGTAACTCGGGTTGTCTTTTTGAAATTCACTTTTATTCGGAATTCATCTGATGTTGGAAGCCAGATGAGGCCCAGTGTCTTTAACTCTTAATTTATGAGCTATCTGATCCTCGGCTAGATGTTGGGTGAAGGCGGGATGATTGGCGCACCATTTGCGCAGGTGAAATCCTCCTGATTTGAGTATATCCATCATTTCTTCTTGAATTTTAAGAGCTTCAGGTAGGCTGTCCGCTCCAAACATGGCGTCGTCAACGTACATGTTCTTTCGGATTGCCTCGGTACCCCTTGGTTTGAGAAAACTGGCTTCTGTTGCTAGTTCGTGTAGACATCTAATTGCATGATATGGAGCAGACGTGAAGCCGTATGTAACGGTGTTCAGACTATACGTTTGTATTGGTTCTGATGGTGAATCTCTCCATAATATGAGTTGGTATTTTCGGTCGTCTTCGTGCATCAATACTTGACGATACATTTTTTCAATATCAGCACTACAAACGTATCGTGGCACTCAAAACCTCAACAATATCGTAAAGATATCCTCCTGAATCTTCGGGCCTGTGTGCAAGATGTCGTTTAATGCTATGTTTGTCGTCGTTTTGGCTAAAGCATCGAATACGACTCGCAACTTCGTGGTATCGCGATCAGGTTTTACCACGCAGTGATGCGGGAGATAGTAGTGAGAGTCTGGAACGTTTGTTACCTTGGACATATGGCCTAATGTGAGGTATTCCTTCATGAATGCGTGGTATTCCAATTTTAGTGTTTGGTTTCGTTCTAGTTTTCTTTCCAAAGCGAAGAACCTTGTCATTGCGAGTTGCCTTGAGTTTCCAAGCACCTTCGGTTGTTGTATGAAGGGAAGTCTTACTATGAATCGACCATTATTGTCCCTCTTTGTTGTTTGAACGTATAGCTCCTCACATTCTTTCTCCGCTTTTGAAAAATAAGGTTCAGAAGTATCCAAGTTTTCTATTTCCCAAAACTGTTTTATTTGATTGTGAACGTCAATATCGTCTCTTGTGGACATGAAACTAGAGGCGGAGTTCTCGCATATGGTTTTGCCCAAAACAATCCAACCAAATGCTGAATCCTGCTGAGATGGAAGGTCATTACCCAATTCTATGCGACTGGCCTTGATTATATCGAAGAAGTGCTCTGCGCCAATTAGAATGTCAAGAGGACCAGGTGTGTTGAAAGAGAGGTGTGCTAATATAACATCTTTCGGCAGCTTCCATGATGATGTATCAATGAACATTGAGGGCTGCATGTTGGTTATTTGTGGAATGATGAATGCTTCCAGTTGCAATTCACATTCTGTAAATGGTGACGTTATGTTGATGTGTGCTCTCTTTTGGGCTATGTTGGACTTATTACCGATTCGTACTATCGTAGTAGGATCCGAGTCCGTTGCCAATTGCAATTTTTTAGCAATCCGTTCAGAGATGCTATTTATTTGTGAGCCAGAATCCAGCAATGCCCTGCACTTTACAGTTTGTCCATCAGCGGTTTTGATTTTGCAAGCAACTGTTCCCAGTAAAACATATGAATTTCTGCCCGAATGTCTTCCAAGTAATGACACCTTCGATTGTGGAACATCAGCTGGTCTTGATGAACCTTTTGGCCCTATTGGCTCTACGTCACGATGCAACAACGTATTGTGCTTTTTGTTGCACTTGTTGCAGGTTCCTCTGGCACAGTCCTTTGCCGAGTGTCCAGGTCTCAGGCAGTTAAAGCAGCATTTTTTTTGCAGAACGTCCATACGCTTGTTTATTGGAAACTCGCGAAACTTCTTACAAGCATACAAAGGGTGATTCTGATTACACGCCATGCATTGTGAGCCTCCAAAAGTGTTCGTGACTAACGTGACGGCTTTTGATTTGAGAGGTTTTTCTTCAAACACTGATGGTTTGGTGTTCAAAGCCTCTAATGCTTGGAACCTGGTTTCCAAGAAGGTGAGTACATTGTCTACCTTATCTAGAGCTCTAGGATCTGGTTGAGACTGCTCATATAGCGTATGCGACGTTTTATCCAATTGTTTAATGATAATATGGATTAGTAATGCATCCCAATATTCGACTCAAAGACCCAGGTTTTTCACTCCCATGATACACTCTTTAGTAGTGTCGTGTAACCGCTTGATGGCACTTGCTGATTCTATTTGAATTGCAGGCTGAAACGTCAACTTGTTTAAAAACGCTGTAACCAGTAGCCTTTTGTTGTCGTATCTGTGCTTTGATATCTGCCATGCGGGTTTGTAGCTCTTCGCACACACTGGGAGATGTTGAATGATGTTGAATGCTTCCTCCATGAGGTTCGATATAAGATAGAACATTTTTTGCGTGTCGCTTATATTCTGAGAATCCGCCATGTTCTCAAAAAGTTCTTTGAATTGCACCCACTGCAAATACTTCCGGTGAATACTGGCAATGTAATTTTTGGGAGTCGAATGCCGAACCCTGGCTTGGTTGCTCAACCGTGAGTTTAGTTTCACTGCCTTGCTCTATTTGCTCCTGTAGTAAGACGAGAATGTTTTGTAATTCCAAACTAATCTGCTCGTAACCCTGTTTCTCTGCTGACTCCTCATAGTCGCTCATCAGGGACCATAATTCTTCGTTGCTTGACTCCGATGCCTTCCTTTTGCCTGTTAATAACTCCAATTGGTACTTGTAGTACTGGATGAACTTCTCTTCTAGATTGATGTTTGATAGCGCTTGTTTCCTCATGAGCGAAAATCCCCAAACAGGTCAAGGGAGGAAGAACGGGTACAACATGCAAAGTGCGGGAGGGGCATTGAGCTCGGCCGAAACGCCAATTCAATTTTATTGCCCTTTGCATGTTGCACCCATATTGTTGGCGATTGGCCCACCCGACCCAACCATGCATCCCGTGGCACCTGGTCGAAACACCAACTGCCCAGAACAACATGATCGGACAGTTCGGACCAACCACCTTAGGTGCCGGACAACCCGGAACAACCATGCACTCAAGGGCAATTGGTAGACACACCAATTGCCAAGAGCTGCATGATTGAACCGTGCAGTTCAACCACCAGCAACCCAACAACGCCCCTGGCAGTCTCACCAGAGGTTACGACAAGGGATACTTACGGTTCGCTGTCGGGTAACAATTGACTTTATTTTCTAATTTGTTTGCCTTTTATACATGAAAAGTGCTTACAATTCTCATTCGCTTATTTCCTAAGAAGTTAAAGAAATTTTGATTTTCACATGCATCATATCACATTTCATTCAAACGGTGATAAAATATTTATATGATCGTGTGCACTTGTGCAAGAATGCCACGTAAGGGCTTTTTCTTTCCCATGTGTGATCATGAAATTTGTGTCCACGTAAACAAATTTAAGTAAAGCAATGTGATACGATACATGCCACATGAAAATTCCATGATAGAAAAAGTGATGAAATGTAAGAATGCATGTGATATATTTAATACAATGTATGAATGAGTTTAGATAAACAATTTTGTATGAATGTTGAATTTAAGAATTTTCGAAATGCGATATATTTGTACGAATGAGTTTACATAAACAATTTTGCTTGAATGTTGACTTCAAGAATTATTGAAATGCGATATATTTGTATGGATGATTATAGATAAGCAATTTTGTAAGAATGTTGACTTTAAGTAATTTTGAGAATGTGATAATTTGAAACAATATGAAGATAAAATGTTGTATGAATGTGAAATATTAAATTTTAAGAAACGATGAGCAGTGTGAGTTTGCATGGTACGCATGGTGAACGTGGGAATGTTAAACAATATATATATATATATATATATATATATATATATATATATATATATATATATATATATATATATATATATATATATATATATATATATACAGTCTTCCACAAAAGTCAAGGTACAGAGAATCGGTAACTGAAAATTGTATTACTGAGTCAATATTTTTATTTGAAAACCAAAAGTTATGAAATGGTAATAATACGAGTTCTGTTGAATTTAAGTTTTCATAAATTTAAAGGGATTCGGCAATAATGATCATTGAAGACAATAATTTTTTGTTGGCAATGTCTCTTTTCTACTCCACAAAAGTCTTGGTACAGTTGCAGAAAATGCCTTGTTATTTGTAAAAAGGGGAATCCCCCAAGTACATATTATCAGAGTGAGTTAACAACCGTAGGCCGCTGTCTTTAATATCGCGTCCGTATTCGTGGTGTATCTTTTATTTAATAAAATTTATAAAAAATGAGTCGAAAGGAGTTGAGTATTAAGGAGCGTGAAATAATTATTAATCTGCATTCAAATCAGAGCAAATCATATTCTGAAATAGCTGAACTAGTGTTGCCAAGTCGGTCAACCATTCAAAAAGTGATAAATCGATTTAAGAAGGAAAATAGAGTGGAAAATGTGCCCCGAACAGGTCGTCCATCTAAACTAAGTGCAAAGGACAAGAGAAAAATTTCGCGAATGGTAAAACAAGATCCATTTCTAAGCTGTAGAAAAATCTGCGATGTTCTTGGAATTAATGATAAGAAGGAGGTTAGCGCAGAAACTGTGCGTAGAGCTGCCGTAGAAGCTGTATTTTCATCTCGTACGCCTAGAAGAAAACCTCTTGTAAGTTCCATAAACAAACAAAAAGGAATAACATTTGCAAAAGCATATATTGACAAACCAATAACGTTTTGGGATTACGTTTTCTTTTCGGATGAGTCTAAATTTTGTATATTTGGTGTAAATGGGCATAAGAGGGTCTGGCGAAAAGTAGGAGAAGCATTTAATCCCAAGAACACTATTAAAACAGTAAAACATGGAGGCGGTGGTGTTATGGTTTGGGGTTGCATGGCTGCTGCTGGAGTTGGAAATCTGACATTCATCGAAAATACTATGGATCAGAACTCTTATTTAGAGATTCTACGAAACAACATGAAACAAAGTGCAGCCAAATTAGGTATGCGAGAAGATTTCTTGTTTCAACAGGACAATGACCCTAAGCACACTGCGCATAAAGTTCGAATGTGGCTATTGTACAACACTCGCATGCTTGCTACACCGCCTCAAAGCTCTGATTTGAACCCTATAGAGCATCTTTAGAATGAGCTTGAGACAAAAATCCGAAAAAGAGTGATATCAAGCAAGGCGCAGCTTAAGGATGTTATATTGGAGGAGTGGGCCAGAATCAGCAGCGAATTTACTAAAAAATTGGTATATTCTATGCCTAAAAGACAGAAGTCAGTAATTCAGATGAAAGGATATCCGACAAAATATTAAGAAAAGTATAATTCAAATAACTATGCAAGACTATAATTACAATTTGTATCATTTTTCTTTAGGTGTACCATGACTTTTGTGGACTTCATTCATTGACTTTCCAACACATCATATGTAATAATATATTAATACGACAGAATTTTCGTTTTGTTTTACATGAATTTAAAGTGTAATGATTATAGTAGAAGTAATACAAAAATAATTTTATCACTATAGGTTTTTTAAATAAAAATATCAAACAATTTTCATGATATTTATCACTGTACCTTGACTTTTGTGGAAGACTGTATATATATATATATATATATTTGTATATATATATCTATATATATATTTATATATATATATATATAGATATATATAATAATATATATATATATAGATATATATATAATAATATATATATATATATATATATATATACATACATATATATATATATATATATATATATATATATATATATATATATATATATATATATATATATGTATATATGTTATATATATATATATATATATATATATATAAATATATATATATATATAGATATATATATATATATATATATATATATATATATATATATATATATATATATATAGATATGTTATATATATATATAGATATATATATATATAGATATGTTATATATATATATATATATATATATATATATATATATATATATATATATATAACTATATATAACTATATATATCTATATATATGTTATATATATGTTATATATACACAGTGAATCTTGGTTATAACGACGGCGGAGGGACATCTTTAATGCCGTCGCTATATCCGGAGGTCTCTATATCCGAAATAATAAAAAGTCATGTACATACATATGTACATATTTATTCTTCATTTATTTTATTATGTTATACACGGGTGTTAGTGAAAAAACGTGTTATAGAGCACTGTTGAAGTTTAATATTTTGTGCACGCTGTAAGGTGTATTCCATTTTCATAATTCCTTCTACATCTAAATTATTTTGGCCTTCACCAAATGAACATTACTGTTTGAGCGTTGTTAGAGCACATAATGCATCTCTGGTTGTTGGAATCTCACGTAGATTGCAATCTTCTTCCTCTTCTTCATCCTCCCTTTCTTGTGTTTGAAGTACAGACTCAATAATTTCATTATCAGTCCAGTTATCAGTAGTGATAACTTGGTCGTCAATATTCATATAAGTTTCCCAATCCGTAACTGTTGCTTCCACTGATGATAATCTCGCCAATGGCATATTGTCCAATTCATCATCAGCTGTATTTAAAGTTGAGAATTTACCAAACCCAGCGTGTGAAAAACATTTTTTAATCGTATCTGGACTAACTCATGCCCATGCTGTTGTAATCGTTTCAATGGCATCCAGAAGATTGACGGCAAATGGGGTAGAACTTTTTTCAGTGTCGTTTAACCATTTTCTGCACAAGAATCCTTTGATAATGGTTTTTAACCCTTTCAGGACCATAAGCTTTCTGCGGCAAAATATTGTTATGTATCTACTTATTTTAGTTTGTTTTGGTGTAAAACGAATAAAAAACACCAAAAATTTACATAGCTATACGTAGTTTTTTTGGAATTTCATGGGAAGTATTCTTCCTTCTGGGCGTCAAAGAAAAAAAAATAATGGCTTTACATGTTACTCAGTAGGTTTTATTACTATGCTTATCTTAGCATTTTCTTTACAAAAATCTCAAAATTATGACAGGTAGATTAAAACTATTTCAGTTATTGATTCTTTATAGATGGTATTTGGCAAAGCAATTCCTTTTTGCTGTGAAGCACAGATGAACATTGCACATAACACAGACGTTGTTGGTCCTATTTTCCACATGGTGTTTAGCACAGTTTGCACATCTTTTCATTTTTTCTGATTTTTGCATATTGTGGGCTGGTAAAATGTGTTTTATAGCTATACGCTGCTTATCATTACTGATTACTGTGGCCCTTGATCGCTGTCGACATGTGTAATTATTGATTAGAATTCGGGCAATATGCTGGCGATATTCAAGGCTATTAAGAAGTGGGCCTTCCACACGTTTAGCTTCATGCAACTTTGTATACACTATAAACGCATTGTTCAGTGCTATATCCATCAAATCGAAAAAAAGTCGAAGATAGTATTTAATTTTGGCTTTTCGATCAAGTTCGTAGCACACTTTGCGCTGATCCATAAGATCGACACCACCCATATGTTTATTGTAACACACGATCGTTTTTGGACTAGTGACATTTATTTTTTCAGCAGTGCCTGACTTCTTTTTACTGTACTGGTCAGTATTGGAGATATGAAATTGGTCAACATATGAACCGATTTAGTGTCCATCCATTTTACGAATGATATGCCATTTGCACTTTCATAGTAGATATCTCCTCTGCGCATATTTTTGTCCAGCGGCAAGGACCTGGGTATGTTTTTTCTAGAGGTGCGAACAGTGCCGCAGGCTTTTGTATTTTGCTTCATTAGTTTGTATTGCAAAGCAGGAGAATTGAAAAAGTTGTCGAAGTATACTTCACATCCCAGACCTTTAAGCTTTTCCGTTAGACTAAGTACAACAGATTCTCCTAGTCCAACTTCTGTGTGCATTCTTTTGCCTGTATACAGATCAAACTCAAAAAGATAGATTGTGGCAGACTCAGCCCTGCACCACATTTTGAAGCCCCATTTATACTGCTTCATGGTGTTATGTCCTTTGAACTTGACCATGTGTTCATCGATTGACTGCCTCATAGAATTATTCATGGCCTTTTGAAAGCACAAATTAAAGTGCTGCATTACTGACCTAATTTTGAAGGCTCTATCACTCAATCTTGACTGGTCATCGTTATTGGAAAAATGTAAATTTTGCCGAATTTGCTCAAATCTTGTTCTTGGCATAACGTTTGCAATAAAAGGAACAGACATATCTTCATCAGTCGACCAGTAATTTCTTAATGTTGGCAAAATATGGTAGCTCATAACATAGTTTATACCCAAAAACGCTTTCATTTCTTCTGAGTCAATTGTAAAAATTCTTCCATTTTGTTCGGCGTACCTAATGCTTTCCTTCACTACTATGTCAGCTACTAGTTTCTCAATTTGGGTAACTTCCGTGAAAATTTCCATAGGTGTCCGCATTTCTTGCCGATTACTAAATAAATTCACACGACCAAATTCATACTCACTTGCTTGAAACGCATAAGGTACATAAACATTTTTCCTCCATCGAAAATTAGGAATATCTTCAGAAGTTTCGTGCAAAACGGCATTTTAAGTTACGCTTTCTTCGGCTTGAACTGAATCTTCGATTTCAACCGCCTCAGCTCCATTTTCGACATCTTGAGCTATAAACTCCTGATCTTCTTCGTCCAACTGAAGCTCATCTTCCCCATCACTATTTTCTGCCAAGAGAATTTGCAAGATCTCATCATCTCGTAAATGGAATTCTCTTCGTCCTCTTGTAGGCATTTCTGTGTAAAATATTTAAATACATAAATAAAAAACAATTACTAGCAAAATATAAAGCATAACACTTGTTCTTGTAGTTACTATTACTTATGGACCACAGGGAAGTATACTTCCCATAACATTAAATGCCGCTTTTAGACTTTATTTTTTATTTTTTCGAAAACTGTTTGTTATTGCACACAACAATACTTACCGAATAGTATAAAACAGATGAAAAACACTGTAATTCACTGAAACACAACACAGGAACTGTTAATTAAACGGAGTGGAGCACTCGCTTTTTTTTCCGTTGGCGCCAATTGATTTGACAGTTCTTTGTTTTGCCGTAAATGCTCCCATTTACGTTATTCCATACGACTTATGTTCTAGTTTGATAATGCATACAAAAAAAAGCGAACAACGTTTGAAGAAAATGCCGTAATTACCAATTTAAAGTTGGGGAAAAATACTTCCCTTGGTCGTGAAAGGGTTAAGAGTCTTAATTACACCTTGATCAAAAGGCTGGATAACTGATGTGGTATTCGGTGGCAAAAATGCCAGTTTGATGTTAGTTAAATTTTGAATTTGTGGGTGAGCTGGACAATTATCAATAAACAAAATGATCTTCTTATTGTTACCTCTTAACTCCAGGTCCCATTTCCGTAAAACTTTTTCAAAAATTTCCGCTGTCATCCATGCTTTTTTGTTGGCTTCATAATCAACCGGCAAAGTTTTTACATTCTTAAAACACCTTGGTTTTTTCGCCTTCCCTATAACTAACTATCAATTTTCGTTTTTCGCCTGCCATACTTGAAGCAACAAGCACGGTTATTCTATCTTTTGATAGTTTGCCACCAATACACTTTTCTCCTTTGAATTTTAGTGATCTATCGGGAGTCAATTTAAAAAATAATCCCGTCTCATCAGCATTCCATAGTTGACTGTCGGTATACCCTTCAGTTAATTTTGGTAAAACTGCTCGCAAAAAATTGCCACAATCATTTTGCGACACACTGGCGGCTTCTCCACAAACTTTACCGACCACTATATCATGACGTTGCCTAAATCTGTAAATCCAGCCTCCTGAACATTCAAAGTTTGTTTTCCCAAGCTGTCTGGCAGAATGATTAGCTTTCTCTTGCAGAAGAAGACCGCTAATGGGTACATTTTGGCTCCTCTGAGCTTTAAACCACACTAGAAGACCATTTTCAATATCTGGATGATTTGGATTACGTTTTTTCTTTATTTTCAGGGATTTTGATTCAAAATTCTCCATAATTTTAGTACGGTTTTTCCACATTGTTGATATTGTAGAATGTGAAACTCCAAATTGTTTACACAGATCAACATTGTTTTCTCCTTTTTGCAGTCTCGAAATGATGTCCACGTTTTCTTTCACAGTAAATGTACGTTGAGGAGCCATTTTTACAAGTTTAAGAAACACTGTTCACTCACTCGAATTTGCTATCTAACTGATTCAAAAGTTTAAGTTCGTACACGTGCTAAGCAGTCCTACATACAAACAAAGCATTTGTTTGACCATTTGTGAATGTAAACAAAAGATAAGAAAGTTTAATTGATTTATGAATGAGTTTTTGTGCCTTCGCCGGCTCAGTCGCAATATCCGCATGTGATTTCTAGGAATCTGATATGAATGGTTCATAAAAACAAGTCGCTATACACGAAATTGACGCTATATCCGAAGTAGCTATTACCGAAAGAATTTCTCACGGAAGTATGCTTTAAATTCCAGGGACTTAAGTTTGACGTCGCTATAACCAAAACGTCGTTACAACCGAGGGCGTCATTAATGAAATCCACTGTATATATATATATATATATATATATATATATATATATATATATATATATATATATATATATATATATGTATATATATATATATATATACATATACATATATATACATATATATATATATATATATATATATATATATATATATATATATATATATATATATATATATATATATATATATATATATATATACGAGTATTGTAATGATTTTCCGTCTAAAATCGTTCAAACGAAAACGGAACCGACCTCTCATCTGTTCTAGACGTGAAGTCTGAGTCGTGCCCACGAACGGTACCAACCGGTCAACCAGTCCGTGCATCCATAATCCATTTCGCGGTGGCTGCTTGTCGGCCAGCTAGTTCGGAGAGGATTTCGGTCGCAGGTTTTTAAATGGATTACGCTCAATTACGTATTTCAGCCACCATTAAATGCCCGTTTCAAACGCGTCAACAATGCAAACATACGGAAGGGAAACCTGCTTTACCTTATTCCGTATTTCTCCATCATTCCAGTCAATTACAAATCCTAAATTCAATTTCGCGTTCCCGAATTTTACCGACGCGGTACCGAAAAATACACTACGTTAATTCAATCCCGAAGAATTCTACGCTAAGAAAAAAGGCAAGGCAAACGAAAGTACCGCGTACCGCACGCGACGCGAAACCGGCCATCCGCGGATTTCTAAAACCCTACCCTCTTCACGGCATACTTACCGTACGTTCTCCCTCCCGCTTGAAAGAAAGGAAGGGCAGGCTGGAAAGGAAAGTCTTGTTAGATAAGGAATTCATGTTGTTTATTGATTCCATTTCTTTGTCCCTTTTTTCGTTAATTTTACAATTCTCTATTTTTAACAAGTGCATATTTTCTATGTTGGCATCTTTGATGATTTATTTCTTTTTAATAAAATGTTTTTTTAGCAAGTTAAATTACATATACAGCGAATTCCGGTAGTTTCTTTTTGTTTTCTTTCTGTTTGTTTGAAATTAAATTAAATTATCTGATGATAATTATTAATTGCTAGCTTTCGTGTTTCACCTTCTTGATTTGCTTGATTTTAAAAATTCTTATTCAATTTTATTTTTAGTTTACTATGTTTGTATAATTTTTTCTCTTTATCTGTAGTTTTTGTTTTAAATTAAAACGATAATGTATGCTACAATGAATTTCAATATTAAATTTAATTGTTTTTGCTTTCCATAGTTTTTTAGTTTTCAAATTTAATTCAATATTTTCTGCAAATATAATATGCGTTCGCCTTTTTTATTTGTTTTTTTGAAACACGGTGTTTTCCAATCTCATTACAATTACTACATCATACGCTAATGAATCAATGTGCAATCATCACATGCATTTCCATTGCATCCTTCTACTAATTTTTTTATTCTCTTATATGAGTATGTACTCGTGTATAGTTAAGAGCTTGGATGAAATGAATTATGTTTCTCATATGTGATATTTTTGTATAATGCGGTAAATATTATAGACCGGTGCGTATTGCAGGTGATGATGAATTATATGTAAATGTAAATGTTTGGGAATAACAAAAATATATATTTATCCCATTTTGATTTATCGCAGTGTATACTCGTATATTCGCTATTAAATTTTTAATCAGATTTGCTTTTCATTGAATTCACATACTTTATTTCTATTTTAATTCTTGCTTATCACCTATTTATTACTTGTTTCAAGTTCAAATTACCAACTAAACTTTATTGGACTTATTGTTGTTATATTTATTTTAAAATTTCTTTCACTTTATTTTGATTAATTCGCAAATAACAAAATACGAAGACTTAGTGGTTCCACATGCTGGTTGATTACAATCGTAAATTGAATGCTAACTTTTTATCCGGAAATTAAATAATAATATATTTCATCATCACCTTGTTGTCATAATTGTTAGTTCATAAGGATGATACTACAGAAAGTGGTTTAGGATTTATCAATAGATTTCGTTGTATGTATAATAAAAATTAAGTTGAACTGGCATTTTAGTCTTGTTTCTCAGCTGTGAAAGATCATATGCAATAATTTTAACAAATGTAGGACTTCTCCGTACAAAACTGAAAGCCATTAAACAAAAAAATATAACAGTAATGACGAAATAGCTGTGGGAGTATTACTCGTTGCAATGGCTTTGCGTTCTACAATCTTCAGAACGTTCTGAATGACAGGCGCACATGTTTCTCCGGCAATAAGATTTTCACAGTACCACGCACGTTTCCCAAGTGTGTCGCTGGCCATTAAACGTTTGAAGAAGACAAGCGGACATTCGGGTGTCGATCTAACGAAACTCCGCCAACCTAAGCATGTGCGCAATTTAGAGGTTATCTCGCAAACAAAACACACCCCAAGCTCTTTGACATTGAGTGACCGAATTCAAATTCTTCTTGCGACTCTCCCAAGCTCACCGCGCGAGTAAATACGGTAGTGCATCCCACAATTTCGCCAGGTGCTATTTAAGGTTTTAAATGGCAAAGCGCTTTTATCAAATTATTCACCTGATTCCGATCTCGATCTGGTCTTTGGTGATGCGTCCGTATTCATAGGTTCTTCACCTAAAGGGGCTGATCTTCAATCTGAATGATTGTCACTTCCACCCACTTCAGATAATCCGTTCACAGTAAAATGACACAGAACCTGCTGACGGTCCGCACGTCTACCACTTTAAACTTTGTTATCTTCATTAAATCAATGGTGAACAAAAATCACAGGGCGACGGACCAGTAATCTCAAAACTCAACAACAATTTATTTGCCCTTCCATCGGCAGCCGAACCTTCACACGCACCATCCGGCTGTGTCCCACTCGCCTTTGACATCCCACGACAAAACTGACGTGGGATGTCGTCACAACTGACGTCTGATGGGAAGCCATATGGTAGCAATGTGCATGTATTGGCCGCTAACGGCGTAGGTCAAATTCATTACAATATATATATATATATATATATATATATATATATATATATATATATATATATATATGTTATATATATATATTTATATATATATATATATATATCTATATATATATATATATATATATATATATATATATATATATATATATATATATATATATATATATAAATATATATATATATATATATATATATACATATATATATATATATATATATATATATATATATATATATATATATATATATATATATATATATATATATATATCATCATCATCATCTGCAGCTTGTTCAACCATATATACCTATATGTATTATGGTGTAGCCTCCCTTACGTAACGATTCCTCATTTCTTTCCAGTCGTTCCTGTCCTGAGCTATCCTTGTCCAGGTGACACCCGCCAGGTTCCTGATGTCATCATCCTACCGTATTTTTGGCCGTCCTCGTGGTCTTTTCATCCCTCTTGGGTACCATTGTGTTATCTTTGCAGTCCATCTGTTGTCCGTTAGCCTTGCTATGTGCCCGGCCCATTGCCATTTAAGAGATCTAATTCTATGGACTACATCTGTCACTTTGGTTCTTCCTCTTATCCAAGTCAATGTTTTACGGTCTCTTTTAGTGATGCCTAGCATGCACCTTTCCATTGCTCTTTGTGCCATTTGTAACTTCCGTGTGACTCCTGTTGTTAGCGTCCATTTCTCGCAGCCGTATGTCATGACAGGTAGGATACCTTGATCAAATGCTTTCTTTTTCAAATGGAGTTTCATTCTGGATTTGAATATGACGGAGTTCCTCCCGAATGCGCTCCATGCTAACTTGATTCGCCTATTAATTTCAGGTGTTATCTCTCCAGATTCGTGTACTAGCTGTCCTAGATAGATGTATTCCTCTACTGTTTCTAGCCTGGTGTTGTTCAGTGCTATTTCGACCTGACCTGTGAGATGTTCATTGGGCATAACCTTCGTTTTACTTAAGTTCATTCTTATGCCGACTTTTTCGCTGGCTTCATTAAGCTCATTTAGTAGTAGTTGTAGTTCCTCTTGGCTCTGAGCAATTAGCACTATATCGCCGGCAAATCTCAAGTGATTGATTCGTTCTCCGTCGATTTGTAGACCCTTATTTTCCCAATCTAACTCCCGAAATATGCTTTCCAGGGTGGCGTTGAATAGCCTTGGAGAGATTGTGTCCCCTTGCCTAACACCTTTTTTGTGTGGGGAATTCTGGCGTGTCATCGAATACTCTGACCTTTGCTTTGGCGTTCTTGTAGATGTTTGAGAGCGTTTTTACGTATGTTTTATCTATACCTTGATTGTAAAGTGCTCTTATAATTGCCTCAGGGTATATCGAGTCAAAGACTTTTGTTTCACTGAAAAAACTCTATTTTTAATATACTGATGAAATCAAAATCAAGGAAACACTTTCTACACTTTAACATAAAAACTTTATTTTCAAAAAAAGGAACGCTAACAATAACAGTCCGGTAATAATTCACTTTTATAAAAAATGATTCAAAATTCGTAACGATTTAAAATTCGCGAGCGATAGTTCTGTCGTATTCAACTGCCAAAATACTACTGAATCTTAGTCTTTTAGTTGCAGAAAGTACCAGAATTTTCAAACAAAGAAATCAATTTGAACAAAGGATTTCGGTACTTTTCCTTTAACAAATTGAGTTGTCTCTATCTAACTATTTACTATAATTGTTATTGTGAATGTTACGATATTCTACTACTTTAAATCTACTATTCTGAATTGTAATGAATGTTACGATATTCTACTACTTTAAATCTACTATTCTAAATTGTAATCTCTTAATGACATTTACTTTGACATTTCACTTTAAATGTCATAGTTTGTTATTGTTTGATATAAACAAGTGCGGGAGTGAATTTCGATCAAATAAACAACTAAATCCAAATAGTGTCCATGGAAAGTGACCAGGATTCGTGCGTCCAGCTGATATCAGATAAGTAACTTCATTTAGTTGACCTAAACATCGATTCTTTGTGTTTTCTTTTTCTTTCCTTTTCAGATGTTGAATAACCGGCAATAGCAATCAGCGAAGCAGGAGCTGACTGGCGAGCAACAGCTTTTTCGAAGTCTATGAACGCCAGTACTAGGGGTAGCTCGTATTCTTTAGCCCTGCTCATGATTTCTCTCAGGGAGTGAATATGGTCTATTGTACTGAATCCACTTCTAAATCCAGCTTGTTCCCGTGGCTGTTCAGCGTCAAGGGCTGCTTGTATTTGGTTGTTAATTATTTTGGTGAATACCTTATAGAAGACAGGTGGCAGACTTATTGGCCTGTAATTCTTGATATCTTCTTTATCGCCCTTTTTGTGGATTAGTATAATGTTTGCGCTGTTCCAG
>OZ017738.1:353849296-353906796 GCA_963969285.1 Odontomyia ornata | reverse complement strand
TGATGACTGCAATTGCAAATAAAATCCAATTTATTATCTCATATACCAACTGGTGATTAGTATTGTAATGTAAGGGCTCAAGTTTTTCCAGGGTCTCGGTGAAATTTAGTTTTACGTTATCAAAAGTTAATTTATTTACTTTAATTGGTTCCATGTTAGTTTTGGGGATTATTACTCGTTGTAAATATTCTCTTTTTACACATGAAAATTGCATATCCCTTATATATACTTTACAATTATTGAAGTTTATTAAGTAATTTTTATTTAGAATGATTTTGCTTTCGTCACATGTAGATATTAAGGTACAATTATTACAATTTTTAACAATTACAAGTCCATCATGTTGCATACTTTCTTCTTTGTTTATTATAAATTTACATCATTTTGAAATGTCACAATAATAGAATCTTTGCATTGATTTTAGTTCTAGATTAGAGTCACATTTGTACGTTTTATTATCGAATTTTACCAATTTAGGGTTTTTCTCTGATTATAAAATTCCACATGATTAGATAGAATAGTATAAGGTTAAATAGTTACTGCATTATTTGAGATTTTGATTATTAGTATGATATTGTTATTATTGAATGTTGCCAAACCGAGTTTTATTTGGGATAATTTATAGAGGTCGATAGAGTATTCTTTAGTTTCTTCGTTTCTAAGTACATTATCAACCATAATTCCTAATTTTGCTGAGGGTAATTTTTTTTGGATGTGGAAGATATGATCCTGTTAAACGTTTAATTGAGTAATGAGTCCGATATTCGTGATTTCCGCTCTAAGTTTCTTAATTTCTGTCCAGTTAGCTATTTTCTTTTGATTTTCGTTAATTGCATTTTGAAGTGTTTCGAATGATTTATCAAAGAGTTGCTTAATTTTAATTTGGTTATTAAGTTGATTAATTACATTATCTTGGTTACCCCGAATTTCTTTAAAAAAATTTCAAT
Source organism: Odontomyia ornata (assembly GCA_963969285.1). Classification (NCBI taxonomy): domain Eukaryota; kingdom Metazoa; phylum Arthropoda; class Insecta; order Diptera; family Stratiomyidae; genus Odontomyia; species Odontomyia ornata. The sequence continues at coordinate 353,905,849 of OZ017738.1, read as the reverse complement.
TTCTTTCTTATCATCAGAGTCTATAGTGCCAAACAAATATTTATAGGCTTTTCCAACAAAGTTAAATAGTGCGGTATTATTGTAGAAATTTTGTATTTAATAGTAATTATTTGAGCATTAAGCTGGTCCTCAATATCTTCTGTTATAATAGGTTCTACTAAAAGTGTTTTAATGTCTGTTTTATTTAAATTTCCCTCATCATTTAAAATATTCCGATATTTTGCGTAAAAGTTAGTTTGCAAGAAGTGGGTACTTTCGTTGTTTATAATATCTGCCATCGTTGAATTGCTGTATTCTTGATTAAAAAAAAGATCTTCAATTAAATTTTGTTGATTTCGCTTGACTTTCAATTATACTTTTTCCTGCTGTTAACTTTACATTATTTTCGATCATATCGAAGGAAGTCTCTCATTCTTCTATATTTGTGGAATGGAATGGAATATCATGTATTGATTAATAGGGCTTACTTCCGCTGAGTGGCTATCGTTTCGCAAAATCCTTTTTGTCCCCACGACGTCCTTTTTGCCTTTTTTGATTATGCAAAGGCTACTGGGGGCCAAACTAGCGATACGCAATTTCCACTCTTGCCCGAACGGAGGAAAGAAACAATATATAGTTTTACAAGTGAAGAGAAAACACGTTTATTGCTTGACATTCTATTGAAAAACAATTGACCCGAGTCTCAAGTGAGCTGGGCTTTTTATAATATTCTTAATTACATTCCGTTATGATGCTCTGCTTATCTTTAATTTTTTTTTTGTCAACGACATATAGTTGTGTGCGTGGCATTAGTGCAGCCGATGACGTAACACGCACGCGCAACACGAAATTGGGTGAATTTCGGACTATCGCTTTGACTACACGACACGAACGATTTCATTAAACCGTTTACTACGTATTGTAATCTTGAACAAACTTCAAGGATCGCCGGCCAGTCTCAGCACGACGTTAAGGCATTAAAACTTAATAAATTTGAAATTCAAATTTATTTCGCCAATCCCTTATGTTTTTTATGCGCGCGGTGAAGGGTCCCTCCTGGGGCGCCAGTTAATAAATCAAAACCGGAGTTAACTAAAAAAATTTATTTCAGGGCTGAGCCCTATGTTTTTCGTTTACAAGTTGACAAAAGACTAACTTAATAATTAACTTAAATCTACTCGATGGAAAATGATGCAGCAGCATATTTCGTTTTTCCACAAATTGTGAAATTGCATCGCTCCAAATGCACGTTGGATGCGTCAGCATAATTTGTGGCGTGAGAAAACGCAAACTTATAATATCCCTATGCACAATTTCTCCTATGTCTGATGGGGTTTCTGTCTCCTTAAATATTACTTTTATTGGATTTGTGTCGTATTTGGGTTTGGTGCAAATTTCGTAGGTGTTAATGAATTTATTAATGATTTCTTTGAAATTTGGAAAAAATATTTTCTTTCGGAGGCCATTATAATTTTCATTTATTCCATCGTGTCCAATTTCCTTTATGCGGCATTGCTTTATATTTTTAATTGTTTCTTCGATATCCTTCGTTTTCTTGGCCAAATAGGCACATCTGATGAACTTAATGTTACTCGTAGTTGTATCAAAGTGAGTTGATGGTTTCGGTTTTACATTTTTTTAAACACAATGAAAAACACAAAACTCTGTTATTTTAATCTCCACTTTTATTGAAGTATGTAGCAATCTCAATTTCTGTTACACCGTTTCGATGACGTAGCGCCATCCTCAGCCGGATTGAAACAAATTAATTGTAAAGACGTAAACACTAGTGTCAATTTAAAACATAAATATATACATCAATATACAAATATAGATCAGTTTTAGATTTGAAACAAGTTTAATAGCGGTGATGAATCTATGTCTAGTTGAAAATTCAGCAGTCTGTTGATATCGATTGCTTTGATTCTTTTAATTTCTAATGTTTCTAAGAAGTCCAATTTCAAACCTTCATACGATAATATCACAGCTTCCTTAAATCTGTTTGGTTATCTTGCTAGGTTTGATAATGCAGAGAAAATTGAAACTGGCAGCCAGCTGTTTTATCTATGACGTCATTACTTTTTTATCAGTTCTCGTGACATATCTCCAGTCAGTGTCAGATTGTAGTCAAATTATGGAAGGAAAAGTTATCGGCGGCACCCTGTTGTCTGAGAAATTGCTTTGCAGGATAGCCTGAATTGTTTGGTGTGAGTCGTGAAGTTGTGTTGGAAGTTGCAAAGTAGTCAATTAAGTATTTCATACACATTTCAAGCAACATTAACCTGAACTTCATTCAATTTTAGAGCTATGACAGTTCGTTTAAGTACGTTATTCAAAACTTATATCAAACCGATTCTATACAATTGCAATATCGGTTTGTAGACGAAGTAATAAAGCCAATGCAAAATCGTCTCGTATGTATAATAAGTTTGGTACATCTAAAATGGTAACAAGAAGTAACCATCGAATGGCCATCCCGGAACATCGAGTAAACATCATAACAACACATCTGATTATGAAACGGATCAGGATAACGAAAATTAAAATAATTGTGGCTCAACAAGAACTCGAAGTGCATGTTTTCCTCGACGGAATAACGCCGCGAACGGCGTTTCATTGTAAACACTTACCACCCGAGGCGGCACCCGGTCCAAGTTGAACGAGCGCTCAGCTAGGAAAATCTATAGCAAATAGTCAAGAGGAATCAAGTAGTGAAACGAGCTGTACAGCATCGTCATCATCAAGTTATTCAGATGATATTAGTGTGAAAGAGTTTCTGAGTTCGGCTATTCTCACCAAGTTAGATGTCTGCCGGCACGTAATCGTTCAAATGCTCATAGCAAAGACAGGAAAACCTGATCGAAACAGTTCTCTTACAGCACTTACAGCAAAATGAAGTAGAAACTCACAATCCGATGAAAATTCAAGTAGACCTACGGCAAAAAGTAAACGAGGGAAATTTGTTAAAAAATCGCCAGAGTCGTCAGGAACTGAGAATGATGCATCAGATGCTGTGAGTTACTATACGTAAACCACCGGTGATACATGGGAATCGAATAGAAAGAAGAACACGGCAAAATTATACCGAAGATAGCGATCATCATTCGGGTGAAAAATCGCCTGTGAAATCTTGAAATGTACCAAATCGTCATCAGGAATCGAATCACAGTTATCACTTAACATCAGTGCTCCGGTGGGCAGCAATAAAGTCTGATACCAAACACGAACTTGCAAGACGATGTTTGCTAAAGTTGTTAAATGTAGTTTGCGCTTTTATATAAGCTAGCAAACGCAACATTAGGTTTGACTGATTTTATATGTTGTTTTAAAGGCATCGTCATTCATCGAACCAATTAATTCATTCCAAGTTAAAAAGAAAATTGTCTGCATTGTAAAGAATAAAATTATATATAAAAACCTACTAAGCAGGGTTGGCGCATTATACAATGCCTTCTAATTTTGTACACAATTTGATTTCAGTCGAGAATCGAATAACCATTGGCAATGCAAGCGCGGTTCATAGATCAACACAACCAATACGCAATCTTCATGCACCTAGCAGTTTCGCACTTGGTGGCTCAGTAATACTATCGCATGCAAATTCAACAACTGGTAATGATGCTGCACCATCATCCTCTACTTCAGCAATTAGAAGGCAAACATTAAAATTTAGATCTCATGTTCAGGTTGATCATAATTATGGTGAACCTTGTCCATCAGCGATGTGCCGTACAAGACGAATGCTATCTGGACATCAAAGGAATGCAAATGAACTCGATATGCTCTGCGACGAAGATGATTCTTTGGAGATCCCAACAGCAGTCGTCGAAAATATCTCGTCACGACTGAGAGTGCGAGATAATGTGAAAAGTACAACACCAACAAATGGAAATGTGGTGCAAACCAAACTGACGTAAGATAGGAAGCCATATGGCAGCAGCGCTTACTACCACACCCATGACCATTAGTGGGCCGACTTTGCACGATAACTTACATGGCGGTATATGAAGAATTGTGGAGGCGCCAACAAAAATTCGATGTTTTGTACGACTTAGAGATGATTTCTACAGTGAAATGCAGAAGGTTCCCGGAGAACATAATAGCGCTCCTTGTGAAGCGTATATTATTTCAGTTCTTATACCCGTTTAATTCTTATCGTCTTCCAAAGTGAATAAATATGATTTTGTTTACTTCTCAACGCTGAGCTATCAGTGGAAGGTGTAAAAGATGTGCTTCATTTACTCGTCTTGAAAAGTTTAGGAGTGCAGTGGGCAGGGCAAGGTGAATTATAAGCATGCACAGAACGCGTTCCGTACGTTTTCATTCGGGAAAATATTACATATTACGCCATATAAGCATTTGCTTATGCCGCACTTGGCTGACAGCTCACGGAAGCTTGTCCATAGTAGGCCGACTAATACATATGCGAATTGCTACCATATGGCTTCCTATCTTACGTTTGTTTTGGGTGCAAAACAACCGTGGAACGGAAAGGCCTCTACGATGTGTTCAAAACTTACAGCCGTGATGCTTCTACCATAATGACGATGAGGATGAAAATGATGACTTTGATGAAAATTCTTCCGAGGAAGAAGAAGACAAAGAGAAATTGGAGTCAGAAGATATGAACCTCTGAAATCGGCATCAGGTCTACGTTCACAAACAGCTGTCAATAATATTCCATTGAAAAGTCCATAGTCACTACGTTTGAAGCGCTTCATGTCTGACGATGATGAAGACTGTGACGAGGAGTTCACCGAATATGATGATTGCGGCTGAAGTAGACATTCAAGAAACAGGCGCAATCAAATCAGACTCAGGCGAAAGCTCTTCAGAAGGTGACAAACCTCCAAAAAGAAGGACTGGAATGCGTTTGACCTTACCTTCATCTGCACAATCTTCTTAATGTCAACGATACAACACAGCGGCGAGCAGTTCCAATTCAAGAATGGTAAATGTTAGCAACGAGGATATCAATAGTGAAAACGAAGACAATGAGCAAACAGTTAGTATCAGCAGTCAAGGTCGTGTGCAGAAAATTATTGCCAAAGCGGTTACTCTACCACCAAACCTAGTTTTCTAATTTTTAAATAAGAAAAAATATTACAACCATTCAGTAAGATATTCAATACTGCTACAATGATGATCACTTTGTCAAATGTAGATGTAAAAATTTTATTATAAACAAGAAAGTGTTATTAAATTGAGGATATCATTTATCATTAATTTAAATGTATGCTTTAAACTTCGAGATTAATTTTTCTTAGTTTAATTTCCAACTGCACAAGCTGTATTTATATATTTAGGTTGTTGCGCTTGATCACTGTCTGCAAAGGTCTATCTAACATAGTTTCTTCATACATGAATGTATTACCAAGGCAAAATATAAATACATGCTAGGCTTTGAAATCATAGTCAAATTAATAAGCTCATCATTTGAATAGTTAATGCCAGGAAAACATTACTGGAATCGAAAGTGTATGTAACATACATATATGATTTTCAAATTCCAAATAAGTGCACATCAAATCTAGCAGGAGAAAAATTTTTCTGTATGGCTCAAAATCTAGAACAAGTTAAAAGTAAACGAATATCAGTACCTCATTTAGTGAAAATTAAAGTTTATAGAGTAACACATACCGTTATTTAAAGCAGAATTGTGTAAAATTTGAAAGTTATCATAAGTATGATCACAGCTGGAAATATAGGTCGAGTAAATTGATTTGTCTATTTTATTAATATAGCACGCTCTATGCTCTTTCATTCTTACTTTGAAAGATCTGCCAGTTTGGCCTATATACACTTTATTGCAATCTGGTGTACCTCATGTAATTTTATACACACCACTTTTATTATCTGTATGTATTTTTGATTTAATATTCTTAATAAATTTTTGTAAGCTATTATTAGTTTTATATGCAATTCTAAAGTCATATTTTTCTATTCTGTTTGTAATATTGGCTATATATGTAAATGAATGAAAGGTTTTTGATTTCTCAATTTATAATGGATACACCATCTTCAAAGTATGCTTCATCTTTACTTTATTAACTACGGAATCAATTAATTCTGGATTATATCTACAAGTATAATTATAAGCAATCTGCTTTATTATATTAAGTTCCATCTTATCGTTTAACGAAAGGGGGATCGAAAGTATCCTATGCACATAGGAATGAAAGGCGGCCATTTTGTGAGAATAAGGGTTATTTGATGGAATATGGATAACTGTATCTGTATGAGTAGATTTATGATAAATGCTAAATTGAAATTTATTGCTAGCTTTATCTATAGTAAGATCCGAAAAATTCAATTTATTATTCTGCTCAAATTCTATTGTAAATTCTCTATTTGAATGAAAATTCATAAATAAATCCAATTGCCTTTTTGTACCAGTCCAGTATGCAATATCATGTACATATCCCTCGGTAGGGCAACATCTTAAAATTTTAAAATAAGTAGTGTTAATCATTCATCTAAATAAATAAAAATACACGTGTTTTTCGAAATTCTGTTTATTTTTATAAATTAAAAAAAACACAATTTTTATGGAGAGTTACAGAAATTTTACTCATATGAAATTGTCTAAAGCAATTATTTGGTTTGGTACACGTAGCATAGAGCAACTCCACATTTCTCGCGCATTGTTTGCGAGACCCCAGAGCACTTTTGCATCGAACTCTCTTTTCTGTCCAAACAGGTCAGTGTCCTTTCTGGTCTCGCCTGACTGCCTCTGGAGGAACATGTTGTGCGAGACCTTTGTGTCGTTTTGCTTGAATTTCGTTTTCTATAAATCGATGGGTATTCGATTTTGATGGCACACCAAGCTTACGTAAAGTTCTGGCAATTTCAAGTCGAAAATCTGCCGCGTTCAATAATTTGTCGTCCAAGCCCTTTGCTTTTTGAATTTTTTTGTGAAGAAGCCACGTGTTGACCATACTCAAATCTAATACATGGTAAAACATACGAACCTGCCATCTCTTGCTGCGAAGTTATATTTTGTAGAGCCCCATGATGCTATCAATTAGATCTGCGCTACCCATGTGGCGATTGTATTCTCCAACAATATGTGGATGGTCAATTGAAATGTACTGCTTGTTCTTTTTGTCATACCTCCTCACCTGGTCTTTTGGCATTTCTCTCCCACAAAACTTGAAGCTAAATTTACTACTTTGTTATCTTTCCAGGATACAGTTGAAATATTCACTTTACTGACATCAGCAGCATCTCAATAGAATACTCTCTGACTTTTTTCGACATTTGTTTGCCAGTAGGTAATTTGTAATCCGGAATCCTGTTTCGACGTACAGTACCAAGACTTAGTGTACCATTTTTTGACAAGCATTCTATCAACGGCAGAGATGATTGTCAAAATACAGTCTATAATTTTGATTGCGAGGTATTCCTCGTGATAGACGCATGAAAACATTTGAAGAGGCATCCAGATCAGGCTCATGGGACAGTATTACATTTTCTGGGCCAATTTAAGGTTCAATTTTGTAAGCAAACCCAGAGACTTCACAAAGAACGTAAAGCTTGTAGCCCCATTTGTGAGGCTTTTTCGGGTTGTATCTTTTCAAGTTATTCCTGGCTTTTGTTGAACATATCTGTTCATTGACACAAAGGTACTGCTCCATAGAAACTTTGGCGAAAGTTTCGTTCAATTTTTTAACAATTGGTCGTATTTTGAATAATCAGTCGAATCCGGGATGCCCGCGGGGCATGATTTGTAAATTGTCATTGAAATGAATATATCTTCGAATCTTTTCAAACAATTTTACCAGCATAACTTCTTGAATAATAGGAGTTCCAATAATAGAATTCCAATGACTGATGACGCGAGAAATGTGAATCAAAGACATGAGATACACTATGCCAATAAATTGCTGAATGTTTGTTGTGGAAACGCGAAAAGTATTATTGGGATGCTTCTGCACAATATATAAATCAGTTTGTGTTGCAATGAATTCAATTAAATCCGTGGGAAATAAATACAAAAATATCTGAACTGGCGTGTCAAGTTCTAATATATCTGCTAGTAAGCTTTCATTTTATAGGAAACGTAACTGCTCATCATTCAAAAGCATATTTTTTTCTTCCATTTCACATTTAATTTTCGAGATTTATTAGGACATCCTTGTGGTTGAGCTGAGCGCGATCCAGCTGACACATCAGCAGTAGTAGATGTAGACGGTCGATTATCATCTAAATTATGAATTATCTCATCAAGATTTAGTGTATCACCATCATTTTCGTCGCTGGAAAACTCCTCTTGCTCCTTCAAATTCTCACCATCAAATCTGGATCTGCAACGCTGTCACCATTTTCTTTAAAACTATCTTCACTGTTCTCGTATGTATTTACCAACTCGGCTATTTTGTCATCCCGAAGACGGCGAAAAGCCATTCTTAAAAAGAAAAATAATATTTTTCATTAGTACCCTCATAACATAAAATAATTTAACCAAAGTTAGGCAATGTAACTTTTCTGGTGCAAACATGTAAGAAAGTCAAACTTAATGAAATATTTCAATTACACAAAAACCCTATCTACACCACAAAGTACATGTACTTATCTTATATATTATAGAAAAACACAGTTTTTATCACGTTTTTCTATTATTGAATTATTTTTCAAACGCACGTAGGTGGTTTGAATTGATGGGCCAGCGAACTGGCTTGCAATCGGCACTAACGCCTTCTACATTTTTTGTGTCATACTAAGATATTTCAACCAAGATAAATTATATTTGCTCACACTGTAATGGAAAATTTTATATTCAAAATGGTTCATAAAAATTTCGGCCAATAATGGGTTTAATGGATTACCCATAATCAAACCACTTTTACCTGCATAAACGTTTTCGTCAAACTCAAAATAAATGTGGCTAATACACAAACCTAAATTATTTAAAATTTCCATCATTAATTTTCGGTTGGTTTCGTTATCCAATAGCAGTTTGCTAATAATGTTCCTAACTTCACTGGTTGGAGCACTCGGGAATAGGTTTTTAACATCAAACGAAGTCAGAAGTCCATTACTTGGTATGTCAAATTTGCTAATACGTTGAATTAAGTCTATAGAGTTTTTTATGGCATATGTGGACTCAAATTTGGTATATGTAATTATAATATCAATTAAAAACTTTAAAACTTTATGTGATAGAGAGCAAAAAGAAGAAACTAGTGGTTTTATGGGTAAGTTATTTTTGTGCAGTTTAACTAATGAATACAGTTTTGGGGGCTGAGGGCTCATTTGGAATAGGGAATGATAGGGAGTGCTGTTAAAAATAGAGCAATTTTCGTAAAGCATAATAACAGATTTATGAAAAGACTCTGTAGGGCCTTTAACCAACAAATTAAAATTACCTGAAATTAAAAATTCTAATATTTTATTAATGTACTCATTTCTGTTTATCGCAATAACCCTCTGTCTTTGTCCGCTCTGGTAATGATTACATTATTATTATTATTATTAATTTTAACTCGAATATTTGCAGCTATGCGTACCATTTTACTATTTGTTGCCGCAGATGTACGATTAGACTTAAGGCGCAGCCCCCACTGAAACTGCAAATTACAAAACGTTACAAATATTTGCAAAATTTTTCTAAGCAAGAAGTCAGAATGAACTTTTGGCTATTGAATCGACTCATTATATTTTGCAAAAAGTTTATGGCAAAAGTTATTAAATTCAAACAAAAAAGCATGTTTTCGTTAAAAAACGTAGTAAATCTCACAAACTACTTAACGTACCGAGTTGATTTAAGCTATGTTTGTTAGATCTAAATTATTAACATTGAATTAACTCACCAAAAGTTTAAAAAAGATTTTTGTTAAAAAATTCGTAGAACAAAATGTGTATTTTGCACACACTGAACAAATATCCATGCACGTTGATTTGTACCAAATTTCCACATTTTGTTCTAGGAAATTTTTTGCAGAAAACTTTTTTAAATTTTCAATGAGTTAATTCAATGTAAATAATTTAGATCCAACAAACGTAGCTTAAATCAACTCGTGCGTTAAGTAGTTTCCGAGATTTACTACATGTTTTAACGAAAGCATGCTTATTTGCTTGAATTTAATAACTTTTGGCTTAAACTTTTTGCAAAATGTAATGAGTTGATTCAATAGCCAAAAGTTCATTCTGACTTCTAGCTAAAAAATTTTTGCAAATATTTGTAACGTTTTTGTGGTAAACGGCTGTAAAGTTTACCCAAATTTGCAGTTTCAGGGGGGGCTGCGCCTTAATAATCTCTGCTAAAAAATGACTTTCTAAAGACACATTATTTATGAAATTTTCGGGTAGCAGATTTTGTCTTTTTAATAGACTTTCGCACTCTACTCTAAATTCTCTATCATCTGTTGACTCATCTAATAATTAAAATTAAATTTAAACCCTTTTTCTAATAAAGTTTTTTCCTCATTACTAAAATTTACGTTCGATAAGTTAACAAATTTTGGATAGCATATATGGTCTGTGAAAGTATATGAATTAGTTAGTATTCTTATTACTAATTCTAATGATGTTTATATTACTATTAGTATCGTCCCAGTTCTCACCGCTGTTATCACTGGTGGTAGGGTCGTTGTTATCGCTCTTGTCGTCATTAAATCGGTTGAAAGTATTTACGTTATTTTTATTGCAGTAATCGAAATTTTTGCTATATCGGTTGTTTTTTGTTCCAGTGAATACTTTATATGAAGTTGAATTCGAACGACTGTTGAGTTTGTTAAGCTTCCAATTTAGGGTAATATATTTCTTGTGGACCTTATTAGCCCCTAGTGAACAAATCGTACTCACATATCCATGTAAGTCCTTTTAAAAAAAATTAAATCGTTGAATTTCAACTTAACAAATTAAATTTATTGTTCCGATTGGTTTGGTTCTTAGTTTCGAGCTAACTTAAATTAAAATTATTCCACTCGTCAAAGTGCACTCGAGGTTCAATTTTACTTATCTATGTTTATAACAATGAAATCTGATATTTTGATACTTTGTGTATGAAATAAAATTTAGCTGAGCTATAAGTGTGCAATAGCTCTCAAAACAATCTTCGCGGCATGCGATAAACACAAGTGCAACATGATATCTTGTCCATTGGATTTCTAAACAATCTTCAGGACAACATCAAGTTTATCTTTACGTATGTGATAAGTTAAGCTATGGGATGTTGAGGGGATGGTTATATACAAGTAGGTATCGATTTAAAATAGAGACTCTATAGGGTTTGCAGTATTGGGGATGATAGGTTTTTGGGTTGAAGCGGGGTTTGTGGATTGTGTTACGGTAACTCCCTGTTGTTCTAGTGTAATGATAAATTATATCGAACTCTACGTTGTCCAGTCTATACAGTAGCTCCGAGTGGATAAACTTTAAGTAGATATTAGCGATGTCTCTTATTATATTCCAATTTCCGATCTTCGTAACATTTATAACCATTAGCCTCAATTTTCGCGCCCTGTTTCTAATATTCAGTGAAAGATAGGGCCATTTCTCCATAATCTTTAATAAATTTACGATAATACCCTGTAATTCCTAAAAATTGTTTAATTTCCTTTTGCGTTCTTGAAATGTCTACTTATAATATTTTCTTGATAAGTTTTGGGTTAGGCTTAATACCTATATATGTAAGCAAATGACCTAAAAATTCTGTTCTTTTCTGAGAAAATTGCATTTATCAGTTGGAACTTTAGGCTATTATCTTTTAATTTTTCTACGACTTCTGTGAGATTTGCAATATGTTCTTCTAGGGGTGAAGAGACTATGAGTATATCGTCAAGGTAGACTATGCAGACCTTGTTGATGAGTTTGTATAGGACTTGGCTAATCATTCTTTGAAAGGAAGCTGGTGCATTTTTAAGGCCAAAAGCCTTATCATTCTCGGCAACGGGAATTTGATGGGTTCCTTTTGCTAGGTCCAATGTTGTAAAATATTGGGTTTCGCCAAGCTTACTAAGAATATTTTCAATATTCGGAATAGGAAGCTTGTGTTCAATTGTGTTTTCATTTAGTTTCCTATAATCTATTACAATTCTCCGCTTCTTCTCTCCTGAGTTACCTATTTTTTTGGGTACTCGTTCAATACAAAGAAGGGAATTCTAGGGTGTTTCGATTTTCGGATTATGCCATTTGCCAGCATTTGCTTGATTTGACATTCCATTTCTTTTTTGTGAGTGTCTGGATACTGATAAATTCTAGAGACGATAGGTTTATCATCTTTCGAGTAAATTTTATGTACAACTTTGTTCGTAGGCTGGAGAATAGCTCCTTCTTTATAAAATAGATATTGAAATTCATTTAACACTTTCATTAATTTAGTTTTTTCTTCACTGTTTAAATTTTACTAAAAGACATGGGAATATAAACGGAATCTTCTTTCCACCCACAAGTATGTATTTTTGTCCCATATTAATAAGAATACCTAGTGGTTCCAACACATTGTTATCCAAAATAGCTCCATAATCTTTGTTTTCTAAATTGGGTTCTTTCCAAGTCATATATTTTTTAAATTTGGGATGCTAAAATTTAAGGGGAAGGTGGCTTATAATTTCATTATGTAGCTTTACAAGGTCTGATATAGTATTTATTTAGCTAAAATATTATACAATAATATTGTACAAATAAATCACATTATTTCAATGTATCTGGATTCAATTCCATCATGCAATGTATTTCAATACTTTCTTATAACGTGAACAAGTTCCATATGTAGACATATCGTCAGCATTTTTTGTCAACAATCGTCTGCACTATTCTAAACTTTGAATACACTAGCGCGCGAGTGGAATTTGCGTGCTATCCACTTTTTATGTATTTAATATAAAGACTTGGAAGAAATACAGTCACTTGTCTTTCGGAATCCAGAGAGTTTTATTGTTATATTTTGTATTTGGCATTATTAGGGTGCACAGTTGTCGGTACAGTTTTACAGCCATCCTTGGACATACACAGAGCGAAAACGACCATATAAATCAGAAGAAAGCTAAGAAGTTTTCTCTATGGTTTTCGTCCAAGAAGATAGTCATATTAAAACCACAAAGAAAATCTTTTTAAAAGCTTGACAAGCAATTTATGAGGAAACTGTATACTTCTATGGAGAGGCTTAATGTTTTTAAAATAAGAAATCTTATTCAAGCTATGAGGCAGACGAATTAAAATAAAAAGATTATCTTTTTGACTTCAAAAGTACTCTTATTAATATCAACCATAAATTCTTCTTAAAATCAGTCTAGCTTATATATTTAATGAGGACATCTGATTGATTTTATAAGATGTCTTATTGATTAACCTAGAAGTAATGATGCATTAATGTAAATATTAAAAATTTTAACAAACAAAACCTTTTATTTCATTCCTTTTAATTAACAAACATAATAAATATCTTAACAACTAAGGTCATAGTAAACTGAATTTGCAAAGATTTGCTTATCTCCAATACTTTTTAAGGGGAAAGTACTTTGAGGCGATTGGTTAGCATACGAAAATGATCTGGTGGTCCATCTAAAGATACAAAACCTAGAATTATTAAAGGTTCAAGCTCATTCCCAATTAAAAAAGATTGAAAATGTTGTGAAAATCTCAAATTAAGCCATTGTTTTGAAACAATTTTAGCTGTTTCCTCGTAAACAAGAAAGTCAACAATCTTCTAAACAAAGCAATCATTTTTATTGGTTTTTGTTACGATCTGACCTTTTTTAAAAGTACTTCCCTAAATTTTACAGAGTTTGTTCCTTTAAAAGATTGTAAGTCTTTGGTTTCTAAACTAAATAAAGAACAATATGCTTTATTCGAAACATTGTATACTAAATTGTTAACTGAAACACAAAATGAAAATCCTTAAGAAGCTTTTATAGATAGAGCAAGAGGCACATTTACTCTGGATGTGATGTTTTGAGCGTAGAGTTTGTGATAATGATGTTAAGACTCGTACCTGAAACACCACAAATACCTTAGAGAACCTAAACGCTTAATTACATTGGGGTAATGAACAAGGTTATGATGTTTTGGCTTTAATCTCTCCTGGAATAAATTTTGATACAATTCATTATGTTCTTTGATAAGTAATTGAAGATCTCTTCAGGAAAAATTCGGCAGAAGCAAAATATCTATTAACTTTATAAAAACTATCGAATATTTGTAAACTTCATCATTTGTGTCAAGTAAATCACCTATCATCAGTAGTAAAAAGTTGATGAATGTCTTCATTTGTTGGGCACTCATTCTAAAAAAAGAGTTTTGAATGTGCGATTTTTCTATCTGGGGATTATACTCGTATTACTTATTTCAGTATCACAATAAGGAAACATTTGCTTCCTATAATTAAATAAGATCCTGTTGATCTTCCATTCCGGAATGAATTGTTGCATTATCGCTGATGTTAGCAACGTCAATCTCCAGTTTTTCGGTGAACATTTATTGCATTTATTCTGCTCAAAAGTCTGCAACTTTGTTTTCTTTTCCCTTTGCATACGAGGTGTGACAATTAAGTAATGAGACTGATTCCATGAAAATCGTATATTTAAAAATTATTCTACAACTCTGTCATTCCCTTCAAATTAGTCCCCTTAGGCAGCTATACATTTTCCATGTTTCGTAACATTGCTGGAACGCTTCGCCTGGGATGTCCGCGAGTACCATCGTCACGGCCGCCTGGATGTCCGTAATCGACTCAAAATGGGTTTCTTTGACCTGTGATTTTGTTCTAGGGAACAAAAAAAAAGTCACAGGGTAACATATCGGGCGAATAAGGCGGCTGTTGCAACACGGCGATCCCTTTAGAGGCCAAATACTGGGACACGTTGAGGGCTCCTCGGAAAGGTTCTTTGGAACCATCTTCGCGCACAACTTTTTCATCCCAAAATCGTCGGTTAAAATATTTGTCTGACTATTTCACGGTTCATACCCAGTTCCGAGGCCAACATTCGAACTGTTAAACGCCGATCTTCACGGATTATGGCGCGCACACGCTGCTCATTCGCGTCAGTTCGCACGTCGACTGGTCTCCCACTCGTCTTCCACGCTTTCACGCCCCTCCTTAAACTCTTTATGCCATCGAAACACCTGGGCACGACTAAGAGCACAATCACCATGCACTTTTACAATTTAAGCATACGTTTCCGAAGCTGTTTCGCCCAATCTGGCGCAAGATTTTATCGCGAAGCGTTTCTCTTGATTTAGTTTCTCAATTTTTCTGACGAGCTACCGCCAACACTCAACACGACACAGCAGGCAGGCTACTAAACAAGCTAGAGCGATGGTAAATATATCAATGGAGAGGGAAAGGATGACGGGGAAGGGGGAAGGGAATTCAAGGTCACAGGTTTACCACAAGCAATAAAATCAGTCTCATTACTTAGTTCTCACACCTCGTATTCTATTGTAAAATTGTATTCACTGAGCTTAATTTTCCAACTCTGAAGCTTGCTATTGGGCTCTTTTAGATTTACTAACCAGCCTGATAGTCTATGGTCTGTACGGATGGTGAATTTTACGCCAAAAGGATAAGGTCGGAAATATTGTGTTGCCCACACGATGGCCAATAACTGCTGTTCAATTGTTCCATATTTTCTTTCGGCTTCACTTAAGGTTCTACTGGCAAAGGATATGGGATAATACGGCCCCTATTGCACGATCGGAAGCGTGCGTGGTAAGCGTTGATTTTTGTTTATAGTCAGGATAGTGTAAAATGGGATAGTTGGTTATGAGATTATTTAATTTACCAAAAGCTGCAATATCTTTCTTTAGGGCGTCGGTGATGGGTAAAGCTATTTTAGCATAATTATTGATGATTTTTCTGTAATAATCGGTGATACCAAGGAATGATTTGATTCTTTTTTTAGTGTCTGGAATTTTAAGATTTTTAATTGCTTTTATTTTGTCCGGGCTTGGTTTTATATTGTTTTTTGATAATACGTGACCCAAATAGTCATTTTCTTCAGAGAAAAATTTACACTCATCGATTTGTATATTTAAATGATGCCTTCTCAATTCTTTGAAGATCTTTTTGATATCATCCTCCATTTCTTGTAGGGAAGTTACAAATATTAGAATATCATTCAAATAGACGATGCAAATTTTATTAATGTAATCTCGGAGGACCTCATTCACATTCTCTGAAACGTGGATGGAGCATTTTTCAAACCAAAAAGCATTCCAAAAAATTCATAATGACCTTGTGGCGTTGAAAACGCTGTTTTCTTTCATTTCTTTTTAGTGAAAGCCCTTGGCTGGGTTGGATCCAAGGTGGTAAAGTATTGCGATTTCCCCAGCTTATCAAATATTCCTTCAATATTTGGTATAGGATATTTGCCCTCAATAGTTTCTTCATTGACTTTCCTATAATCAGTGACAATTCTCCATTTTTTTCCCTGAGTTGTCTGGTTTTTTAGGAACAATCCATGTGGGAGCACTGTAAGGAGACGTCGAATGCTGGATAATGCCTTGTTTTAGCATATCCTTTATTTGTATTTTTACTTCCTCTTCATGGACATCGGTATATTTTTGAGTACAGTGGTTTATTCGACTTTGTAATGATCTCATGCTTGGTTTGAGTTGTGCAGGTCAGAATATCCCCTTCCTTAGAATATATTGTCAAATTCTTTGAGTAGTCTTTTCAAGGATATCGATTCTTCGCTACTTAACTCGCTGAATATTTTCAGTGTTTGAGAATTTTTACATTCCAACTCACTTTGTACATTTATTTCAGGTCGCATTGCATAGTTAAAATATAATGTTTGACCATTTACATCGAGACTTCCTTTTCCGATATTTATATTAGCATTTAAAAGGTATAACAACTTCTGCCCTATTTGTGCCTTAAACTTTTGGTTTTTAAACTTAACAGAATTCCAAAGAATTTCATGAGATTCTGGTAATCTAAACTCGTTGGGCATGTTTGTTATAATTTTTTCAGTTACGGGAGGTAGAGTAAATTTGTTTGATTTAGGTAAACAATCAGGATCTATGCTTACGTAGAAGCTCCAGTGTCAATGAGCACAGGAATTCCATGGTTTTCAATTGTAAGATTGATTATTAGTAAAGGGTTTCCGAGGCAGGCAATTGCTTGAAAATTTATATCTATTTGTTGTAGATTTTGTTGTCTGTTGCTTTGTTGTCTGTATCTGTCTGAGTTGTCAATTTGCATCCTTTCGGGTGGATTTAGGTTTCGATTATGATTATTGTTATATCTCTAGTATTGGTGATTATTATTAGGTGGATATCGATCATTATGGAAACGGTTATTTCTATTAAATTGATTATTGTGATAATTAATGTGGCTATTATATGTATTATTACTATTGAATTTGTGAGGACTATTTTTTCGGTTAGGGTTATTTTTATTGGATTTATAGGAATTAAAATTTTGACTTCGTTGTTCCTTTGTGTTTTCTCTAATCTCAGAGAGTATTTTGTATGCTTCGCTAAGGGTATTACAGTTCCTCATTTCTAACAGATAGGAATTCTATTCAGGTATCAGGAACTTAAATTTGTTAACGACGAGATTTTCGTTTCTGATCGGAGCGAATTCGCTATGTAATTATTGTTGCGGGTCTTGAATGAATTTAGTTTGTTCAAAAGGTTATTTAGGGTACTGTAAATGTCATCAATATTCCCATTATTGATATTTACCTTATGATGATATTTACTATGCTATCATAACATTCATTAATTCCAAAAGTAAAAACTAAAAGTGATCTAACATTTGGCCAGTTAGGATCTGTTAATTTTAGAACTGCTTCTCTAGCTGGACCTTATAATTTATGCAAAATTAACCGAAATATGTATAGCTGTTGATTGTCTCGAGTTAAGGATAAAAGTAGATTGGCTTCATCTATCCAGGTATATAGTGCAATCTCCCTGTTATTCGCTGTATAAGTAGGTAGTCTACGTGCTTCTTTGGTTAATTTTTCAAAGGATAATTCCAAAGGTAGTGTCAGAAGTTGATTTTCGTTCGCCATTTCAGGGATTCTTTGATATTAGCAGTTGAAGTCACTTACTTGATTATGATACCGGAACAAAAGTTGGGACGATTACTGTTGTTTTATCACTTATTGCTAAATCCCTATTTAAAAATAAACCAAAATATAAAAAAAAACTAAAATAAATGAAGGTGAGGAATCCTATGGGTCACCCTCACAGCAAAAAGGTATTATGGAAGGAAAATAGGGACAGCATTAGGTTACATAGCGGTAACTGAAATTTAGTTTATTACCTCACCCGGTAGCTCACCTGCGATGCCGTGGGGTTATAATCAAAGAAGTAAGAAGGATCAACCATTGTGGATCGAATTGACTAGAAGCCTTTCAAAGGGAACGTAATACGGAAGGCACATGCCATTTCGACATCCACACTCACGACTATCGATACGGACGCAAAGTAGACATCAACGACGAATGAGCTGGCTATTAACATCTCACCGAAATTCAAGACTCCTCACATCCTGCACTTAAACAAACCTCGAATTAGTTAATAGAAACTCCATGCCATTGAGAAAAAATCCGCACTGCATAAAATTCGACTAACTATCGCGAGCAAAAAATGACTAAAAACCCAATTTCAGCTTTTCTCGAGCTCGGCGCACAAGCGCTTTTCTCGGGTTTCTTCAATGAACTCCCTTTTCTGCACGTAGGCCTTCCGCGTCGTCAGCAGCGCTCAAAAATCTGCACATTTCAACGGCAATGGATATGTCTAAATAATATAAAAGGAAAAAATGGAGATAATGGTTATACTCGTATATTATTATGGAGAGATAACTAATTGAGTTAATGATATGCTATAAAGATAATATAATACGAAATAATGAATATATGATATAAAGGCAAGAGATAATAGTAATACAGGATGGTGATAAGCTATGTATATAGAACAAAGGTACGGTAATAATATAAGATAATGATACACGGTATGGTAATTATGATTACATGAAATAAAACTAATGCAATACGATACGATAAGGATTATAAAACGGTATGGTGGCGATACTATAAAGATTGTAGCGATTAGTAAGTATGAAGATGTCCGTACAAGACTGCAGCGATGGTCTGCTGCCTCGGCGAAAGAGGATGGTTATATCAGCCGAGATTGGCTTTGTCTGGGGACGCGTGAATGCGCTGGGAGGCTAGCGTTGCGGTGTCGTGGGGTGGGTTCATTCCCCCAGCACAATCGATGAAAACATTCCCTTCAAATCAGGCCAGCTGGTAGGAAAAGCGCCGACACAAACATAAGAGCGCAAAACAAATGTGTATACGAAACGAAATGTCGGATTTACACATGCGTCTTCACTTTTCAAATTGGGGATATTTACTTTCGCGATCTCCTCGAATTCGCGGTTCGTTCCGTGTGGCGATTCGAAGCTGACTTCCCTCTTGGGTATCGCGACGTGACCGCCGTGAAGGTGAATAGCAGACTCCTTCTATATTTTTGTCATTATCATTAGCACTCCACTATGCGCACTTAAGCGGAATTTGTTCGCGACTAGAAACTTTTCACGCGACAAGCGAAGTTTTTCGACCTCGCTGCTTGGCGATTTGATGCGGACTCCCCGGTTTTCAAATTTGGATCCGTCCAAAACTTGTCCTTTTCTCCATCCCGTGCCTACGGTGAATTCCGATCAGCTGTCCACCCAGCTGAACTCGAATGCATTCCATCATGTAATGCACCGTTGTTCTGCACTAAATCAGTGTTTCTACCTCCTAAATTGCAATGGGCAGATTTAAATTTTTAAAAACCAAAATTTACCTGAAGTAGGAATATTTTAAATGAACTAAAGAAATTTAAATGAAGTAAGGAAAGTTAAATGAAGTGAAGAAATTTTGATGAAATAAGGAAATTTAAATGAAGCAAGGAAAATTTAAATGAAGTGAAGAAATTTAGATGAAGTAAGGAAATGAAATTTTTAAATATCTAGTAATAAAAATTATATTTCCTGTGAAATATAATTAAAGGAAAGCGTTTAAATTTAATATCGAATAAAAATGATATGAAGTTACATTTAATAATAATAAGAAGAAGAACAACTATTCTACAAATTACAATACCACAATAGCACAACCTTTTCATTATTCACCACTCATTTAATTTACTACGGAATAAAGCTTTTGTTCCAAGCTGCACAACTGAAGAGAAAAAGATACTTAAATTCGATTCGGTTAAAACTGCTAATGCTTCGAGAGTAATGTTAGCTCCTTCATGAAAATATAATCACAGTTGTAGTTAAAACGATCATTTAAAAATCTTGGATATAAATACTGAGTAGATCCGATTCACATTGAGACAAGCTCCAACTTTTAGAACAGTAGATAAACTGTCGGTAGATTCTTCAACGCTATGCTTCTATGCTTCCAAGTCAAAAAAATCATCTAACCTAACTTCCCACACTAACGTGAAAATGCTCATTCCTAATTTTTAAAATCAAATCAAAATTATCAATTTTTTAAAAAAATAAACATCGCACAACCGAAAAGTTTAATCATAAATGCAGGTAGAATTAACCCCTTAATGCACATTTTTTTAATCAATTTAGGTACAAAAAAAAATCATATATTTTTTTTGCAAATAATTTTTATTTATGCTTATTTTAACAAATTTATGCAAAAAAAAAAATTTTTATTAATATTTTAATTGTGTATGGTAAATTTTAAAACAAGGTACTACGCAGAGTCCCACGTCACACTCACTGCACCAATATCTTGTTTCTTTTCTGATTTTTTTGCCCGTGCTGTCTTTTCTTGAACAACATACTGCACAATTTCTATAAAGTACAGCCTTTATTTCATTTGGAGGAATAAAGTCAGGAAAATGTCGTTGCGTTAGTCGTAATGGTCCCATATGTTTTTGTCGCCCTGCCCTCTTGACGTTTGTACTCAAGTGATATTTTTCTATCATTTCTTCTATCAGTTTTGTTCTGTATTCCAAATTATCCATCGCTCCTCCATTCTTTTTGTACAAAATGAAAGAGTTGAAAATAGCAAAGTCAAATAAATGCATAAATATTTTTTTATAATATTTTTTCCCCCGTTTTTTAGTTAGTTGATAGTCATGTAAGTGTTGATCTAATCTATCGACGCCTCCCATGGTGTTATTGTAGTCCACAACTAATTTAGGTTTCTTTATGGGATTTCCTTCTTTATCTTTTTTCGCAGTTAGGACATTTTCGGGATTATGAATTGTCGACAAGAGACAAATTTCTTTCTTGTCATGCCACTTCATTACCATGACTTTTTTTCTTTGGAATGCTATAGATTCTCCTTTTTTAGTTTTTTTAGTCACAAGTTGTCGTGGTAAATCTTTTCTGTTGGACCGCAGAGTACCATATAAATCAGTCTTTTTGGATACAAGGAAATCTGCTAGTTGTGGGGACGTGTAATAATTGTCGGTCGTTACACAATATCCCATATCTAGTAGAGAATCTGCTAACGACAATACGACCTGTGAAGTCATAGGCATGTCTTTATATTTTTGGGATATTATAGTTCCTTTTCCAGTATAAATAATAAACGAATACAAATACCCTGTTTTAGATTCGCAGAGCATGTAGATTTTTATCCCAAAACGAGATCGTTTGAGAGGAATGTACTGGATCCAACCCAATCGTCCTTTGTACAATAACAAACTTTCATCTACACTTATGTCTCGTTCAGGTATATAAAATGTACTAAATTTTCTATTTAGAGCTTCATAAATAGGCCAAATTTTGTTTAGTTTAGGATTCGGATGAATACGACAGTCATATGATTCATTATCAGAAAAATGTAAATTTCGTTTTATGTATAAATATCGACGTAAAGACATTAGTTTTGGAAATATTGGAGTAGCAAAAATGTCTTTAGTTGTCCAGTACATTCTTTCTTCTGGCTTTTTTAGTATTCCTTGAATTATATTTATACATAAAATATTTGCATTTCCTCTGTTTTTATAGGCAATAAAACATCAGACGATCTTCGTGGTTGTTGTTCTGCATAGCGATTAGATTCGGTGACCAATAAGTTTATCAATTCATTATCAAAAAATAATTGGAAATAATCCAAGACTGCAAAATTATCTGCATTGAATGTACAACCTGGGACACCAATAAACTGGAAACGTGGTGGTGCTGAATCCAAGATATCTGTATTTATATGTCGCCAGATATCATTTGATTGGTCATCATTCTCGCTTTCCTCCGAATCCGATTCTGCATCGCTATCGTCACTTCCGCTTTCTGATAAATTGGCATACTCAAATTCAGAATCTTCTTGGTCAGACATTTGGCTGAACAAATTTTCCTAAATAAATTTCTAAATATTCAACAATAAAAAAAATCTTACCTGAGATAAAATATAATATACTGTTATACTAGCGTAAAACTTATTCTAGCAAAATGCCTTGGATTTTCAAATACCACTGCAGATACTACGCGTCCGCACATGAAAAAGATAACTTTTAGAATGATAATGTGAGTCATAAACATCTGGCTCTAGTCTTAGCATAAGGAAACGCAAATTCCGAGAATGGCAATAATCTACCATCCAACGTGACAGACACGGACTTAAAATATTTGGAAAATTATATTTCTATACCCATACGGAGCTGTAATATTTTGAGACATATAAAATAACAGTGACCGTGGCGTTCACGGAGCTGCACAATTCTGCTGGTAAACGTTGCCCGTATATGTCACGGAGGTGTGCATTAAGCGGTTAATTGAACACATTGGGAAGATTACGATTACTTTGGCGAAGCGTAAGTTTGATGACAATCAATAATGTTCGGTGGAAGAAATTGTGTTTGTTCGGGACATTTATGCGGAATTTCCTTCGTTTTTGAGAAAATTGAGGATAAAGATCCTAATTTTAACTATCTTAAAATTGTTTCTCGTATACTTCCTGGAGTCACCACTTGATTTGAGCGTAGTAAGGGCGAAAGTGATTTGACATTTACAGTTTATTACCTGCCATCAATTTGAGAGAAAACCAGAATATAAGGAGAATTTTCACGCCGTGCGGCCTGTATGTCCCCCGGGAACGCGCGCGCGCGATACAATTTTTACATAATTAAAATTAGAATCTTTATCCTTAATTTTCTCGAAAACTAAGGACGTTTCGCTCACTTCACACATTATTTCTAATGAAAAACTGCAGCTACATACACCAATTAGTGGTGAGCGTTAACGCTAACTTTCATCAACGTTAACACCGTTAACGTTAACAAAGATTAACAGTTTACGTTATCTGTTAATGCTAACCACTATATTATAATTTGATTTCGAAATAAAATTAAAACATATGCTAAGGTGTAGTTTATCATTAAACAATAAAAATGGTAGATTTGTGAAACAAAAGGCCTTTTGAAATCGATTTAATGTTTACTTTGTACATATGACAGTTTCAATTCAAATTATAAGATTATTTCGATAGGCATGTCTTTTTGTATCTTTAATGAAAATACTTCACTTTAGTTTGTATTTCTTAGACATTTTGTAACGATGAGCTGTAAAAAGTGTGATTAATTTTTTAAAGATAGCATATTTTCAAAACAGAAGCGTCTTACAAAGTTACATTTTTGTAATATATTATTGAAAGGAAATAAGATCCGCATACGCGTTCAAAAATATGAGTTACCTCATTTTTCTCGATTTTAGGCTACACCTCCTATCTGATAATATGTTTCCTGCTTTCGAAATTATTCGCTCACAAGGAACAGAAGGCGCGACGATGCCACATTTTTTAATAAATATCGTCGATAAACTCGGAAAGTAAAATTTATGCTCTTTCCACCAAGCCATAGGGCAATATTGTCTGTCTAGTAGGTATGCTTCTAAGTAATGTCCCAGTTTTTTGGTTGCCTTTGCTAATGAGCTATTTGTGGGTTTCTGTTTTTCTTGCTCAAATTTTGAATCCACTACTCTCCAAAGAGAAATACTTTTATTTCGAGCTATTACAGAGTCTTGTGGTTGTGCTTTATTCAATGCAGTTTCACTATAGCTTTCCTTACAGTTTTCGATCTCATCTATTAAAAGTTTGGTTACTATGCTTTTTGCCAGTTCAGCTGTGGCTGTTGTAAAAAAGTGGCATTTAAATCCGGGATCTAAAAATGTACACAAAACCAATATTGAATTTTCCTTCAGATTTCCAAATCCAGTTTCTAGTTGGTCGACTGTTGATTTAGAAAAAGTTGAAAGTTCTAAGCACTTTAATTGTTCGCAGACAATGAGGAAGGCCTTTGTAAGGACAATAAGCATACTGCATGTTAAATATTTTGCATACGTCACTTTTCGAAAGCTTCACTACAAATTTCCCATTCATCCGTTGTGATCACTGGTAAATCAGCATCTGTAATGGCCATAGTAGCTCGAACAGAATCCTTAAGCTCTGTTAGCCTTTTAACCATATAATAAATTGAGTTCCATCTTGTTGGCACCCATTGAAATAGTCTCTTTTGCTGTAAAACGTTATTTTTGAGCTGATATTCAACGAGTTTTTCAGCAGATCTTGTGCTTTTTTCGAAATGAAGTACAATGTTTTTAATTTTAATAATTGTTGAGTTACAAAGTGATGAAGCTTCCTGAACAATTAGATTTAATGAATGGGCGAAACACGGAAAATGATCATATAAAAGATACTTTCGAAATGCGTTTGTTATGTTTAAAGCATTATCTGATATGCCCATAATTACTTTATGTTCTAGATTCCATTCCTTTAAAATCTGACGAACTTCTTTTGCCAGATGCTCACCTGTGTGACTCCCAGCTAGTATTGAACAACCTTCTTCTTCTTCTTAGCACCACAGCCTTTTTCGGGCCTTCGCTTCCTACAAACAGCGCCTCTCGGTCCTTTGGCCGTGTCGTCCCATTCCGAAACAATCTAGCAATATTGTTTTTAATTCGAAGGCTTGTGTACAAAAATGTACTGTGAGAGAAATAAACGATTCCAAGTTAAGCGATTACCAGCAATCTGTTGTTATGCAGACTTCCTTTCCTTCCCTTTGTGTATATTTTTTCACTTCGAAAAAGCATTCATCGAATTTCTTTTGTAATATCGTGTTGGAGATAAGTTTTTGCGAAGGTAAATTGTACGAAGGATTTAAGACTTTTACAAATTCTTTAAAGCCTTCGTCTTCAACAATCGAAAAAGGCTGAAAATCTTTTGTGAAAAGCTTCATCAATGAATCATCTACTTTTAGCTTGTCAGCAGGTCGTATTTTTTGCGATATAAATGAAGCTATTGATTTTTGCTTTCTTTTTACAGCAGTAAATCTCAGGCTTGCTAAGCTGGTTTGGGGATCTATATTCGTACACGGAGTCACAATTTCTTCAGGATTGCTATCAAAATTGCTTGGAATTTCGATGGTTTCCAAGCCCACTTCATTATGACTCTTGGGCTATTTGTTTGTCAAAATGCTGCAAATTGAATAGGGTGCGGTCTGTTTAAATGGGATCTCATCCCTGAAATCGTAGATTTGTCGGAGCACTTTTGTTGGATATATCGCATACCGCACTTATCTTTTCAAGTGCAGAAAAATGATTTCAAATATTACTTGAATTGCGCCTTCCCATCCGAGAAATCAAATCACTTTTGAAAACCCTAATCCAAACACTGTCCTGTCTATTTCATATTCTTCACCTTTGATAATATTTGCTTCCTTTGATTTCCACACAATATTCACAAACCTATAAAACTTTAAAATTGTCACCTTCACCACTAAATAAACGACCCACTTGCAATTTACTTCTTCTCTCAGCAAACGATAACAATCAATGTAACACGAGCATATTGTGCATCGTTTCCCATTTGCACCGAATGCTTCGACACCGTCAACGTAAATCGTCATTCAACGTTGAGGATGTTAACAATTAACATATAGCGTCAACATGCCGTCAACATCTTCTACGCCGTTAACGCTGTCAACGTCGTCAACGCCTTGGACGGCGATGGCTATACCGCAACGCCATCAACAGCTTCTATGTCGCCTCTGCGAATGCTAACTCTGTGCTAATGTTATGATCCTTAGTACTTTGTACATGAGCGAATATTAACATTAGCTGTTAATGTAATTTTCGTTAACGGTGTTAACCGTTAACGGCGATTGACGTTAAATATTAGCAGCTAACAGTTAACTGGCACAGCTCTAATACCAAGTAAGACCTCAATCTAACAAAAAAGAAAGTATAAAGTGCACTTTTGCTGCAAAAACAACTCTTCGTACCGCTCAGTCAATTTGCACTCACTTAATTGTAACTGCACGCATACTACAACTGCATGACACAATGTACATAAATATTTGAAGGCCGGAGACGTACTCACTGTTTGATTGATGCTAGGCAAAGAATGGCAAAGCCGAAAAAATGATCCTGATCTTTCCTGCGAATGCACTGATATGTGGAATACACTGGAAATGGAACGCTTAATTAAGTGTACTATAGCCTTGATACGTTATGGTGTCCGCGCGACCTACCCAATGTCTTAATATGGATCTGTTCATTTATGTATTCACTATTAATGCGTAGTTATTTTATTACAAATTATCGTTTGTCTTTATTGCAGGAGCTTTCCTTTTAATAGCAGTTCTTTTAATTCAAATGCTATCGGCTTTGATTTCAAATGATTATTGAAAGAAACATGGCACCTTTTAAGTTGAATGAACATTTTTTAATTTTATATCAAAATCTTTTATTTTGAAATAATATATTTAAAAGATTGTGTCTATTAATTCAAATGTTACATTCTTAAACTTGAGGCCATTTATTTTTTTCTGTGTATGTTTTAGAAGTCCCTCAATTACGTATGTATTTCTATAGGACCATTTCAGGTCCATTACTTTATATGTCTTTGTCATATTGTTACGGATAAAGTAGAAGGGCATCAACATTACCTCACCCCGAACACTATTATAGCATTTGCGTGACTCGGTAAATTAAGTAAGTCTAAGCCGCACTCGACTAGGGTTTTGTTTAACACTCCTAATTGTACCCAAAACAGTAGGTTAAGTACGAATACTTGTAATTTTGCATGGGAATGAACGAGAAGGTTCATCGCCGTTTAAAGACCGGGAGAGCAAAGAAGATCCGTATTGTTTTGAAATAATATGTTCCAAATTAATTAACCTTAACAAGCAGTTAGAATTGAAGCTACAGCAACAAACAGAGCCCATTTCCTTTGATGATTCAGGCCTAATGTCATGACACAATAGAATCAACTCAGCATATGCAGTTTTAGTCCACACGCAAGATTTTCTCCTGAATGCAAAAAGTAAGGAAAAATTCTGCTTTTCAGATCAAAACTAAAGGAGCAAGCAACAACTGGAAAAAAGACTCTCAGTTAAGACGGAATAAAGGTGAACAAGGATATCGCCCGAACGGAATCAGCAAGCGGAAAATGTTGCCAAGCATTGAATCGTGAGCAAAAGCGACACAAGGAAGCCGCGAAAAATATCTCAAATCTTTGCAAGGAATGTCAAGAATCTAAATGCGCTAACATTTTACTTCATCTCAGGCAATGGTAAGATTACCCAGTTGAGTTGTGCCCAAATACATTTAAACACAATCACAACGATACAATTAATTCTCGCTATCTTGCCGAAATTGAGAAAACCTTACGCTGGGATGTTAGACCATTCAACGCAACTAATTTGTTAATTTTTTCAATTTAGCAAAAGTCGACGTGATGCAAAATTTGAGTACAAGAAGAAGTGTATTTATAAGTTTCGATGGCAAATAATGATGTAGCCGTATGTGTTAAGAGGAAAGACTACCATTTCATTAGCCCCCCACGAATTTGGGAGCCCACCATCGCTCTTGGAAAAACCCAATGATAACAGTTAAAAGGATATCACTACTATCACGATAGTATTCCGATTAGTTTGCATAAAGATTGGCAATCTGCATCAAGATCTCGTTTGAAGATAGCCAGAAAATAGTTAATTAAGAACTTCGTAACGATAAAAAGATAAATGTAACTAGATATCAAAAAGAAAATACGCAAGATGACATCAATACAATAGCATTGACCATTAAACTTACATACTTGATTTGTTTCATCCAAACCGCTCATCTTGTGCCGAGTAGAGGTAGCAAAATTTTGCTAGCGCAGTCTCCCATGCTGTTTCGTGTACAGTTTTTCGCATTTTCCTTAGAAGTTTTATATGTAGCCGCCGGAGCACCCTAATTTCTTGTGGGGGTAATAGCGACTCCCGTGAAATATCTGGGGGTGTAACATTGTGACTACAAAAAAAGTCGCTCCCAAGTGACCAATTCCTAATAAGCGCATCACAAAAACAAACGATTATTAATTTTACATGCATTCTGAACTGCAGCGCGCGAGATCACGAACTGCTATCTCTCACATTTGCAATATTGAATAATTTTGAAACCCAAGCCTCATAAACTTGAGCGATTTGTCTTTTACACAAGTGAAAGATACATCACTGTTTCATTTCTTGCATATGACATTTGCAGAGATGGTAGGAAATACAGAGACAAACTCTCGAATGCAATACGTAAAACTTAAAGCGACGGGCACCTTCATGTCAATTTTATCTTTGAGAAGTTTCTTAGCTGTCGCTGATGTGAATTTCGTATCATTTTGCACTGCATGACGTTTTCCGCAAAATTTTTGTTTTTTTTTTGACTGAATATTTCCGTACGTGCTTCTTTTTCTATTACTCATTGTAAAAAACGAACCACTTATACACTGATATTTGATTTTTAACTGATTTGTAGCAGCTTTTACGCTCCAAAGAGCCAATCAAGACTAAACTAAGGATGCGGGCAGACTGCGAAACGACAGAAGCAAACTCAGAAGTCCAGGTTCACCATTACGGACGTCAGTTACATTTCTATTTTATTTGGGCATCTTATTCATTTCTGTTTGAAAATAAAATTTACTTTACTTAAAAGAAACATAAAAATAAAATATAAAATACTAAAACAATTTTAATCCACCAACTTGATAATAATTAATACGTTATGTTTATTGACGGCATTATAATGACAACCGATACTTGATCCCAGATAGGCTAGCCGATTTATATGCATTTTGAAAAATCATAACATTCCTAGAATTATAAAATATTTGTCACTTCTAAAGTGTGTGAAGTGCTGTTACACGAACGATCAATGTCCACAATTTTTCAACTAATGTCACATTTAATTAATCTTTTGTTTATGAAATTTGTATGAATTCACACTTTGCATTAAATCAAATGATATTACTGATGTTAAATTTGTAATGATTTCCAATCGCTCTTTTGGACTGCTTCCTGAACGGAATCTGAATCGTCCTCAGCGATTCTAAGACGTGAACTCTGGAGTCATGCCAACGAATTGTACCCATGTGGTCAACAGGTCCGGGCACTCATAGTCTACTCCGAGGTGCCTGCTGGTCGACCTGGTGACGAGTGTGGTCGCGGGTCTAATCGTTAGGTTACACTTTTCAGCCACCGTTCAACTTGTCCGTTTCAAAAGCGTCAAAAATTTTAAAAAAGAGATCGCCGTTAAGTCTAACATTTATAGGTAATTTCCTGATTTCGGTTGATTACACGGTGTCCAACTTATTCGATCGATCTACCTGTTTTTTACCTCCAAGTTTTTATGGTAATCTCCTGGCCCTCGTTAAATGCATATTCTACCACTGCTGAATTAATCCTTATTTTCCGATTTTTATGGTACGCATTCACCTCCTTCATATGCTCTTCGAATCTAACTATCGCTAATATTTTCGTTCGACTTACATAAATTTTTGTGCAAACAAAGTGTACATAATATTTATTTTGATGAATGAAAGATTTCAAATAAGATATTAATCGACTCACTTTGGGCTGATCTTCATCGTAATGAGTATCAATTTCAAAAAAATATTTTTGTATAAAAAGCCACACTCCATTGCAATGTATTTGATACTTAATCCCATCTTCTATATATAAATTCATTCAATGTGCTAAGAGTGCTCCCAACAACTACTATCCTAGGCTGCCATGTTACACTTTGTTTTAAAAATCGTTGTCTGATCAAAATTGTTTCTTATTCATGACATGTTTGGAGATTTCGAAAAGCTATTATTTTTTGCTTCTGCAAAATCTGCAATAAATAAACACGAAATATTTAGAACGCTACGAATCATGGTCAAAAATAATGTATAATTTTATACTTACACGGGGATTATTGAGCAATGGAACACTGATTCACTGATTGCAATCAACTTACAATTTTATAAAATAAAATGAATGGAAATGTCAAAACACGTTCAACGGGTTCAAAGCCACTCACACAACTATACACTTATACACATTTCGTTCGTATGCACACGCGTCACTGTCGATACACGCAACCGCGTACAACTTTTGGGTACTCTAGGCGCCCTCGGGCCTTGAAAACTAAAACAAAAATTTTTTTTGCGCAAAATTGGAAAAAATACGGACATTGATTGAAAAATACGGACATACGGACACGGAGCTAAAAATACGGACATGTCCGTATAAATACGGACGGATGGTCACCCTACTTTGATGGTAACTTTTTTTGATTTGCCATCTACTTTGTAACGAGCTTCAAGTGTGATCACTGCATTCAGCAATAAAGTTACTACACAGTTCTCCGAACCTAATGAAAAAAATGTGATAAGATGCAGAAAAAAAAGTTGGTGAAAATTGTATTACCCGAAGATATCGTTTCCGAATCCAATTTGCAAAACAATTCGCGGGAAGCTTTATCTTTTACATTATGTTGCAAGTACGTTTTAATTAAGATGCAGAAAGAATTCCATTTTTCTAACAGAGCCAAGCATTTATTGGGGTATAATATACCGAAATCGGAATCAATCTGAAATTGTATTACACATAAATGGTTATTTGATTTCTTTTGTGAAATGAAGCTGTCTATATGCATTTTTAAACAACGGCCATTCATTTAAAAAGTTCGATACCGTTTCTTTTTTCAAAAGATTTTTTTAAACTCCCATCATTACATGATGGGACTTTTTCCATTTGTCAAGTATTTCTTCAAGGGGTTCATCGTTATACTTCAGCCACAACTGAAGGTTTTTTGCCAAAGATTCATCGATTTCAATAGGGCTGTTGTCATCACATCTATCGCTGGAGCGAGTAGTTTCTGCTTGAGTTAAGGGAGTTGATCGTGGACTTTGTCTTCCCCTTCTGTAATTGTAGTAGTGGTCATATATTTTACCGCAAGGTTTATTTTGTTTTCCCCGGCGTGCGTAATATGTGGCCTGTTAAAATATTTTAAGAATTTATACCTCCAATAAATATTATTCAAAAACATTAAGATTACCTACCGAATATTCACTGGGAAAAAATGTGCATATTCTATTAGCGATATTTTCCAAGTCTTTCAGCGATAGTTTTACTCCTGAAGCAACATAATAATCTATGATGCAGTTGGAAATATTCTGTTGGTGGCAAGGCATTAGTGTACTGTTCTCCTTAAAATAAGCAAGGACGTCTTGACCTCGAGGGGTCTGCACAAAAATGTCACTCAGATTGATCTACGTATTTTGAAATGGAATTAAAAAAAAAAAATATTATTTTTCAACGTGAAATCTCACCTGTAATGAGGTATCATAACCCATTTCTTATGTCTTCGGAGATCTAGTTGCAAAAAAACAGCTTGCTTCATTTTGGACAGTTTTTATCCAACGGCTAACTCTTTCAACAGATGAAATCATGTCATTATCTTCACCATACTGTAAAATAAGACAATTGGGAAATTATTAAAAAAATTAGGTACGAAAAGAACTATTTTTACCATTTCACTTTTCCAGGCTTTGAGTTTTCCTCTTAACTTTGCTTTTGTGCCTATGTTTGCAACAGATGGGAAAATTTTGTCTAAATCAGATTCATCTAAATGGCGCAATTCTTCAATTCCCATACTGGCACCTGCACATTAAATCGAAAAATAGTTAATACACTAAGTGCTCGAGCTTATATTATGTGATGAGTTACAAATTACCGACCACTTCATACGGTTACTCGCTTTAAGGAATATTTGATTCCAAACCTTTAATTCATAATATCAAAGAGAAAAGATCATAATTTGGCATGAAAGGCTGTTAACAGCTCATAATTTTTGAGCAGAATTTGGAACATTTGAATAATAAACAGTTACATTGTGGTCATGAACCATAAGAAAAACACATTTATCACAATTTAAAAAATTGCCAGTGCATTTATTTTGAAACAGCAGAAGGCTTGTGTACTATGATGTAATGAGTAACAAAATGAGTAGCAAAATTTTTCACGTTGATATTAGGTACAGGAGATTTCGAATAAACTCTTTTTTGGAGCAATTGTTCTTATGGACTAATCGGGAGTCTTATGTAGTAAACTATTTACTTACCTCTCAACACAAGATATGTTTTTTCCAAATCCCATTTCTTGAGTAGAAGAAGTAATTCCTCGTCATCGCTTATAATTTTCTCGTTATCTAGCATCAATATTTTTAATGTTTCATCAGAGGGTAGTGGCGAATCGTTTTCATTCGTAGTTTCCATTTTAAAAGGATGTTTGAATGTGTCAAAACTTAGGGAAATCTGGTTACATATCATAATCTTTGAAATTAACACATTTTTGCTGAAACCAAACGAAATTCTCAATATACCAAATTCCTACAAAATGGATAAATTCTAATGTTTTTGGCCGTAATTGAAGGACACAAGAATGCATCTAAAAACACCACAAAAATCACTTGAAACCATATATTTCACTTACTTTGTAACCTTTTCTTCGTAAGATCTTATGACACATAAATTAGGGATTTGTGCGTCCGACGTATTTTAAAGGCGAAAGGAATACCGCATACTAAAACTTTTTATCCAGCACTGACTCACTAGCACTTTTTGTTGCGAAATGAAAATAGTTTTACCAACTCTATTGCCTCATTAGAAACATAAGCACGCGAATTTTCTTTGTTACCCCCAATCACTTGAAGTAACTTTTCAATTATGCTTAACACAAAATTCAATGACGCCAAGAACATCGTTTAATAGATTCTTTATCTAAGATGGACTCACTTGCACTTCATGTATCCATATCAAACAAAGTAAGCATAAACTCAATGTCATCCGCCCGCTAACAAATTTGGTAGACGATTCACAAGTAGGTACATGCTTAAAATTACTGCGAAAAATGTCCCAAGTGTGCTGCGCTGCGTTCGTTGCACTGAAATACGACTGCAATCTAACAATGTAGCAGTGTTCTTGGAAATGATGATGTTGCCGTTCAATTAACCGTTAGTTATTCCAAGGGTGAAGCGAGTGACATAAACGACAGAAAGTTCTGTTGAAATAACAGATTATTTTAACAGATGCGTCTGTTGAAATACCAGAAAACATTTAAAAAACTGTACGAAATAAAACACTGTTGGTACAAGAAATCGCCAGTTGATTTTCAACAGACATCTGTTGAAATGACAGACACATTTGAAAGACGTGGCCATTGAAATAACTGAAACAAGTTGAGTAAGCAGGAGAGTGCTCCTACCAGAAGGTCTTTGTAAACATCCTAGGGATAGAAACAAGTTTTCTAATAGCGTGAATCGATAGCTTGAACTATTCATCCGATACTTGGATATGAAATCGTTCAAATTTATGCAAAAAATTCACAGTTTCTTTCATAAGCACAGTGCAGCCGCCATTTTGATCTAGCTTAAATTATTTTTTCGAATGCTCTGCAGATTGAACATATTCTAGTTAAACACTATTCCTGACATTTTCATGAAAATTGAAGAAAAAAAAGGTCAATTGGAAATATGTATCCATAAACACGTGTTATTGTTGTTGTAATTCCATATCAATGAAATGGCTATAACTCACTTGATTATAACTCAATCTCAATTTAATTCTGTAAACGTTAATATCTCATATCAATCTATATAATTTCAAAATTTCAAGACATTTAAAGGTACCGTTTAGATTTTATGGGCGAAAATCTACAAATTATACTATTATTAACAAAGTTGAGTGAATTTCGATTTCTGAGGTATTTGTTGCCCTTGTACTCATAAAGGCCCACATTCGTGATAATTTTCAGATTTTTCGGCTCAAAGGTGTCCAATCGCGAGGGGGGTGACACAAATTTTTGGTACATTTTGCCTTCCCCTGGACCCCAATTTCACAAAATGATTTTTTTATTTTAGATCCTAAAAGTTCTAATCAAGACCTTTCATTTGATACCCCACTAGACCACCTTTGATAAAAAAAATTGTTTAAAGGCTAATTTGTTATAAGGGGGACCCCCTTAAAATTTTTTTAAATTTTTGGTAAGACCTTAACTTTTGAGACAACATCACTTCTGACCTTTTCACAAAATGTGCATTGTAGCTTCTATAGTTTCTGAGAAAACTAGCTGTGACGCACGGACAGACAGGTCGCGAAACTAGTAGGTCTTTGTAAAAAAATTTTTACAAAGACCTAAAAATCGTTTAGGCTAAACATAAAGTCGTTCAGTTTAAACTGAATACAGTTGATTCAACAGTTTTTGATAAAAAATTGACAGATACCGGAATAACAGTGGCCAACTGTTGATTTTACAGTACTTATTTTTCTGAGTGTATGTTGATTGGAGAAAGCCGTTGAATGTTCTTCGATTCGACCCGCACGCTATAGTTTGATCGGTTGTCTGTCAAATCATGATATATTCCATAGTTTCAAGCGCATGCAACGTAGCTAAAAATTTAGTTTTTCATCTATAAATATTTCCTCAGCCTTTCCCATGAAATTGTTCCGGAAATAACTAAGGCTTTTTGTAGCTTCCGTTATATGGCCGAGGATTTTTTATGCCGTTTTGTTATATTGCTCCATGTGCCCTCCGATGCAGCAACGCAAGCTTGAATGAGACCTCGCGATGCCTGTTCTGCCTTTTTTCTTAGATTTTAGAAGGCTTGTCTCAGAGGATCTCGTTCCGACGATAAGAGATTCCATCATAAGGTGATTTCGATTGAATACTTGTATTACTATCACGCTTGATATTTTAATAAATGAGTTTTTTGCATAATTCTACAACACTCTGAGCTTGGCATCCAGCAATTATTATGTAATTTGTCCGGTTGGCAAAAATTGAATTAACGTTGTAATGGAAAAAAAGTTTGTTGGTTCTCGAACGCTCTGATGTAGTATTCATAACTATCGCACTTGGTAAAAATAGAAAACCACACGTCTTTCCTGTGATTATGTCTAAAACGTTTCACCTAATACAATTGTTCTACTCATCTTTCACTGACGGCTAATAACAAACAAATGAAATAACTGACAACGGTCTGAACTTTTATCATTTTAAATATTGAGATTTTCTTCGCAAAAGACATTCTTCGCAAAAGACATTCAGTAAATTGGTTGGAAAATTATATTCGAGCTAAACTTTCCGCTAAATCCGGGAGACTTTTCACACATTTCGCTAGAGTGGAATTTGCAATCAGCTTCCGTAGGAGCGCTTTGCCGATAATCCGGCTCAATGGTATAGTAATCGAGCATTTACACTAGCGCACTGCTCGACAACTTTCCTATCTTCCACTTCGCCGCAAAGTCAACCTATCATAAGCTTGTGTACACTACAACAGAAATATACTTTGCAGCCGATTGCAAATAGTTTTGTGGTGGATAATTCTAAGCCGGTCGCCATTCATGAAAAGGACCAAAAGATATTGGATCAATCCGACCACCAAATCCAACAATCAGATTCTTCGCAACAAGTGGGTGCGCTTTCAATTGCATTTCAACCACCTGGAGAGCTTCTGCCGCGTATCGCCGAGGAAAAGATTCTCCTAAGAATTCTAGTAATGAGCATTTTTCTGCCCCTCGGAAAAGCATCGATGATTCAAATCAAAATATGCATAGATCAGTAGTGGTGTGCGAACAAGTCGTCGTCGAAGATAAGACCAAAAGGTTAATTACATTCAATGCTATTGAAAACGAAAAATCGAAAAATAATCTTATGACAAAGACAAATGTCGCTTTGCTTGACACAAACACTGAAAAAGAGTTCTTCAGGTATGGATTACCATCAGATATATATCGAACAGCGAATGAGCAACAACCACAAATGCAATCATACCAAACACGTCGATCCACTCAAGAACAATCAAATGTCCCAACTCCAACATCACATCTGTTTCAAGATACGATTTACCAACAACCGAATCCTCTCGTTAATAGTTACATGCAAATGCGTACTTCAATAGTACAAAACGCACACCTCCCTTTAGGTGGTTGAAATGTAGATACGAGCTTAAAGTGTTATGATCAGTATGAAAATTGTCATCGCCCAAAAATTAGTTCTCAAAACGTTACTATCGTGCTTTGTCGACCTATTCTACAGTATAACTAAGCAAAAGGGAAAAATCAGTTCAATAGCATCGAAAAATTGATTGCTCAACTGCGAAAAGACAAATTCGATAATTGCATGCACTGAACATAACCCAAATAAGAATAAAAGCGCAACATAGAACACTCCTCCAAAGCCAACTTGGGTGCATGAAATATTCCAAGGGATTCTTACCGACGAAAGTAGATAGTTGACTTGTGAAACCAGGAGATCAAAAAATCGAAAATTTCCTCGGCCTTCAAGTGGGCGTGGATCAAAATGGAAGCATTACTCACTACTTGCGTTGCTTCAGAAAAACAAAAACACTGTACAGTGATAATAAGTTTGAATGCCACAATTGCGGTAGTTTTAAGAGGCACAGAAGCGGATACAAGCTAAGAAATGGACGAAAATGTTTGTATTAGATTTTAAGCGATTAGCAGAACAACTGGTAGCGAGAATACTTTTTCTGATATAAAAACTGGATTACATGAAATTGGGAGTATAAGTGCGAAGAGTGCAAGCATACAAACATCGTCTGTTATTGTGAAGTTTAATTGAATTGTGAATGCTTGAACCGCAATGAGTGATTTATGTGATCGAGGTGAAGAAGGTATCGTTTCCGATCATCAACGTGCAATTACAAAAATGTTGAACATAAATCGGAGGGAAATCAAATTGTAAAAAGAGTTGATGGAATTACTCCCGAATTTAAGTTTTTGTTTACAGTGCATATTCAATTTGTACCATTTCCACCTGCTCTCTGAGTACCGGTAGAAATAAAATTTGTTATAGTTGCAGTGCTCTTTGGTAGAATTGCTCTGGTACTAGTTCCAGGCATGGGTGCTCTGCAATTTCCGAAAAAGTTGAACTTTTTATGTGAATATTCCCGTTTGATATTCGTGATGAGTTACTAAATGACTTTGTTCATTTTCGCATTGTTTCCGGAGAACAAAAACACAATTTGTGTTGTTCGTCCCCGAACTAGCTCTAAATGGATTAAAAGCCACTGTTAAAAAAAGAAAAAAAAAACAAAATATATCAGTGTGCCTACAAAACAATGAACTTCGACTTGAAGAACCCTATGTAGAGTTCAGTGACTCCAAAACTTCTAAGGAAACCGAAGAAATTGCTAATTGTGCTAAAAACAAACATCACAGCGACGAAGAAACTTTAAATTATGTCTCAGAACCAATGAAATCGGTTACAGACGTTTAAAAACAGCTCTCGCGTGGTATTAAGAATAATTATGAAGATCTGAAAGATAGTCAACAATTCAAGGAAGCACTCGAAGAAATTAGTCTGACAATAATTTTGAAATCGATAATTTTTATAAATTCTTTTTTTAAGTGCCCCATAATCATTATATTAAATATTATACCGGATTAGCTTCCAGGGCTGCCCACCCCGTCAACGAGCGCTCGTCGAGGAGGATGGGTAAGTACCCTTTTTGGTTTTCTTTTCCTTTGCATTAAATTACACAAATTTTAAATATTCAAACTTATTTTGTTAAACATTCAAATTTACATAATTTTTTGTAAACATTCAAATTTTATTTTTTTAAAACATTTCACCTCTCAAAAGGAACTGTAAGAAGTAAGAGTAACAGTTTAAGTGATATGATTAAAACTTAACGTAAAATAAACGAACAGGGGTAGCACGTTTAATGCTTGAACCATGTTAAATTTGAATATTGGAGAAAATTGTAAACATTTAAGTACCAAGCATACAATTAAGTCATTAAAGTTACGTTTCGGCCTTTTCATTTTGGTTCCTTCTGACCGGGTGCAGGACCCGGCACGGTGGGAGGCTTTTTCCAGGAAAAAATTGATTTTTAGTTTCAGGGGCTCTTGCCGGGTTGGTTGGCCTTCAGTTTAAGTGCCCTTTTTGTGGCATAGGGCTATGACACCCGATCACATAACTCTATGACACAAATTGGTCACCTTTGTATGTCTCTTTTGATGGGAAGGCTCATGCAAGGTAAGTTTGTATGGGTTTTCCACTCAGAAGAAAAATATATGGCCACTGCAACATTTTCTATCTTGGTCCGGTTGTGCGGGTGCGAGGGGGCACGACAACCATCCGGTTGCCCCACTCTTATTTGTGGGACATAAGAACCGTCGGTTAACGACAAAGTCCCCCTAAGTCCGTCTGTTTTGGCTTGTTTCGACTTGTTCTTTAACAAGCAATTCCGTCCTTTTGTAGTTACCTACAATTTTTCGACTTCGGTCGATCTTTTCTGTTGAGATCCAAGAGTTCGTATAAGTTCAGGCACTTTTTCTAACACTTTAATCTATTAGATATGAATACTTTGAGGTCGTTATAGATTAATGAAATTAAAATTCCCTTATTGATCACAAATATTGATTTAGAATAAAAAACCAAGAGTTTGATGGTAAAAGACGATTTTTTATTCTACAAGACGCAATGATCCTTTTCGGTCGGTATTGCCGACCATCTTCAGCGCTATGCGCGAAACTTCTAATGAAATTACTGAATAAAGAAATATTATTTTGGCTTTAATTCGTTTCATTTTAATAAGTTTAGGCGAATAATTGTTCAAATCATGTTGGGAACACATATTTATAAGTTCAGAAACTTTTTCTAACACTTAGATTTGAACATTTTGAGGTCGTTTTAGATTAATGAATGCACTTTTCAATTGATTTCTTAGTCTACGGCTGCTGTACATGTTGTAGCATCCATGCCATCTTCAGCGCTATGCGCGAAACTTCTGATGAAATTACTGAAAAAAGAAATATTATTTCGGCTTTAATTCGTTTCATTTTAATAAGTTTAGACGAATAATTGTTCAAATCATGTTGGGAACACATATGTATAAGTTCAGAAACTATTTCTAACACTTAGATATGAACACTTTGAGGTCGTTTTAGATTAATGAATGCACTTTTCAATTGATTTCTTAGTCTACGGCTCCTGTACATGTTGTAGCTTCCCAATGGAATTTAATGAGAGGGGTATCTCTTCTAGAATTCCGTTGTGTCGAATCTGATACGTAGATTGTCTTTTACCAGCTTAGTGAACACCTTTACAATATTTGCGAGATGCTCGGCAACTGTATTTCTTCTCTGCCTGCTTGACCGGTACGGTAACTGAATAGGTTGTATTCATTCTTCATACGTTGATTTTTCGGAAGCTTAGATTTTGAGCTACTAAGCAGGAAGAAAACACTTCTTGTACACTGAAAGAAAAATTATAGCCCCCACAGATATAAAAT
Source organism: Odontomyia ornata (assembly GCA_963969285.1). NCBI lineage: Eukaryota > Metazoa > Arthropoda > Insecta > Diptera > Stratiomyidae > Odontomyia > Odontomyia ornata. The sequence goes on along the minus strand of OZ017738.1, from coordinate 353,866,344 downwards.
GACGGAACTATAATATATCTGTAGCGAGTATATTGATTTATTTTAAAAATCAGAATATATCTCTGGCAGGTAAAATTTAGACCTGAAAATTTTTAATTCTAACGGATGGAAATTTGAAAATAATTTTATGTGATACTGAAAATCGGAAATGTCCTATTCGAGAAAAAGTGATTTTTTATGATTATAAATTTTTAGTATAATTATGATATTGCATCTAATTAATATTTTGCAGCCCCGCTGAAGTCACGAACCTGGGAACCGTAGATTCAAAGACCATCATGCTAGGATTGAGCTTTCCTCTATCAATTCTGGCAATTATATTAAACGATTAAGTATATTTATTGAATCTGTTGCAGATATATCTTATCAACAGTAAAGGTTTTATACTTCCCCAAAGATAAAAATAAAAAAATTGTGCAAAATTTATATCGGTAATGTATATACTAAATACCTAGTCCGGAGATTTTTCAATCGGTTGCGACAATGGGAAATGAACATGACCCATTTCGACAGGCGCATCCGTCACAAGTTTTTATATGAAGTTTCTTGACATTTCGCCCATTTATGAACAAGCTACAGTCGTTAGGGTGGCGCTACTTATGCATTCGGAAAAATGGAATAACATGAATATCGCATATTGACCAAACATTGTTTTTTGATCCGGAAAACTTCTAAACAATTATTGCAATGATCGCAGAAATGTTATCCCACATCTGCTCCTTGGGTGGTTTAGTGAATCGAGAATGGGCCATACAAGCACCGAAAATGCATCTTGCACTGGAAGGGCAAAAGAGGCAAGGAATGTATAAATAGTAAGGCCAGTGCATCGAATCGTTTTGAATGATCGTATAGTGAAGTTACGCGAGTTAGCTGAGGCCGTGGGCATCTCAAACGAATGGGCAAGATACATAATGCGCGATATTTTGGAGATGCAGAAGCTATTGGCGCCACAGTTGCCGCGTTTGCTGACCGTCAACCAAAAGTAGTAGCGTGTTGATAATTCAACGACTGATTCGGCGTTGTTGCAGGGTAATCAAGCAGAGTAGACTTCGACTTTTTGTGACAATGGATGAAAGGTGGGTCCATTACCATACACCTGAGTCCAAAATGCAGTCGGCAGAGTCATTGAAAAGCCACGAAAACCGACCGAAGCGGCGAAAATACCAACACTCGAACGGGAAGGTGATGGCCTCCATTTTTAGGATGCGCGTAGAATAATTTTCATCGACTACTTGCAGAAGTGAAGAACAGATACAGGAGAGTATTATGCAGCATTATCAGATAAACGGAACGATGAAATAAAGAAAAAGTGGTCGCATATGGCGAAGAAAAAAGTTCTGTATAATTACGATAATGCACCATCACACACATTCTTGAGAGCGATGTCCAAACTGGACCAATTACGATTGAAACGGGTTCCTAAGCCACCGCATTCTCCAGACTTGGCTCCCAGCGATATTATCGGTTCCCTCGCTTTAAGCGGTGGCTCCAGGGAATGACATTCAGATCGAATAAAGTAGTTATCGCGAATATCGATGCGTATTTCGATGGTTTGAACGCTTCGTACCATGAAAAGGGCATCGAAATTTTAGGGACTCGTTTTGCTAATTATATCGCCCTCGAAGGCAACTATGTTGAGGAATAAATATAACTCTCCCAAAACATAAAAAACGCTTATTTTCATTGAAAATCTCGGAACTTCTCATCCCATGTCGTAAATCTATATGGGTGGAAAATAATATATACATGTAACACATAACATATTTCAGCTATAATGGATATAAGAATGAATTTCAATATAAAGACAATACATTTTACAGATATATGTAATGCGTGTGAATTATGTGTTCAGCAAGCAAAATTAACTTAATTGGGGCAATACTATGTTTGCTGCAGGTAGAATCGCTGAGGTTTTTTTTTCAGTGTAGCGATTTCGTTCTTCGAAATACAAGCGTTCCAGATAAGACCCCATTTACACCTGTAAAATACTGTTCCTATAGATTTTAGAATTAGTGCCCTCTCAGCGCCAGTTGAATATTCTTTTGTCTTAATTTTGTTCACAATTAAAGAGAATCGATGATTTACGTTGGCTTAAAATTCATCTAGACTACTGACTACTTGGCACAGTAAAATTAATCGTTGCTTAAATGTGCTGTAGTGAACTGTAGGTATAAATGTCCATTCAGGACAGTAGCGATGGTCTGCTGCCTCGGCGAAAGAGGATGGTAAGATCCGTCGAGATTGGCCTTGTCTGGGGACGGTTGAATGCGCTGGCAGCCTAGCGTTGCGGTGTCGTGGGGCGGGTTCTTTATCCCTAGCACAAGGACCCACTAGCAAAGAATTTCGCATTCACGAATGCTTGGGTCACAGAAAAACAAAATCGACCGAAGTCGAAAAATGGAGGTAATCACTAAGGGTTAGAATTGCTTGTTCCGAGAACAAGTTGGAACGAGCATAAACGGACGGACTTGCGGAGACTTCGTTGTTACCCGACGATTCTTATAGCCCACAAATAAGAGTGGGGCACCCGGACAGATGTGGTGCCTCCTCGCACCCTCCCAACCAGATCAAGATCCAAACGTAGGCGTGGCCATGTGTTTCCTATTTGAGTGAAGAACTCATACAAAAGCACTTTGTATGACTGTTTCCCACAAATGAGAAGCACAAACGTAACCAATTTATGCTATAGAGTTATGCAATGGAATCACATAACCCTATATCATAAAAGGGCACGCGAGCGGAAGGCCACTCTACCTGGCAAGAGCCACTGAAAACAACAAATCGGTGGAGCGCGCCCGATGGCCAGCCCATTTTACTTGAACAGCCTACCACCTTCGTGGGTCCCATTCCCCGTCAGAACGACAGAATGGAAAAACCGGCTTTGCAGTTAACCAAACCATTATTATTACTTCCTGTTGACTTCTATCATTTAAGTTCGTAGACATTTGTTTAACTTAAAGTTTAATCCGTTTTCTCCAGCCAATGTTCCTGGAGTCGGAAATGTTACAGTGCCTCCAGTCGGAATGGTTGGAAATCCTTAAAATACTGGATTAGGAAAGAAACGCAATAAACATATTGCAATTGAAGTAGACGGAAAGGGTGAAATTACATGCACTTTTAATTAGCTCTCAAGTTACCATAACAGGTCAGAAATGGGATGAAGATACAGGTAGTTGTGGACCATCACCTTATTCAGATACTCGTAGAAATACGCCATCAATACAGCCACAGTCACGACAACCCCCAGCACATCAACATCAAACCCTAACGAGACAAACATCATCAACTTCGTTTAATAAACCTGTTCCGATGCAATCGCCACAATCATCAATGAGAGCTATTGATTTATCATCAGATTCACAAACATTTATTAAGCAAAAACAAAAATTACTGCAGCAAGTGCCTGCTTCACAGCGAAAAGCTTATGAGGGAATGGTGGCGGAAATGAAACAAGTGATGGAATTCAGTGCTAAATACAGTTCACTACAGTGCGGAAATCCATCTCTCTTCTGAGCATAATGATGATATAAGTACGTCTCTATTGACAAGCAGCTGACATCAAAGATATTATGTGATATGAATGCCGAGTTAACGGACACTCTGTTATTATTTGATGTTCGAATATTACATATATGTTAATTCCATTTAATTTTTAACATTCAGCATAGAATGCCTGTAAGAATGGCTTACAGCAAGAAGACCTTTATACCGTAAGTCCGCATATCTTTAATTCTCAGATTGAGAAAAAATTTGTTAAACCCCGGACGAATAGATTGCAAGGAATCCTTTGTAGTCACTCTTTTGATGTCGCTAGCAACCTACTAATGGGTTCACCTATCTCGAAGAACCACCCTTAATATATATTTCACACAAGGGAGTACTCGTTGCTGCGAAAACCCGTATTTCGTAAAACACTTTAGACTCGAGTCTTTTTACTGGACAAATTTACTCGAACTGGCGTATATACTTCGTTAAAGGGGTCCTTCCGTTAGGCATCAGTTACAAGTATCCTGATTTGATAACGTTAATAAAATCAATTTAATTGAAATTCGCAAGTCAACAATCTCTCAATGCTAGATTGAATCATAGATTTTAGCTTCTTCGCACTGCAATCGAAAAAAATTAAAACAGCAATTGCAAAGGCTAATGGAATTACAATAGCTTAATGCAAAGTAAACAATGTGTTGATTTAAATGCAAAAAGGAAATGCACCTATTAAAAATTGATTGCCACGTGTTGCTTTTGTTGGAGACAATAAAATGCTAACTTACACTAGTGAATGCGCTACTTGTATTCATTGAGAAATTCATTAAAACTTCAATGGAAGTCGTCGATGAGAATACGTCTGTGCCCCGCACCCTTTTTATCTAGATCCAATTTTGATTATGACAAGAGTCCGTGCAGTTTTCTGTATGGTCACTCGCAAATGAAGCAAACAAAGTGTACCACATTCAAAGATCAAGAATCGAAGAATTGGAAGTATGTTTAATCATATTGCGTACCTTTTCAATTGGGTTGAGAAATTAAGTTTGCTAAAATGGTACACATAATCAGTAACAAATATCTTTTGATGCTGTACAAGTAGCGATATGTTTCATGAAATGTATGTAAATTCTCAGAGTTGTGTTAATAATAATTGTTCCCAGTATACTGTAAATCAGTGAATGCACCCATGAACACTTTAAGTCGAAGTTTTGCAATGGTAGTCATTGCAATGGTAGTTCAATGCAAACTAAGAGGCTTTTTTAATTTCAATCCACACAGTTCATCATTTATGGCATACTTCCAATTCAGGCCGTTGCATTCAGTAGTCCAATCGCCGCGGCTCATATTAATGGTTCAATTCTTTTCAGCCACTCCTGTAGTGTTTCAATGTACTGATAAAGTCCGTAAAGAACAGCAGCAGTCCGGACATGAGAACTATTTATAAAATTAACACTTGTCTGCCAATTTCTCAAGTAGCATGTTTTATCGGAAATTCTTTGAACCTTGTTAATTGGAATCTCAAGAGGCCAATTATTGAGTGTTTCAAATAATCCAGTTTTCACATTAAGCAGGTTTAAAATTACAGTTGTCTCATTTACAGTGGCTCCCACTTACAGAGGTCGAAACGTGCCGTTATTCCATTTTTAGAGGTGGAAAATTATTAGAATTATCAATATTTGACATTTCGAAATACTTTTGTAAGGTTTCTAAAGCTTCCATTGCTTCACGCTTTGAAATTTTCACTGGAGTCTCCTCACAGTCTTCTTCTTCTTCTTCTGTGTCCCAAGAAGAATATATAGCAACTATGTCATCATCATTGAGCTCCTCTGAAATGAGTACATTATCATCCATAAAAACGAAATCCTGAAAAGTCGCCTGCTGCTCATTTAAGTCATTCCTACATGTGGTAAATATTCTATCCCATTCTGGAAACGTTGCACAGATCTGCAGCTCCTCTTGTAGGCTCTCAGGTTCAGATACATTCGTCATTTTTAATCCAGCTTTTTTGAAGCAATGACTTATTGTGGTTGCTAACAGAAAAACAAGCTTTTCTTGCAAATCTCATGGCCTGGAGGATGTTGATTTCTGGGCTTTTATCTCTTCTATAGATTTAAGAACATACCGAACAACTTCCTGTCAGTAGTAAACCTTAAAGTTGTTGATAATACCCTGATCTATGGGCTGCAATTTACTTGTGGTATTGGCGGGTAAGTACAATAATGTAACATAGTCTAATTGGGCATATTGTTGTGAGCTGTGCAGTTGTCGACAAACATAATGATTTTTCGTTTTTGGGCCCTCATATCGGTGTTCACTTTTTTTAACCAATCTACAAATAATTCAGAAGTCATCCAGGCCTTTTTATTGTTTTGATAATTAACAGGGAAAGTTTTCATATCTTGGGCTCTTAGGTTTTCCAATTAAAAGAAGTGGCGGTTTTTCAGTTCCAGACATATTCGCACTTACAAGTACAGTGACCCGATCTTTACTAAATATACTACCATGGCAAGGCTGACATTTGAACGCAAATGTTTTATCCGGTAAACACTTGTAGTATAAGCCCGCTTCATCGGCGTTAAATACGTCATGGGGGGATAATCGTGTAATAAAGCTGGAAGGTTTTTAATCCACTCATTACATTCGTTATTGTCCACAGAATTGCTCTCGCCACAAACATTTTTGAATGCGATATCGTTTCTTTTCTTAAATCCCTCCAACCACCCATTTCTCTTTGATCATTGGTCCGCTTATTGGAATGTTATTATTCCGTACCTGCTTTATCCATGTACAGAGACACTTTTCAACTTGAGGATACTCTGCTGCTCGTATTCGTTTGAGGTTTCCTTTTCCATCAATACACTGAGACCAAATTTTCTCGTTGTCATTAATAATTCTACACAGGGTTGACTTTGGTATGTTATTCTCCCTACACAGTTCATCGCGCGAGTTTCCACAATCATAATCTGATAAAAGTTGTAATTTTTCAGATACTGATACCGTTTTATATTTACGTTTGGACATTTTGTACACTTTTATTCCCTTGTTCTTAGGTCAAAACCTGAAATAGTACTGACAAACAAAGCATGCGCGAAAAACGACGCGAAATGTATGTAAACAAACATGTCAAAATGTGTTAGAGCCTAATTAATTTGTCTCACTTATACAGGTAATTGAGCTACAGAGCCTCAATTATAGAAGTAAACATCGAAAAAGTCTTAGAATTCAGATAGAGGTTTCTCACTTATCCAGGTCCCACTTAACCAGTTTTCACTGTATACTATTGCGATCAGCAAGTGTCGCATTTATTATCATCTGGCTAAATTTTTCATCATCAGCAATCAAGGGTTAAAAATCAACCACCTAAAAATTGCTAATGAATGAATTACCAGCCGGGAGTAATTTCTTTCCAGTATGCGACATCAACAACAACAAAAATTTGTTCGCGTCATTCAAAAGTGCTTTTTGCATTACTTTTGAATATTGCGAACATGTGGTCGTTGTTCACAATAAAAATCTCCATCAGCTGGCTGCTGTCATGGGGACGGAACGAAAGGCACAGCAGGAAAGAACCAGTCAAACAAGCACTATGGTGCATCAGCTGCGCGCTTTCCGAACGGGATGCGTCGACAACGGCAGTTGCCGGCTGTTGAACTTTTGACCGGGCAGAGTTTTTGGCGAAATTGGGTCAGTCTGGATTTGTTTTGATTGTGAAAGGTTGTTTTGGTGGGTAACCAAAACCAAAAATGCGTGAAAGTGTGAAAAAAAATCTTGGTTTCATTGTTTCACAAATCTTACAGGTTTTTGGTGATACAAATTAATCCAAAACCTTGCCCGAATACTTGCCAATTACTTTTGAAATGCCCAGCAATCAATTAATAAATCCACCCTTTGCACAAGTGCCGTCTTCCGACACCGATAAATCTTCCTAGGGCAATCCGTTCTCTCGATTCAATTTCTTCTCTTCGACGCTGCCTTTTTTCGAACAAATTTCAGCGACAGATTTCGCTGCAATTATGACATTATCTAATATTCTATAATTAGTTCTTTTGCTAAAATTAAGTGTTATTTCCATGAGAGAACAAAAAAGATCTAAGCCGTTGCGGCTCAAGTCAAGCAATCGAAAAATAAATAAACGTCGATTGATTTCAAATGAGGTATTTATTAACTTCGATGAATTTATTTGTCTATCGCCACAAGCACATTCAATATTTAAGGGGTTAGGTGAGTTTCAGAGGGTAAAAATAAGCGTATTTTCATCATTTTTTTAATATATACAATCATATATTTCATTCAAACAATTCAGCATATCAAAGGTACATATTTAAAGACTATTTTGTGAAATTTTCATGTGAAAATTCCGAAAACTCAGCCGTTGACAACTCATGTCCCGTGACGTCTCAAAAAAAGTGATCTTGCCGTGGACATCATAACTCATAATTGGATTATCTAAAATCAAAAAACCAAAAATATTTCGTTAGTATATGTATAAATCTCGTTATTGAACGAAGGAAAAAAAATAATATTGAGATTTGAATTTTTGACAGACTTGAAAAAATAACACATTTTTCGGTTAAATTTTCGCCATATTTTGGCTTGAAAAAATTATTTATTATAAAAAAAATTATCGTTCATTAAGAAGATAATGTTATTCCAAAGATGTGTGCAAAATTTGAGCCAAATCGGTTCATAACTTTTCGAGAAATCGCGTCCACCGACTTAAAAAATAGAGTTCTGAGATAAACGCGTTTAAAGTTTTGAGTTAAAATACCATGCGAAAAAAATTTTTTTTTCAACTTACATCGAATCATCGATTCCGGCACCATAAAGCAAAGTACCTGCTGCTGTGGCAATATCCAGGGCATCCTTTTGTTCTTGCCTGTGACGAATTCTTGCTTCACGAGTCGTAGCGTCAGCTTGCATTTCGGCATTGAGTATGCGGTTCGCATCTTCATTTCGGGCATAGTCATGGCTGTTTCGGCCAAGCTTCAAGTCCATGCCATGCATAAAAAGTAATAAAGCGGAAATTCCTTCGTTGAAAGTTCCAGCAGCGACACATGCAGGAATTTCTACTATTTTTGAACCAGCAGGAAGTATTTTTGGAGTAATTTTCCAAATTAACTGGTTCAAACTTTCATGATTGTTATGTGTAAAACCACCAACACACCTCTCCAAGAGCTCTTCTTTGCTGAGTTCTTCATAAATAGGCGTGATAGCTAATGAAACGTCACTTGGTAATGGTTCGTAGTCATGTTGATATGATGACAGAGTGTTCATTGCTGAAGCACACTGCCAATTGCACCATGAGTTAGGATCTTTTGGACAATTTTCGTGCTGTGGGTTTTTGTCTGCGGAGATATAGTAATAATAAGTTGCCCATATAGCATCTCTCATTATTTGCAACAAAAAACAGTTTCTTCTTATAGCTAGGCCATAATAAACTGTCAACTTATCAATTAATTTGCCTGTAAGTTTGCCTTTGCCAGACAGAATTTTTTTCCTCCTTACTTTACCTGTCTTAGTTTTAGATTCTTCTACAGTTTTATTGACCAAATCACGTAATCGCTTGCCCATTCTCTTCTGCACATGTCCTACGCATTCTTTTTTATTTATAATAAAATCATCGCCATAAGGTTTGGCATTAAGAACTCCGGAATATGTTTTGGAGTCCCCGTCACCAATATAATTTGAGTACCGTAGGCCAAATTTTTCAGAAGAGCGTTGAAACATTGCAACGATTGATGAAACTTCCATGTTACCAGCTGGTCCTTGGTGATTGGCACTACATTCATTTTTGGCAAAATGATCTTCCTTCCACTCATCAAATTCTACTGTGTTCAGTTTTTTTTCCACATTTCGCATAATTTACAATATGAAGATTTTACAAAAATATCCAATACTTTTCCGCTATAATAACCAATTAACGAAGACACACCGTATAATGATGAAAAACCGCGCTTTTTCCAAGTACCATCACCTGATACAGTTACATCTATCGTGTTATCAATACCAGTTTCATTACGCGTTAATTTTTTTTCTTCCTCTGCAGCTGATAAAAGAAGCGTTTCAGCAACCACCAGAACAGATTGATGAACTTTCTGAATATAAAAATCATATGTTGACTTATTCAAAAAACGATTAGTCATATCCATCAAACCACAGAATTTTTTACATCCGGCAAGTCCTAAGCCTAATATTCGCATCACAAATATAAACCTACGATTTATTTCATAAGATTTACCGATTTTTCGACACGATAAAATGGATCTAGGCAGACATTTTTCACACTCTACGATAATTTTGAAACCAAGGCCAAATTTCACAGACTGTTTAAAATCCACTTTGCCATTACATATTTTTTCCACTCCGTTTTCATTTATTATATTAGAACACTTCACGAAAGTAGATAGTGTTGAAAACACTAAAAAAAAGTCGATGATTGCATACTGCAGAGTACCGTCCTCTGGTACGTCTTTATCATGTTGACTTATAAGTTTTTTCGCCGACGTGCTGGTAAAAGATTCCTCATCTATCTCCGTAGTTTTCGGATTAAAATATTGATTTCTTTTCTTTGGTCTATCTTTTCTTAGACCAGTAGTTTGTCTAACAGATCTTGTAACCTTACTCATATTTTATAAATATTAAAAATTTAAAAACACTTATAACCTCAAATCAACCTATTGGCTCAAGAAGCAACAATAAACTAACAAAATATTCAAAACTTGTTTGAGTTGCCTTTGAATTATAAAAGAAAGTAGGAAAGGGCAGCCTAACAATAGCTAAGCAGCTGCTTCTGTATACCTGCGAAGCGCTGCGCTGACGTGGCCTGATGGGCGGAACTTCCGAAGGGTATATCTCCTAGAAATTTACTCGGATCGATTTGAAATGTTAGGAGAATATTCTAAACATATTGGACTATTTAATAAGACAAAAAAAATCGATTTTTTGAAATTTTCAAACCCACCTAACCCCTTAATTTCAAACCGAATCCACGTACTCCAGTGTTAGTGCAAGTAACATCACCATTCCAAAGTTTGCACTTTAATATTCCCCCTAACGCTGAAAAAACGAGGGAAAATCACAGAATGCAATACGTATGGCTGCCGTTGAGCTTTACTTCAAAATCATTATTCGTAGATAATTTTCTCGCAGATGCACTCTCGAACGAATTATCACTCTTGGAAGCATATTGGTTACCGTGAAATTTTTCACTTCTAGAACCTTTTCTATACAGACCCATTTTATAATACCAAAATAAGACTTTCAACGGTAAAATACACACTCGGTTCGTGTTAGAAAGCCAACAGTTGTGTTCGTTGAGCAGCTGCCGATATGCTATCGATCACTGAAAATACCGTTACCCTGCGAAAAAAGCGTGCCTTCAAACTGTCCTAACTTATGTATTTTCGGGAATATCTTAATAAAATGAATAAGAATAAGACGTAATTTCTGAAGTTATAATGATTTGAACAACGCAAAAAACTGATTTTTTCAAAACGATCACCGGATTCTACACGAAGCACTTTGGTTGCACACACTGCAAACCATCGACTCGATCATGTACACACAACCCGCTTGATTCTGCGTGCAGATAGGGATTATTACGCGGAGCGGCAGTGTCGCCTGTTTTCCATGCGAAAAATTGTCGCAAACAGAAGCGCATATATCTTCTTTGCAGCATTTGCCCCACAAATTCAGCAAAGTATTGCTGCCAAGCGAGTAATGTCCGCTAAACCGGCGGACAACAAAAATAAAAATCACGAAGCAAGTTTCACTTCTTGATTCGAATCAAGACTGACTAATTACATACAATTTTCAGTTTTATATTAAAGGTAGCAAAATGAAAGTGCTGAAGTAGCGTTACAAATTTTCCATCGTTGCTTCTGGCAATTTTTAGAAAAGACGTTAACTTAGTAGAAATGCATGAAATCTGAATAATGCATGGAATCTGAATATGTGCCATGCAGGTAAATGTCACGTGTACAAGCTCAAGTATGTAGGTGCTACCGTAACTCGCGCACCATTTCAAAAGTGGATTGCGTAAGATGCTTCACGGACGATGGATGGGCAATTCTATTGCTGGTGGAAAATGTATGAACTTTATAATAGGAGAAACGATTGATAAGGTGTTTTTCATTCACGACTATTTTTTTGTTGTAGAAGTGATAGTTTTGATTAGTATATATATATATATATATATATATATATATATATATATATATATATATATATATATATATATATATACATATATATATATATATATATATATATATATATATATATATCTATATTTATATATATATATAACAAGGTGGATTTCAAAATGGAGGAAAGAATGTAATAGAATGCTATTTCTACTTAAAAGGACCACATACTGCAAATAGGCGCCGTACAATGCTCATAAAAGTGCCCACGAAAATATTCAGTGTTCCAAATCAAGCAGGCATATTCCAGGATAGAACGCACGAGTGATGTATTTTGCTGCCCAAATATTATTAAATTCTTTGATTCTCATTTTGATAAAGCCTAACGTTTTATATGCTTTAGAAAGGGCTTCATCCTCATGAGGTTTGAATCAGAGCTTAGTATCTAGGACTACGCCAAGGTCCACAAAACTCCCGACTCTACTTAGAAGTGTTTTACTAATATGGTAATGCTAGAGGATGATATTCTTTTTCCTGGAAAAACGTATTCCCTGGCATTTGTCCAAGCTCAGTGAAAAATGGTTGTCATTGCACCATTGAAGGAGAATATTTAGATCCGTTATTCGAATCAACGCCCTCAATTGCCTGATGCATATCTTCTTCAGAGATTAAGATGCTCTCAATTAGGGTCCTTGGAGTTGATTCAGTGGGCACTAAATTTGATGAGATTTCGGGATTGCGATAAACTTCTTGAAAATGGCCAGCGAAAAGTTGAGAGATCTGGTCCGAAGACGTGGAAACACAACGTTTATATGTCATTGACGAAGGATAACCATGGGTCTTACGTTTGACGTTTACAAAATCAAAGAGCTTTTTTGGATCATGGATAATATTTTGACCAATAACTCATATGCTTCTCGTAATTTTATTTTAAATTCTTTAGCAACCTCATTATATTTTCTTGTAAGCTCATCGGCAGCATTGTTTTTTCTTTTAATAATTTTGTATAACTTATTCCTTTGATTTCGTGACCATCTAGGGTTACTACCCAGCATTGGTTCAGAAAGTTTTTCCCTTTTTTTTTTTAATTTTAAGTACATATTTTTCAATGGCGTCAAGTATTATGTGATAAAAACTAGTTAGAGCCTCGTCTAAATCTAACGTTGAAAGAATATAAGTCCAATTGAAAGTGTATGATAGTTTATTAATGCTATCGTAATCAGTATTGCGAAAGTCAAATACAATTGTATTATTTTATGAAATGGAGTTGAATGCATCAGGAGTAGAAAATTCAATAGAAAAAGCGGAGTGATGAAGCGTGTTAAAAAAAGGCGCTCGTTGTCATTAGTTGGATTGACTATTACTTCAGCATAGGCATTTGTAAATGTGAGGTCTAACCAATTTCCATTTTCGTTAGATAGAGGTGCAATTTGCTGCAAATCATTGCCATAACACGTGCTCATTAAATTGAAATTTTTGCTGTCCCGAAGATTAACTGGGAGAAGAAGACATCCTGATTATCGACTACAAAGCTTACATTTGCTCGATTGAAATCTCTGTTGATAATAATCTGTCTTCTTTCTTAGCAATTGCTGCTATAACATCGCACACATGGTTGAAGACGGCATCGATAAATTTTGGAGGGACATAGAAAACGCCAATATAAAGGTTAAATTTCTCCAGCTTTATTTGCACAACCCTATACTGAAATAATTTATTCGACGTTGTGCTTACAAACTCACTCAAAAGAGAAGTATATATCGCCATCAATACACCACCCTCTCGTGTCTGTCCAGTGCTGCGAACATCCCTATCGTCCCTGAAAATATTCCAATTACTTTCTAAAATTTCCTCATTCTTGTCGGACTCATTCAGCCAAGTTTCCGTAAGGGTGATGAGGACGTTGAAATGGTTCAATTTACTGCGGATACCACCACAGCTTTGGTAAAATAACTTAATATTAAGCTGGATGGGTATCTTATTTGGGACGAAAAGATTTGTGGCAATGTTCTCTTGTTCTTTGCATCGAATGGAATTAAAGTGAGAGGCATATGTATCAAGATCTTTTTTGGCTTGATCAGAGGTAACTCCTACTTCCTCATGATAGCGAAAATAGGCAATTCGAATTCCATCAAGACCGATCGGAAGGCATTCTCTTCGAATAGCAACTTTTGGGCTGGTTTTCGTTCTCCGTTGGTGCAGGTTTTGCCTGGTGCCTTATGCATATATGAAAGGTGAAGGTGCACAATTCATAGATTTTGTGTTCTCTGAGTCTGGAAATAAGATTTATTTTCTCAAGATCACTACCTGAATTAATTGTAGCCTTTACGGGTAGGTGGTAAGAGTGGATCTAGAAACGACTGGTCTATACTTAAAGAGGGTGGTGATTTGGCAACCCGACGGCAATGTCACTTGGATGTTGTCTCTAGGACGGGGAAATGTGATGATTTGCCATTCATTGAATTAATTGATGTTAGAGGCTGGTCACTACTTTTAATACCAGATTTGTCTGAGAGCTCAATCAACATAACGGTATTGTCTTTCAACGATTTAAGGACCGGGAGATGGAGGGGCTGTTATGGGACTGATTTTTTAGTCGAAGAATGAAGTGTTACTTAAGTTGTACATTTTGATAATTTTGTTGTTGTCCTTGAAACCTATTGCGCCGTTTCTTTCCTTCCACTGCTTAAGCACCGTATCGTTCCAAGCATAACTTGTAATTCAAAATTCCTTGTAATTAAAAAAAAAAACAAGTTGTAGCGTGATGGAACATGAACTTTAAAGCTTCGCTTTGGCTTGTTTTGGTGATATAATTCTTCAACTCTGCAACCATGAATGAAAAGGTTGGTTTCTATTTTGCGTTGAACTGTTGCTGCATTCAAATTCTTTTGAGTCCTTTTCATGAAAAAATACTGGAGTCTGCATCACTGTTGAACTTAAATTTTCGGAATATGCACCAGCATTAAGGTTCTTAATTTCAGCCTTTTAATTCTGGAACTCCACTTCTCTTCTGACCAGAAGGTTCCTATTTTGTAAATAAAGTTTGGACTCTATATACACAATGAAGCCGGATCGCCAGACGTTGAATGTGTATTACAGGATATCTGCGGCTCTGTATGTTTCCTTTTTGTAATCTAGGTGGTGTTGAATCTGAATATTACTATTACTGCAGATCTTTTTAATGTTCCTCAATTTGACCAGAATCTGCTCCATATCCTCCTGGTTTCTCGATCTGCTTACAGATGAATAAAATGTTTTGAGGATATCATCATGTTTTTTAGGACATTCAAAACATTCTCTTCAAATGACGATGACTTCATGCATGGACGTTATCTTGTGATGATTGGATAAAAGATAACATCTCTTTAATCGATGTTAAATGATTACCAAAAATTTCGGATCATCTTCTTACTTTTTTGGTAGCTATCTGCTAGTTTGGTAGCATGTTCATCGAAGCTACTTGCCATTTTCACAAAACTGTCGTCATTAGCTCGAGACTTAGAGTGCTGCCGTGAAATTGACTAACTTATTCTTCGTTAGTTCTGTCAATATAATCAATCAGTTTATCATACATGCTTTTTATAATGCTATCGAAGCCTTGACAATCAGAGCAGATGAAGTGCATATCCATGTATCGATAATACCAATCCATGCAAGCTCCATGAAGCTCTGCACGTCACGAATTTAAAGGTATTGTCAAATGCAATACGATTTGGCAAGTTGCATTTACACTTATTGTTTCTGAGTTGTGTTTCGTTACTGATTTAAATTGACTAAACACAGTCAAAATTAGAAGCCGAGATAGGCCACAGTCGATTGTAAACTAAAACCAATTAATTATAGTGACCAAGTAAAACGCGTACTTGCACTTTTCATTTAAATTTAAAAAGTCTTGTGGCGCTTAATTAATGTATCGCACACACTAGCATTTTTTCACTATATAAATATTGGGTTCATTTTTTTGGAGATGAAACAATATCGGCGCCACGGGTACCCCGTTTGCTGACCGTCAATTGAAAGCAGTAGCGTGTTGATAATTCAACGGCCGGTTTGGCGTTGTTACAGGGTCATCGAACAGAGCAGATTTTGACGATTTGTCACGATGGATGAAGGAAGGCTCCATTACTATACACCTGAGTCCAATAGGCAGTCAGCAGAGTCATTTGAAAGCCACGAAAACCGACCGAAGCGGCAAAAATACCAACACTCGACCGGGAAGGTGATGGCTTCCGGTTTTTTGGATGCGCGTAGAACAATCTTCATCGATGACCTGCAGAAGTGAAGAACAGATACAGGAGAGTATTATGCAGCATTATTAGATAAACGGAACAATGAAATAAAGAAAAAGCGGTCGCATGTGGCGAAGAAAAAAGTTCTGTATGATTACGATAATGCACCATAACACACGTTCCAAATTGGACCAATTGCGATTCGAATGAGTTCTTCAGCCACCGTATTTTCCAGACTTGGCTCCCAGAGACTATAATCGGTTCCTAAACCTCAAGCGGGTGGCTCCAGAGAATGACATTTAGATTGAATAAAGTAGTTATCGCGAATACCGAGGCGTATTTTGAAGGTTTGAACGATTCGTGCCACGAAAAGGGCATCGAAATGTTGGGGGTTCGCTATACTAAGTGTATAGCCCTTGAAGGCAACTATGTTGATTAATAAATATAACCCTACCCAAAAACGCTTCTTTTCAATAAAAATCCCAGAGCTTCTCAGCCCATGTCGTAAATCTATATGTGGGAGAAATAATATAGACATGAAACACACATTTCGGCTGTAATGGATATAAATATTAATTTCAATATAAAGACAATGCATTTTGCATATATATCATTTGTAATTCATGTGAAATATGTGTTCGTAAGATACGAGCATATGGAGCAAAACCAATTTTGTTGGGGCAATATTATCTCTTTAAATTACTTTTTATGGAATTGTTTGCAGCTACATATAAATGAGTTGCATATTTTGAATAATAATTTTTCTGAAAAATTATTAGAGAAGAAAAATGTTAGAAGAAGGTGGTTTCGACGTGTGCACTAATTCTCCTCAGGCCATCACACTTAGATACACACCGGTGATGGCGACCACCATGCTCAGAGGTGAGGGAGTAAATTTTTAATTTTTCTACTAATGCAAACTCAATATGTTTTTGTATCTGCAAGTTATATTCAAGGTAAATTTCTCTTGTAAGTACTTGTATTAGCTAAACTTTTTTAATTGGATCATTTCACCCTTTTCACATCAATTTAATGTAAATCTATACGACAAATTTGCTCTACATTTGAAGCTTTATCTAACGTCGCGCGGATATCGATCACTCTTTCGGATGGCTCCGATAGCTTTTTAAATTACTTTTTATGGAATTGAATTGAAATACCTTCTCAATGTTGCGAGACAAACTACCAT
>OZ017738.1:353516796-353844296 GCA_963969285.1 Odontomyia ornata | reverse complement strand
ATGAAGTGCCTGAGTTGAGTGGCCTGTTCTTGTCGTGGAAACTCGATGATTGCTTCTGCTTTTAGTTTTGCTGGACGAAAACCTGTTTCAGAAACTTGATAGCCTGCGAATGTGATTTCGGTTAGCCCGATCTGGCATTTGCTCCAGTTCATCTGTAAATTGGCTTCTGGCAAGACCTTGAATAGCTGTTCAAGATGATTTTGGTGCTGCTCGTGGTCCGTGTAAAATACGAGGATATCGTCTTGATAGCTTTGAGCGAAAGCTAGTTTCCTGAGGATATGGTTCATGACTCGTTGCATTGTTTGTGTTGCGTTTTAGAGTCCCATTGGCATGCTAACAAATTCATACAACCCAAAGGGTGTTGTCACTGCGGTTTTGGGTACGTCAGCTGGAGCGACTGGGATCTGGTAAAACGCCTTTTGCAGGTCTATCACGGAAAACACTTTGCCTTCGACCTCTTCAAGAAGATCCTCTATTATTGGAAGTGGGTATCGGTCTGCACGTGTGATGAGATTTAATTGGCGATAGTCTCCTGTCGCACGCCATCCACCGTTCGGTTTCGGAACCATGTGTAATGGGCTGGCCCATTGGCTGGAGGATGGGCGAACACCACCTCGTTCGGCTAATGTGTCGAATTCTTATTTTGCGGCTCCAAGTCGATCGCCTACGAGACGGCGTGGTCGAGAGAACACAGGTGGGCCTTTTGTTGTAATATGGTGGTTAATTGGTAAATCTGAGATTGTAGCCATTTGTCCGGAAGCTGCAGATGTATACGCAAATTTGCTGATGAGTTGCTTGTAACTCTCACCGATAGTGCCTTCCGGCGAGGAACATTGTAATATTATGTTGACAGCTTGTACGTTTGGTTCTGGTCCAATAATGCATGGTGTAGATAGACTTGTAACTCCGTCGAGTAACCGCTGTCTATGCAAGTCGATGAGCAGTCCATGGTGTTTGAGGGCATCTGCGCCAAGTATAGCCATTTGCACGTCAGCTATCACAAACTTCCACCTGAAGAGCCGACGTAGGCCGAGATTTAAAGTAAGTTCTTGTGTTCCATATGTGGTGATTGGTGTGCCATTCGCTGCTCGTAATGTAAGCGGTTGTTTAAATAGTGGCTTCGAAATGATACGTTTTGGTATGATGGTAACAACCAATCCTGAGTCGACGAGGAATCGGGTCGCTGTATTTCCATCTTTTATGTATAGGCGGCATTCATACGATGCGCCGGTTGCAGCTGCCGCAAAAGCCACCGGCAAGTTTAGTTTCCCGTCGAGGTTGTCGATGTTGCTGAGACGAACATGCACGGTTGCCTGCGGTGCACGGCGAGGGCTCCGTATTTTTGATGGAACCAACAATATTTGGAACGAGAAGTTGCTCCGGGTGTAATTGAACGGCTGCGTGGATGCTGGTTGTTGCCTGATGGAGAGCGTCGGTGCTGATCAGGGTTGTGTTGCGAACTTTACAACGCATCGCGTGTCAGGTTTGACAGCTGAAAGATCGCCAGGCGTAAAGTGGCAAGCTCTTGCGTGATGTGGTTGGTCGCTTCCGTAGACGGTGTGAACGCTGTGTAGTCTGATGTGACGTGACTAAGACTGACAGTCCGAAATCGTGTGCCTCATCGGCGACTGCTGCGAGTTCTTCAAGCGTTTGCCCTTTTATAAGCAACAACATGCGTTTAGTGTTTTGCGGAAGTAAATCCAGCCATTTGATTCGTAGAACGTCGTCGCTAACACGCGTGCCGGGTAATGGGCGCATGTCACGCAATAGGTTTGAGGGTCTTTTGTCTCCGAGTTCCACTCCCGTTAGAAGCTTGTGGTGCTGTGCGTCCGGTGAGTCTATGAGACGGGCAAGAATGGCTTTTTTCAAAGCAGCGTATTTCTCTGCTGTCGGAGGCGAGCGGATAATGTCGGACACCTCTGATATTGTGTCGTGATCCAACGTCCAGCTAACAAAACATAAAACAGAAATCACATTGATTTCGATATTCGCATCGGAATGATCGCGTATGAAAAATAATGCTCTGCTGCTTAATGGCGTCGTCAGTCGAAGCGTTGTTGAAAAGCACGCGATAGATTTGGCGTCTCGGACAGGACTGTATAGAATGTTCCTTTGTTCCTTTTTCGATTTTTTGCGATGTCTCGATCGAAAAGATCCCTCTTGGGACAAGTGTTTGTTTGCGCGGTTTTCTCGTCATTTTTGGATGACGCGGTGGAGGCGCCACACATGTATATATATATATATATATATATATATATATAGGTATATATATATACATATATACTCGTGTATATATATATATATATATATATATATATACATATATATTTACACATATACATACATATACAGATATATTTATATATATATATATATATATATATATATATATATACATATATATATCTATATATATACATGTATTTATATATATATATATATATATATATATATATATATATATATATATATATATATATATATATATATATATATATATATATATATATACCTGTTTATATATATATACACATACTCAAAAGAACTGCGTACACTTGCTGGTCGTAGTAAATATATCAATATAAAAACCTTTGCCATTTGTTTATAACTTAAAATCTTTTCTTCATTATATTCATTACACTATATGGTACATAAATATGTAACTGATCACTCGTTCGCTGTTTAGAATAACCAAAATAAAAAAGTTTCTTCCAAAAAGTCATGAAAATCCATCCAAAAAAGTCTGCGTACACCTGAAAAATTTATTCATTTTATTTGAAAAACACTATATTAGCTTTCAGATTTTGAACCTTAATATCTAGTAGCATAGCCTTTCCTATAAATGACTTCCTTCAGCCTATTTTGCATGGATTGAACAAGTTTTGATGTTTCTTCGGCCGTTATTTTGTTGCATTCGTTCAAAATAACATTTTTTAATGACTCTTTGCTAGTTATGTCATGCTCTCGAATTTTTCTTTCAAGTAAATCCCACAAATGCTCAATTGGGTTTAAATCTGGTGATTGAGGAGCAGTACCTAAGAGTTTTGGAGGCCAACCAAAGCCTATTTATTTCAGCTGTATGTTTGGGGTCACTATCGTGCTGAAAGAAAAATGCGTTCCCCAGCCGCAATTTCTCGGCACTTTGCTTAATATTATTTTTTTAAATATTAAGGTGTCCGTATTTATCCATTGTAGATTCTATGAAAACGAGTTGCCCCACTCCACTGGCTGCCATACACCCCCAAACCATCACACCGCCGCCAGCATGCTTTATAGTGGGAATCAAATTTTCTTTATTGAATTCTGTCGAGCGTTTTCTCCATACTAATTTGCGTCCTTTTATCCCAAACATACAAAACTTACTTTCGTCCGAAAAAAGAACGCTTTCCGAAAATTCTTTTCGCATATTTACATAATTTTTGGCGAATTCCACTCTCTTTCGGCGATTCCGTTCCGATAGAACGGCTTTTTACGTGCGACTCGACCATGGTAACCGCCTTTTCTGAGAATGATGCGCACTGTTTCATCGCTTATTGTTTTATTGTATTTCTTTCTTATATCCTGCGCAATTTGGAACGCGGTTAATCGGGGATTTTGTTTCACAGCATTAATAATACTCCCACGTTCACGTGCTGTAAGTTTGGGAGGACGTCCTGACCGATGCCGTGAAATAATCAAACCGCTTTCTTTGTAATTAGCAACAACCCTTTGGACCGAGGAAGGGGTTCTCCCAACAAATTTTGCGATTTCACGAAAACTTTTCCCGTTTTCACGCAATTTTACTATGACTTTACGCTCACTAAAACTGATTTCCTTAGTTTTTACTTCCATATTAAACAATAGTCTTTTATTCACGCAAAACACACAGACAATTTTCCAATGAAGTACTGTCACGCAGAACAATGAAAAAATGAAGGCATCGGGGAATCCCCAAACTTTGTGATGTGTACGCAGACTTTTTTGGGGCTGCTCATAGACTTCCAAGTATTGAAATTACTTTATGTTCGATAATTTTGGGAATTTTTTAAGCAAACCTGCTTCAATGCATTTCTATCAGCTTAGGCTCTTTTATCGAAATGATTAAATCAAGATCACATTATTGATTCATACGATTCCAACATAATTCAGTTTGTACTAATGAGATGTACGCAGACTTTTTTGAGTATGTGTATATATATATATATATATATGTATGTATATATATATATCTATATATATATATATATGTATATATATATATATATATATATATATATATATATATATATATATATATATATATATATCTGTATATATATATATATATATATATATATATATATATATGTATATATATGTATATAATATATATATATATATATATATATATATATATATATATATATATATATATATATATATGTGTATATGTATATATATTATATACATAAATATATATATATATATATATATATATATATATATATATAGATATATATATATAGATATATATATATATATATATATATATATATATACATAT
Source organism: Odontomyia ornata (assembly GCA_963969285.1). Classification (NCBI taxonomy): domain Eukaryota; kingdom Metazoa; phylum Arthropoda; class Insecta; order Diptera; family Stratiomyidae; genus Odontomyia; species Odontomyia ornata. The sequence goes on along the minus strand of OZ017738.1, from coordinate 353,839,774 downwards.
ATAGATATATATATATATATATATATATATATATATATATATATATATATATATATATATATATATATATATATGTATATAATATTTATATATATGAATATATAATATATATTTCATATATATACATATGTATTTATATATATATATATATATATATATATATATATATATATATATATATGTATATATATATATATATATATATATATATATATATATATATATATATATATATATATATATATATTAGAGTTGCAACGAATATACGGTTACTATTCGGTATTCGGCCTATTTTTGGTATTCGACCGAATACCGAATATTAAATCGCCGAATACCGAATATATACAAACAGGTGTTAGAAATAAGAAAAGAATGTAATTAATCCTATAAGTTTTATTTATGCAGAATATACATTTTAAGGCTCAGAAAATGCAGTTTTGCTACTGGATTGAGTATATCCAAAAATACTATTAAAATTTAACATTATGTACTGTGTTATTTATTTAAGGGGTCAAAGTACATAGGTAATGAATCAAATCGAAAGCAACTAATTATTTTAAACTAAAATAAATCGAAAATTTCGGAAATTAATCAAATTCAAGTGAAGTTAACAATTAGATTCTTCATTCTAACGTTATAAATTTAAATTCTTGCCTTAAATTTAATTCCTTTGTTTTTTTCATGTATATGAGAAAATAAAATTTACTTATCATAACTGAAGTTAGTTAGTGGTAGGTTATGGTGTAGAAAAATCAACTTTTCCGCATTTTCAGGTAAGTGTCTGTTTCTTTTTTCTTCGTAGACGTCTCCTGATTCACTGAAACGTTTCTCCGAATACACACTGCTTGAAGGAGTCGATAAATATTTAGCAGCTAGTTTGACTAGACTTTGGGAAAACTTTGACTTATATGTAGCCCAACAGGTAAATGGGTTGTCATTTCTCTAAGTTTTCATATTCAAGTACTTATCAAGGTCACGTGATATGGTGCTCTTTGAAGTTGAAGCAATTTCAACTTCGTTGGTATCATCAATGAAGCTCTCAGCAACTACTTCTTCATAGCACTCCCAGAAAGATTTTCGAATAGGACAACCTTCTCCAGACTCATCGGTTCTCTCACGTTTAGACTGCATGGAATAAGAAGATCGGGCGCTTTCATCGCTGCTGGTGTCATTATCTGATACTAGTCCTTCAAGCAGAACGTATTGTCGGGGTCTTCCCTTTTGCAACTGATTCGTGAAGAAATACATCTTAAACCTTGGATCTAACAAAGTTGCCATCAGGTAGTTTTTATCATCGCTTGTTGCATGGCAATCGCCATTGATTTCAATTTTGGTGTAAGGTCAGAAGAGACGGTAGCAGTAGCGGTTGAGAGTGACAACATGAGGAATAACTTCGGATAAGCAGGAGAAGTTTGAACTTGTAATTTTGGTTATCTCTTCAAACGGCTTAAGTAATTTCAGCAATTGATCTACAATCTCCCACTGCTCTGCACTTAGATTAGATATACTTGATGTACCCGTCAAATATAGAGAAATAGCTCGTTTTTGTTCAAGAAGCCTTCCTAACATGTAGAAAGTAGAATTCCAACGTGTTGTTATATCTTGAACTAAATTATACTTGGCTATCCCCAGCTCTTCCTGAATTCTTTTCAGTTTTTGTTTTGCTGTACCCGGATGATTAAAGTGAGTTACTATTCTTCTTCCCATAACAATGGTTTCTTCAACCTCAGGTTGAATTTTGAAAGAATCTTTGATTACTAACTGTTATGTGTGTATGAAGCAACAAACAGAATTCATTTTAGCTTCACTGACAGCTTTAACAATATTGCGCCCATTGTCATGAACAATAGCATGAATGTTTGATGCAGGAAATCCCAACCGGGTCCGTATATCTTGCAAAACATTAGCTATATTTTGACCTGTATGTTGTCCTTCAAAGTGTTGTATATTCAATGCAGCATGCCTCAAGTTAAAATTGCTGTCAAGCCAGTGTGCAGTAAAACTGAGGAAACTGACATAGTTTTGCAAGCACGTCCACATATCGGTAGTGACTGATATATAGTCTATGTCTTCAAGCATTCGTTTTTATTTTTGTTTCTACTTTTTCATAAAGATCAGGAATATTTTTTTCTGCAAAGTACGGTCTACTTGGTATCGTATATCTTGGCGGTCTCTCATTTAATAATCTTTGAAAACCAGGTTTTTGAACCATGCTCACTGGTTGATTATCAACCGCTATCATTCCGGCAATCAGATGGTGATATTTTACTGCCTTAGGATCATTTATATCCCATTTTTTTGTTTTCTCTTGACAGTCGTAAATAGTTAATTGTTTTGTGGACTCGCTTGAACAAAGAACGGCATTATCTGCTGCGTTTTCTTTCGTTGAGGTCGAGTTGGATTTCTGTATCTTCTGATACTCGTCATAGTGTTTATTCTTAAGATGGTTACTTAATCCCGACGTTGGAGCTTTTTTCCCCATGCCTCCGCGAGAAATTTTAACATCACGAAATTTGCACTGCACACTACGTAAATTTTTGTCACTTTGCTCAAAGAAATTCCAAACTGAAGACCGTTTTCTACTCGACATACTGTTCTAAAGTCACAAGATCGGTTACAAATAAAACAAATTTCAAGAAATTCTTGGTTTGAATCGCGAAATTGAGCATATGCTAACGTTTACAAAGCAAAACACTATTGGGAAAGAACGAAATTGGTAAAGTGAATTCAACCGAGTTCATCACTGGGCATAGTGCTCGAACCATTTTACAGGGAACGCAAAACACATCTGACTGAAGTACACTTTTCATTGTTTACATTAGAGCAAAATGTGAGCGAAAAGCATGGTAAGCAACGCACCGATCGAAAATAGACTTTGCCACATAGAATGTATCGAACTCAGGCGGTTGGAAAAGAAATTCGATGCAATTGAGCGCAAAAACAACCTCAAGCAGCATTTGCTCGAAATTCATCAGGAATTCTGGGAAATGTTCACTAACTGGCTTCAAAGTTTGTTGCCATTACAAGGCAAACAATATTTGACTGAGAAGTATTTACATTGTGGTGTAAACAACACCATGAATGCTGCTTATGCATAAGCGTTTGTAAGTGCATTGATCAAACCGAATAGTTCAGCCGAATATTCAGTATTCGGCCAAGCTTCTAACCGAATATTCGGTATTCGGCCGAAGGCCGAATATACTATTCGTTGCAACACTAATACATATATATATACAGTCTTCCACAAAAGTCAAGGTACAGTGATAAATATCATGAAAATTGTTTGATATTTTTATTTAAAAAACCTATAGTGATAAAATTTGTTTGGTATTACTTCAACTATAATCATTACACTTTAAATTCATGTAAAACAAAACGAAAATTCTGTCGTATTAATATATTATTACATATGATGTGTTGGAAAGTCAATGAATGAAGTCCACAAAAGTCATGGTACACCTAAAGAAAAATGATACAAATTGTAATTATAGTCTTGCATAGTTATTTGAATTATACTTTTCTTAATATTTTGTCGGATATCCTTTCATCTGAATTACTGACTTCAGTCTTTTAGGCATAGAATATACCAATTTTTTAGTAAATTCGCTGCTGATTCTGGCCCACTCCTCCAATATAGCATCCTTAAGCTGCGCCTTGCTTGATATCACTCTTTTTCGGATTTTTGTCTCAAGCTCATTCCAAAGATGCTCTATAGGGTTCAAATCAGGGCTTTGAGGCGGTGTAGCAAGCATGCGAGTATTGTACAATAGCCACATTCGAACTTTATGCGCAGTGTGCTTAGGGTCATTGTCCTGTTGAAACAAGAAATCTTCTCGAATACCTAATTTGGCTGCACTTTGTTTCATGTTGTTTCGTAGAATCTCTAAATAAGAGTTCTGATCCATAGTATTTTCGATGAATGTCAGATTTCCAACTCCAGCAGCAGCCATGCAACCCCAAACCATAACACCACCGCCTCCATGTTTTACTGTTTTAATAGTGTTCTTGGGATTAAATGCTTCTCCTACTTTTCGCCAGACCCTCTTATGCCCATTTACACCAAATATACAAAATTTAGACTCATCCGAAAATAAAACATTATCCCAAAACGTTATTGGTTTGTCAATACAGTCTTCCACAAAAGTCAAGGTACAGAGAATCGGTAACTGAAAATTGTATTACTGAATCAATATTTTTATTTGAAAACCAAAAGTTATGAAATGGTAATATTACGAGTTCTGTTGAATTTAAGTTTTCATAAATTTAAAGGGATTCGGCAATAATGATCATTGAAGACAATAATTTTTTGTTGGCAATGTCTCTTTTCTACTCCACAAAAGTCTTGGTACAGTTGCAGAAAATGCCCTGTTATTTGTAAAAAGGGGAATCCCCCAAGTTCATATTATCAGAGTGAGTTAACAACCGTAGGCCGCTGTCTTTAATATCGCGTCCGTATTCGTGGTGTATCTTTTATTTAATAAAATTTTTAAAAAATGAGTTGAAAGGAGTTGAATATTAAGAAGCGTGAAATAATTATTAATCTGCATTCAAATCAGAGCAAATCATATTCTGAAATAGCTGAACTAGTGTTGCGAAGTCGGTCAACCATTCAAAAGGTGATAAATCGATTTAAGGAGGAAAATATAGTGGAAAATGTGCTCCGAACAGGTCGTCCAGCTAAACTAAGTGCAAAGGACAAGAGAAAAATTTCGCGAATGGTAAAACAAGATCCATTTCTAAGCTGTAGAAAAATCTGCGATGTTCTTGGAATTAATGATAAGAAGGAGGTTAGCGCAGAAACTGTGCGTAGAGCTGTCGTAGAAGCTGGATTTTCATCTCGTACGCCTAGAAGAAAACCTCTTGTAAGTTCCATAAACAAACAAAAAAGAATAACATTTGCAAAAGCATAACCAATAACGTTTTGGGATAATGTTTTATTTTCGGATGAGTCTAAATTTTGTATATTTGGTGTAAATGGGCATAAGAGGGTCTGGCGAAAAGTAGGAGAAGCATTTAATCCCAAGAACACTATTAAAACAGTAAGACATGGAGGCGGTGGTGTTATGGTTTGGGGTTGCATGGCTGCTGCTGGAGTTGGAAATCTGACATTCATCGAAAATACTATGGATCAGAACTCTTATTTAGAGATTCTACGAAACAACATGAAACAAAGTGCAGCCAAACTAGGTATGCGAGAAGCTTTCTTGTTTCAACAGGACAATGACCCTAAGCACACTGCGCATAAAGTTAGAATGTGGCTATTGTACAATACTCGCATGCTTGCTACACCGCCTCAAAGCCCTGATTTGAACCCTGTAGAGCATCTTTGGAATGAGCTTGAGACAAAAATCCGAAAAAGAGTGATATCAAGCAAGGCGCAGCTTAAGGATGCTATATTGGAGGAGTGGGCCAGAATCAGCAGCGAATTCACTAAAAAATTGGTATATTCTATGCCTAAAAGACTGAAGTCAGTAATTCAGATGAAAGGATATCTGACAAAATATTAAGAAAAGTATAATTCAAATAACTATGCAAGACTATAATTACAATTTGTATCATTTTTCTTTAGGTGTACCATGACTTTTGTGGACTTCATTCATTGACTTTCCAACACATCATATGTAATAATATATTAATACGACAGAATTTTCGTTTTGTTTTACATGAATTTAAAGTGTAATGATTATAGTTGAAGTAATACCAAAAAAATTTTATCACTATAGGTTTTTTAAATAAAAATATCAAACACTTTTCATGATATTTATCACTGTACCTTGACTTTTGTGGAAAACTGTATATGCTTTTGCAAATGTTATTCTTTTTTGTTTGTTTATGGAACTTACAAGAGGTTTTCTTCTAGGCGTACGAGATGAAAATCCAGCTTCTACGACAGCTCTACGCACAGTTTCTGCGCTAACCTCCTTCTTATCATTAATTCCAAGAACATCGCAGATTTTTCTACAGCTTAGAAATGGATCTTGTTTTACCATTCGCGAAATTTTTCTCTTGTCCTTTGCACTTAGTTTAGATGGACGACCTGTTCGGGGCACATTTTCCACTCTATTTTCCTTCTTAAATCGATTTTTCACTTTTTGAATGGTTGACCGACTTCGCAACACTAGTTCAGCTATTTCAGAATATGATTTGCTCTGATTTGAATGCAGATTAATATAATTATTTCACGCTTCTTAATACTCAACTCCTTTCGACTCATTTTTTAAAAATTTTATTAAATAAAAGATACACCACCAATACGGACGCGATATTAAAGACAGCGGCCTACGGTTGTTAACTCACTCTGATAATATGAACTTGGGGGATTCCCCTTTTTACAAATAACAGGGCATTTTCTGCAACTGTACCAAGACTTTTGTGGAGTAGAAAAGAGACATTGCCAACAAAAAATTATTGTCTTCAATGATCATTATTGCCGAATCCCTTTAAATTTATGAAAACTTAAATTCAACAGAACTCGTATTATTACCATTTCATAACTTTTGGTTTTCAAATAAAAATATTGATTCAGTAATACAATTTTCAGTTACCGATTCTCTGTACCTTGACTTTTGTGGAAGACTGTATATATATATATATATATATATATATATATATATATATATATATATATATATATATATATATATATATATATATATATATATATATATATAATATATATATAATATATATATATATATATATATATATATATATATATATATATATATATATATATATATATAATCATCATCATTGTCAGCTTATCAACCATGTATACGGATCATGGTGTAGCCTCCCCTACGTATTGGCTTCTCATTTCCCTCCACTTTTGTCTGTTTTTAGCTATACGTGTCCAGGTAATGCCAGCTAGCTTTCTTATGTCATGGTCCCACCTAAGTTTCGGGCGCCGTCTTGGTCTTTTGACTCCCCTTGGGTACCAATTCATAACTTTTGTGGTCCATCTATTGTCTGATATTCTTGCCAAATGTCCAGCCCATCGCCATTTGAGACTTCTGATTCTATTGATCACATCCGTTACCTGTGTTTTTGCTCTTATCCAGGTTAGTCTTTTTCTGTCTCTTCTTGTGATACCCAACATGCATCTTTCCATTGCCCTTTGGGCAACCTGAAGTTTTCTTATGGTGTCTGTGGTCAGAGTCCATGTTTCACAACCATAGGTCATGACTGGCAGAATGCATTCATCAAAGGCTTTCTTTTTCAGGTGGACTTTCATTTTTGACTTGAAGATTATGGAGTTTTTTCCAAACGCACTCCACGCTAGTTTAATTCGTCTGCCCACGCTAGTTTAATTCGTCTGATATATATATGTTTATATATATTTATATGTATATATATGTGTGTATGCATATATATATATATATATATATATATATATATATATATATATATATAATAATATTTATATATATGAATATATATATATATATATATATATATATATATATATATATATATATATATATATATATATATATATTTATATATATATATATATATATATATATATATATATATATGTATATATATATATATATATATATATATATATATATATTTATATATATATATATATATATATATATATATATATATCAAATGCTTAATATATATATATATGTATATATATATATATATATAAAGATATATATATATATATATATATATATATATATATATATATATATAAATATATAAATATATATATATATATATATATATATATATATATATATATATATACATATATATACGCAAGTATTTATAAATACACAAACAATTCACTACAGCAAGAGTCATGCATCTAATTTTAATACAACTAATATTTAGTATTAATTGTGCGGACGAACCATCAATGTTTTGTAAAATTCCTTTTAAAGTAGCGTCGGATTTTTTTTCGCCAAATCAATAATTTTTCCTCTTACTAGAGGCCAGGTCTCCAATAATTTGTGTTCGTAGCCTGTGTATATTTTTTGGAAATCGTTGAATAACAGAAAAGTTTAATGAAAATAAAAATTAAATAAATAAAAATTTCAATGAATTTTCACACATTTCTTAGATATCATTGGTATTGAAAGAAAACAATTTATAGTCAAGTATTTCATTTCTACCTAAGACCAACCTTTATTTTGCCTTTTAGTTTATTTTCCGCCGGCCTTCTGTAAATTTACAAGATGAAGCGTTTCGGCTTGCTGTAGCCATCTTCAGCTAATCAAGAACAGGAAGTCGAAACGTGTTAAATTTATAGAATGCCCGAAGTGAAACAAACAAACAGAAGAAAAAAAAATTATATTTATTAAATTTATTGTTTTTTATTACCAAATATAAGCCGAGCAGGTTGATTTAGTGCCTTGAAATTTGGCAAATATTCACTAATTGTGACGTTTTCGGCAGACAATGTGTTGAACCTTTTTTTTGCTGTAACTTTCCAATAGAGTTCCACTGTTATCCAAGGATCACATGCGTTTTTAAGCCATAAGAGTGCTTCATCAACATCAATTTCGTTTGGTGAAATGTCGTCAACCAATTGAAATGCTGCATCTTGTACTCTAGAATATAGTCTCGGTGATGAAGGCTCGCTCGAAATTGTAGAACAGCTCGATGGGCGTCTGTATTTCGGCTTGATGGTACCGGATTTTAAAAACTCTCCTCGTTTTTGTCGACAGCAGTCTAATAGTTTACCTTTTGCAGCTTGTCGTGGGCTGAAGCATGCTTAAGGTATGAAGTAAACCGATGAACTTTCTTTTTTGAAAATAAGAGTTATCTCATAGGCTAATTGAAAGAAGCGAGAACTGCTTATTAGCTTGTTTGCATCATTTTTAAGTTCGTTGTTAATTATTAGTTGACATAGTCTTCTTCGTGCTGCATTGTCTAACAATCCACTCTCTTTGAAATTCATTAAAAGAGACTTTCCCTGATGTGTTGTAAAAATCATTTGGTACAGTTCCTGAAAAACATTTACTATCAAATGCTTAATATTGCATTGACACAAGCAATCAAGTCAGATCCCGTATTGTATATTAAATGATTTTGATTTTTTATTTTTGACATTTGGGGAGTCACTTTAAATTATATTTAGGTACGCTGCACAGCAAATATTGTGATATAAAACAAAAATCATTATTTATGTGAATTCTTTTGATTTGAAATTCCAGAATGCAATTACCATATACTAGTACGTTGCACGAAACTTTATATACATAGCAACAGTTACAGGTTCAGCCAAGAGTTTGATAATGAAAATAGTATTTAAGAACTTACACATTGCTCTGGCCCCTCTTGCTCAGCCAAAGATATTATGGAGATTTGCGGATCATTGAAAAGATTTGCAAGCGACATATCCGGCAAATTCTTATCATCAGCCACTACATATTCCGCAATTTGACTTGTTGGTAACTCACTTTGCGAGTGCGTCTAATAAAATATTACAGACAGTAAGAAAAAGTTCAATATTTGCTCACTAGAACTGACACGGAGTTATTATGAAACTAAAATACTCACTACTGATGGATAAGCACTATTTATATCCTTCAAAATTTCAATTTGTGCTGTTAAAATAGCACGATTGCCAATAACCGGTATTAATTCTTTCATGTTATCTGGTGTCAAAATTCGCAAAGTATTTATATCTATTGCGCGCTCTGCAGTAAAAGTATAAACAGTGTGTCGTCAATTTTAAATGAAAAAGAGTCAAGTCCATTTTTGTCATTTACATATTTTGTTACAATTCAAAGCGAAATGAGATGACCCATACGTAGACGAAACCTGTTTTCCCGTTTTCTACCGTAAACCGTTGCAAATGAGTAAAACGAAAAAGTGCTAAGTCCACATCGGTCCGAATCGAATCAAAAACATGCTACGTCCACACAGACTTATATACTCTTACCAAGAGCAGAAGTCTCATTAGAGCTAAGTAATAAATAAAAGTGTTTGAAGTTAATGCATTGCTACGATATGCATTCACCAATAACGAATAACCTCAAGAAATGCTTCCATGGTATGCATATTAAATATATGGAACAACAAACATAACTTTATTTTAAGTGGCCGCCATTTTGTTGCGATACTACAGGGTGCGGCAGCATAACTTCCTTTTTTCAAAATTCAACAAAACAAATTTTCAGCGGTACTTGTTTTTTATTTTTTTTTATACTGTTGTTGCATGATAGCGACTAACCAAGGGATGAGCAAAACTTTAAAATCACCTCTCTCGAATGAGACTACTAGCGCCGCGCTATAACAGTTAGCACTTTAAGGGCGGGCATTTCAAAAAAGGAAGTTATGCTGCCGCACCCTGTATTAACATTATAGATTGAATGTTTTATAAAAGGTATTTATGCTATGCATCTTTTCTGAAAATTTCGACAAAATGGAATCAAAACTATAGTGTCTGGGTCGATGGAAAGCACTTATGGTCGGAAAATCCAATGTAGTTGTTGTTGTATGATAAATTCAAATGGGTATATACTTTCGTAAATATGTATCGATTTCAGATTTCAATCGGGTTTTTTTGGCTCCCGATTGAATTCAGTTATTTTATTTGATAAAACAAAATCTTTAAATAAAAAGGCATTCATTAAAATATACCTACAATAACCTAACCAAACCATAATTTGCAGTAAACCTGTGAAAAAAATGTATGCTGGGACGCATTGTAGAATTGAAACTTCGACAGACAAAATTATGTTGCGATTCGTTTTTCCACTTATCCGTTGAAGTTTCACTTCCACTATGTGTCCCAGCACACATTTTTTTTCAAAGGGTCACCCTCGTAAAAGCATCCAAACCCTCGAACTTTCAAGAGGTCATCACTTTAGACCTTTCCACAAAGTTTTATAACTGTAGCTTCTTTAGTTTCCGAGAAAAACTGCTGTGACACACGGACGGACGGACAGATTTCAATAAGGTTTTGTATGAAGACCAAAACTCTACAAATGACATTACCCAAAGAATTGGATAAATAAAAGACGTAATAAAAGCCTTCAATAAAAACTTTGAACGCTCGTGTACAGTTTGACATATTGTACGTGCATATACATTTCATCGGTCGCCGCATTTTAGTCGTCATATTGATGGTTTTCCCCGCGTATTTTTCTTGAGATCTCAGTAAATTGGGCTAACCTATGAAAGTATTCAACACATGTTATTTCGGTGTTTTATTGAATTTACCTTCGGGCTTCTTGGTGGCAATGATAGGTTTTAAAATTTTGTTGAATACAGTTTATCCCGATTCGCTGAAATCTTAAGATTTCAAATATTTCAACGATCGCTAACTTACAGCATAAACTGGCCTATAGCAAATTTCTGTGGAAGAGATTACCTTAACGTTTTCATCAAATATCGGATTTTTTTACTAAGTTCCTTGTCCCCAGAGTTTGTGAATATTTTAGTCTTGAGCATACATACACAATTTGCACACACTCAGAGGACAAGGAAATCCGCAAAAGATACAATATTTGACGAAATCATTAAGATAATCTATTCAACATTAACTCACTGTAACTACGCGGAAAAACGGGGATATCGCGATTACTTGGGCCAGTGAACGTAATTAGGATTTTGTTTCGGAGGGGGTACAAATGATGGTTGATGCCAAAAGTGTCAGTAAGGGAGACACCAGGAATTTTTAAAAGTAAGGAACAAAATGACGACTACAGACGTGTAGTTTTCGCACAAAAGTAATATAATTTATATGAATTGTTATGACTTCTTCTTTTTGGTAGGACTACAGCCCCTTTCGAGCCTTCGCTTCGTGCAAACAGCGCCTCCAACTGCCTCGGTCCATAGACTGCGTCCTCCAGTTTCAGAAACCGAGCAGCGATGCACTTTTTGTTATGAAACTTTAATGTAAAAAGTAAATGTTTAATTTAAAATGACACACACATTTTCACTTATATGTTAAATTGTATGCCTATAAAGAAAACTATTGCAGTGAATGATAACTAATATGTATAAAGTAAGCCCCGCCACTCAAATTTGCGTCTTATATACACAAAGTATAAACATTTCCAGTATAACTTAGCATAATATTTTGTATAAACTAATTAAAATATTGCCTGCACTTTATACTTATTTCAACCTATATTTATTACTCAATAATATACTTATAATACTTATAACATTCAGAAAATAATACTTATAACATTCAGAAAACGTCAAATCAGAAAAAATACAACATACAAAAACAAGTAAATCATTCTATTTAAGTTTAAAGCGTTATCTTTGGAAAAAGCATTTATTGGTTTTAATCTAAAATCAAACATGTAGAAAAGACAAATCAAACTTATAACACGACTTATAAGCACAACCTCCGGTCCTTTTTCCTTGCCATAATGTCCAACACATTATTTGGATCAACGGCAATATCCCAGTAACAAGACAGGAGCGCTAGAGCACTGAGCCTATTGTTACTGGTTCTATTTCTTAGCATCGTCTTCACTCGTTTCATTGTGGAAAATGTACGCTCAACGCTTGATGTTGTGACGGGAATCGTTGCCAAAATCACGAGAAGGTTGTTGATGTTAGGGAAAAATTGTTTGTCACACAGCTCTAAAACCTCTAAAACTTCAGTTTCCCTCTTTACTGCCTTTATTTTGTGACGCCAAATCTGATACTCTCCCGATAGGGCCGCCAAAGAACATTTGTCGTCAAAGAATGGTGACAAGGCTGCTAGCTTGTTGGCATTATTAGGTGAGGCAAAACCAGGAAGAAGTATTTGAAAGGCAGTCAAAATGTCTTCATTTTTGGTAAACCTTTCTTTTAAACTTGCAACTACATTGTCCAAGCATGGTATCCATATTGCAACTCTGTAGTACTCCTCAGTTGAGCTTGTTGGGGGATTTTCTCTGCAAGCTTGTCTTTTGTTGACCCTTGGAACTTGGATTTCAACACCGAAAAGGTCATTCGATAGCTTCGAGGCGGAAACAAATACTTTTTTAAACTCAACATCAGCGTTATTGCGCAGTTCCTGCAGAGTAGAGATAATGTCATTTGAACATCTCACAGCACTAGCTAAATCATAAGAGACACTTTGAAGGCATATTGACAACGGAAGCGTGACACTTAAGAGCCATTCACACACCAACAAAGAAATCAAGAAACTACTTTTTTCTGTGGCTGAAAGAAATGCACCAGCTGTTCCTGAACGGCGGCCAGATTGAGAAATTTCTTCAAGACTAATACAAATGGGTTCTAGCAATTCAACAAAACTTAGCAAACTTGTGTGACGTTCAATAAATCTGATTTCACATATACCAAGCAGCCTTTTCTTTTTAGGTTCGAGTATGTGTACCTGGATCGCATCTTTTAGCGTCTGACTGGCATGGGCATTCTTCCTAAAAAAATTAACCACTTCTCTTATGAGATCTAAACAGTTTCTGACGTTTGATGTGGACATAGAATCAGACAATGCCAGATTAAGTCTGTGGCTGGCACAATGCACATATATTGCATTGGGGCACTGCTCTTTTATCCTAGATTGGACACCCTTAGCATGGCCACACATATTTGAAGCACCATCATACCCCTGACCTACACATTTGGCCATATTTAGTCCCATTTTATCAATTTGATCTAGAATAGATTTTGCAATATTTTCACCAGTCGTATCAAAAATTGGAACAAATCCCATGACGTCCTCCCGCAGAACTGGTTTTTCGTTTTCAAAATTAACATACCTGATACACAACGATAGTTGTTCAATCGTGGATACATCCATTGTCTCGTCAGCCAAGATTGAAAAGTAGTCTGTTTTTTTTTTATTTTTCTAACAATGCTTTCTTGGATAATTGTAGAACTTATTTCGATTACTTCATTTTGTATTTGAGGGCTGAAATACGAAGCATTTTTTCGACAATTCAAAATTTTAAATCGTGATCACCAGAGTTGGCTCTGAACCTCAATAAAGCCCTGAACTTCCCATCTTTTTTCCCAGGTTTTTGAAGAGTGAGAGGTCCACTGTCATCATCTCCTCTCAAAGGAAGCTCATATTCTCCACAAAAAAGAATTGTTTCTATAATCGGTCGAAGAGCATTTCTATTTTCCTCACGTTCTTTGGCACGTTGACTGTTTAACTGGGTTGCCACATCTTCAATGTTCCCTGACATGACTTTAAGGAAATTATCTGCATTCAATATGCTCTTACAATGGTATTGAAGTTTGCTGTGGCTATCAAATTTTTCAATTGCGTTTTTCCAGCGTCTGAATGGGCTGATAACAAGTGATCCAGGATTTTCGTGGTTGCCTTTACCCATTCCACAGGCCTCATTATAAAATACAAAGCACACTTTGCAGTATGCACCATCCTCGGTTCTGGAGTATGCTAACCAATGCCACCTATCTACCCAGCAGGGCTGAAATTTTAATTATTTTTTATTGACATCCGTTGAAGGATACTTAAATGGGTGACTGGGTATTATTTTGGTCGATAAAATATTCTTCCTCAATTTATCATCCAATTTTCCATGCTTCTTTATGCTTGCCACGTCGAAAGTATCCGGTTGGAAACATAAGAAGTCACTAGAACCCTCTAGTACCAGAATATCTTTTGACTGCGTTTGGCTTACAAACGTCGCTATAGTTTTCGGTAACATAAGTGTCGAATGCAAGCCTGGCTCGAGCGGCGTATTTCCCGAAAGTATCTCATCACAGCTTTCAGAGAGAATTGTTTCTGTAGACTCTTGCAGTTCTGATGATGAAGCATCCCCTAGAAAAAAAAAACATGAACTGCAAATATTTATATATGGAGCACGATGCAATAAGGCCCGTTGCTTACTTTAGCTAGCTGGACTGGCTGGCTGGTTGACATTGTACGAGATGGCTTAGCTGATACATCCAGCACTCGAGCTGTACAAACTAACTCAGCTCACACAGTTATTTGATCATGCTGTCAGTAAAGAAATAAGTTGTTTTTTGGCATTTGTGTTTGCTGGAAATATGTGAATTTTCGCATCCAGCCATCCAGCCAAAGTGAACTACGGGCTTAAAGTCTAGGCCTATTCGTACGATAGGAATAAGGTTTTGCAGTATGATTGTAACATTTGTCTATATCGCGATACATACACGTGAAATATGTGTAAATGATCTAGTAAGTAAAAAAGTGACAGCCAGAATACTGGAATATTATTAATAGCTAAAAAGTTAATTGTTGGATTTATTTGGATTATTTAAATAAAGAAGTTTGCCATCGAGCCCAACAGTTGTGATTTTCAAAACCACAGTTGCACAATTAAAAATCGAGTATTCATTGCAATATTTAAACGATTATAAGCAGTTGCAACTTCTTTTCGGGAAAACTATTAACCAAAAATATAGGCTACTCGTACAATTGGATATTACAATACTTTCAAAGCTTTTGCGTGAAACCCAATAAGCAGTGGTGTCACTGCATTGGAAATGTACGAGGAATCACACAGAATAATATTGCAGCATTAAACTTACCTATTGAAACTTTTTGTTGTTTTGAGAAGCAAGTAGTTATTTTTGTAGATCTTTTCATGATTGTACGAGTATTACTACACAAAAAAAAATTTAAGTCATAAATAAATCATAATTTAATGATCACTGAGACACACTACTCTAACTATCTCTAAGCGAAGGCCCGAGAGGGGCTGTAGTGCTAAAAAGAAGAAAAAGAAGGAGACACACTAACACACTGTTTGGTAGCGAAACGAAAAGGCCTGATAGGCGACAAGGGGCTCTGTGAACACTAAAAAACTATAACAGACTAGACTAGACACATAGACTGTAGAGGATTTCAGGTGATACCCAAATTTCTGCTAGCAGCGAGTACCGGCACTATGCGGTGGCAGGTAAGAGCGAAAATAATTATGCTGCGTTCCGATGCCCACGACGCAGCTCGACAAGCAGGCTGTTTACACGCATAACCCCACGCCGATGTGTAAAAGAAAGAGCATTAGCGTCAAACTTGTTTACAATCCCATTTTTAGCTCTTCGTATCAATGCGGCCAATGTAAGCAAAGTAGCACGAGAAATCAAAGCGACTGAGCTCGTATGAAGAGGAACACCAAATGAGTCATCTCTGTGTTTCAAACGATCACAGCTGAAAGCGTCTTTCACTTTCCACGAAAGCAACAAATTCCGTGGAACTGATTCTGTTTTATGATGCTGAAATTATTACATAAAATCTGTATACTAGTAATATCATAATAGAATTACTTCTGAAATACATTTATTTACAATCCCTATTATAGCAAGTTCATTTCCATGCGCGTTTAATTCAAATAAAATCCTTCTCTATTGTTTGTCATATTTTTAAGGTTTTATAAAACGAATTTCACAAAGATCTACCCATTTCGTATCCTGTCTGTCCATCCGCCCGTGCGTCGCAGCAAGCTACAAGCATCAATCTTTGTGGGGACGTTGAAATTTTTGTTCAATAAAAAGTTCAGGTCTAGTACACATTTTCAAAGGTTCATGAGTTTCCCCATATGCCGACCTGGCCCTTCAAAATGTTATTTCCATTAAAAGTAGTCCAGTGGAGTATCAAAATAAAGGTATTGGTGAGCACTTCAAGAATCTGAAATCAAAAAGTCAACTTGAATCAGGGTCCAGGAGGAGCCAAAATGTACGAAAAATGTTGTGTCTACCCCCTTCCTCCCCCTCGCGATTGGACACCTTTGAAAAATCTGAAAAAACGAGGAGGTGGGTCCTCACGAGTACAAGGCAATAAAAAAGTCACAAATCGAAATCCACATAACTATGTTAGTAATAGTATGATTTGTGAATTTTATATTTTGTTCCATAAAACCATAACGGTACCCTTAAACTTCTTGAAATCACCCAAACATGTGCACCAAGACATTTGCCTTATGCACTGAAAATTTCATTAAAAGCAGATTATAAACAAGTGAGATGTAGCCATTTGATTTATAAGAATTGCAACGACAAAATCACTTGCTGATATTTATCTGCACAATTGTAGTTACTTCAACACAGCCTCGGCACTACAATTTTCTTCAGATTTGCATTAAAATTTTGGAGGTAAAGTTTAAACTGAATATGTTGATTAACAGAGCATTTAACGAAATTATTTAAGCTTAAACGAAATGGCGGCTATTTTGTGTTGAACGGATTTATTGATTTTTCTAAAATAATTCAGCGATTTCCTCTGGGACGATTGGATGTATGATTGTGTTTAATCCTAGGATAGTTACAAAGCTCTTTTGACAAGAACGTAGGTCTGTCTACCCGACTGGATATTCTATAAAACTTTTCGGGGGGGGGGATGTCTGGACCCCCCCCCCCCCCCCAGGCTACGTCACTGACTTGGGCGAAGCTTAATTGAGATGAAATTTGATCCAGTTAGATTTGTTTTAGACATTTGTGCCATTCTCCTTTGTTTTCGCGAAAATGAAGGATTAAATCAGAATTTTGTTCATATAAAAATCGTATCCGTCATGCTGCCTGTAGTCACCACTTGATTTGAGAGCGGCGATGGTGATTTGACATTTTTAGATGAAAAAAATTCTAACTTTATCCTCAATTTTTTTTCACAAACTAAGGACATTACGCACAAATGTTCAAAACAAACATGATCCCTCTCACCACGCGGAATTGATTGCTATCAAAATTAAGCTTCACTCAAACAATCGTAATCTTGCAGGAAAAACAATCAATATGGCGACTAAAATGCGACGACCGATGGAATGTATTTTTGCGGACGTACATTATGTCAAACTTAACACACGCGACACAATGCACAACATTTTCCACACACATGAAACACTAATGTTTTACTTACCTGCAAACACTTCCATATACTGGCTAAGGCCCCAACTCTGCAAATAGTTATTACGGATTTTTCTGCCATTAAATTCAATTAAATATTCACACATCAAAACTGCGCGTACGCGAACTTGTACTCTTGTTGCCTGTATTCTCGTCTCAACTGAAACGACAACTTCGCGTTCAAACACCATGCCGTCGTTTCTTCGTGATCGTTAGGCGACAGTCGCACTAGACAGGTTTACCGGTCACCAGCCGCTGTTAAATTCGCTCGACTCGTGCAGCCAACAGTGCCCAGCAGTAGGTTAACCAACAACGTGTGACCGCCGCTTAGCATAGACATTCGGCATGATACGATTATTTAAAGATGAGTAAATTTGATTACGTATGATGCTCAAACTATTTGGCGTATGGTAATCAAACTTTTCTGTAAAATATAACCAAACTTATTCTCAACATATTGGCAGTTTTGTATTCATAGCCAAACTACGTCATTTACAAAACAGTTTAGTAAATCGCAACAAAAACTTTGTTTGATTTTAACAAATATGCTTTTAACAAAATTTATTTTGTACACGCAACTAAACTTATTTTGCAGTTGCAGTTTGACTATTTGGCGTATGGCAATCAAACTTTTCTGCAATATATACCCAAACTGATTCTTAACATATTAGCAGTTTTGTATTCACAGCCAAACTACGTCATTTACAAAACAGTTTAGTAAATTGCAACAGAAACTTCGTATGATTTTAACAAATACGCTTTTAACAAAATTTATTTTGTACACACAACCAAACTAATTTTCCTGTTTCAGTCTAACTTTTGTTAACTGCAACATAAGTTCAGCTATAATTAGATTTACAAAACTAGTTGAGTAAATTCTTTTTTTCCGTGTAACGGGCAGAGTTTTACCGTGTCTTTACCCCACTGTTGTATTCGTGTTATTTGGTACGAACCTATCGTAAACAGAACTTTCACACAGACTGAATCCTAATTTCTTCAATTCATCATGTAAATTTTCAAACGTTTTACAGCTCCTTAATATTTCTGATCTACGTTTATCACTTGTAGAAGCCCAAAAATTGCTATACGTTTAATGGTATCAAGTAAGTCTGTGTGGTCTTCTTCCAGTCTTGGTCGACCACCAAATTCAGTCTTCACATGAATTTGTAGTTTTTTTTTTCAATTCAGGATTATCTTTTGCAGCTTCTAAAACCAACGGTCTCAGTTTAATGCGATATTTTTGCTCCTTTTTTGATACCATCTAGTTTTTTCTCTTCTTATCGATCTCAATCCTATATATTTTTATTGTTGCATCTGTGCTTCGACGCATGGCAAATCTGCGTCTTTTGCTCTTTGTATAGCGTCTAGCTTTGCTTGAAGTGAATAAATATCTTGTCAGTTTTTCTTGTACGGGCTTTTCATATGCTCTCTTATTTACTATTTTTACAGGCGATTCTAACAAAACGAAAAAGGAACGCAACAAACAAAAACTTATGTAATTTTACTTATATTGATTATGTTATAAACCATTTACCAGAATGACCTACAGGTGACTTGCTAATCGAAACTTGCTGACGTGTATCAACCGTTTTATTGTTCAGGGTATTATCTGGAACAGAATGTTCCTCATTTATGCCAACACCAGGTTTTTCTACATTTTTATCTTGCTACAAAGAAAAAGTACTTCTTAAACCCAGTTCACCTTAAAAAGTTGTATTACTGCAATTTCTTTGGCGGAGAATTTATGTCTAATTTTAAAATACCTATTGCTCACTGTGAAAATACGAAAGTTCTATTTAATCATTAATTCAAACAACAACCTACCTTCTAGAACAAACGTAAAAGACTGGATGCTTTTGACTGCATAAACTTTTGTTTCATATCATGAGTGATCAAATGTATCTAACTTTCTAATTGATCATATATCTTAAATTTTTTTTTGTTTAATTCCAAATTTTGTTCACTTTTCATTGCACAACTTTGCCGTTTACGAATGGATGACACAATTTGTATGTGCTATATAGCTTTATATATTAATCATACCGCGTTTTGGATGTCATTGCGAATAAATAAGTCAAATTGAAAACCACCGTATACACGTTTGAGATTCGTTGCTTGAACTCTTTATGCTTGAAATTCGAATGAGACATAAGATGCACAAGATCGTATACTCCAAATAACACATGATTACAGTGGAAAACATAATCAACCTACAGCTGATTGTAATTTGTAAAGATGCGCGTCGGTAGTATCATTTGTGAAGAGCGCGAATGTTAGCGTGACGTAACAAACAGATTTCTTATAGCCAGCCCCAACGTTATACATCGTAACATTTTTTAGAAAACCCTCCCCCCCTTTGATTATCACGTCGTTTTTGAATGACCCCTAGCCTGGAACCGTTTGACACATTACTTCAGGCCAGGTCTCGTTTTGCTACGCCGTGAGGCGCCTTCAAGCTGGGGAATCCCTCTTCTAGCGAGAGGGGAGAGAGGAAGAGGAAGTGCCAGGCAAGTGATCCCTCAGCCCTAACGCCCCCGGCTGCTGTGATTCTCTTTTATCTTTTAGGACTGCTCAAACATAATGTGCGACCTGGTTCCATTTGCCAATCGATTCAAGCATCACCGCGACTGTATTATCCGGAGTGAGCTCTCCCGTCTCTCTGTGAAGGTCCCTACGCAGCCTGACCCATTTTGTGCACGCAAAAAATGTGTGGCAGGCATTGTCTTCCTCCCATGGGCAAAACCGACAATGGGGGGACCGTGACTTACCAATCTTGTGCAGGTAAGACTGAAAACACACATGCCCGCTCAAAAGCTGCTTCAGTAAAACTTGCGTTTGGAACCACCCTTAGTATTTCACACAATGAAGTACTCGTTGCTGCGAAAACCGGTGTTCCGTAAACCACTTTAGGCTCGAGTCCTTTTACTGGACAACTATACTCGAACTGGCGTATACACTTCGATAAAGGGGTCCTTCCGTTAGGCGCCAGTTACAAGTATCTTTATTTGATAACGTTAATAAAATTAATTTAATTTAAATTCGCAAGTCTACAGTCTCTCAATGTTAGATTGAATCAGATTATTTTATAACAATCATTCATTTTAAGCTTCTTCGCACTGCAGTCGTCGAAATTTAAAAAACTTTTGTTTAAAAAAATGCAGCGGGTAATGGAATTACAATAGCTTGATGCAAAGTAAACAACGTGTTGATTTAAATGCAAAAAGGAAATGCACCGATTCAACATTGAATGGCACGTGTTGCGTTTGTTGGAGACACGATAATGCTAACTTACTCTAGCGAATGCGCTACTTGCATTCATTGAGAAATTCATTAAAACTTCAATGGAGCTTGTTGGTGAGAATGCGTCTGTGTTTTATCTTTATGAAACTTTTCGCACGTCTTGCCCCGCACTCTTTTTATCTGGCTAGTGGATCGTATGCGTCGTATAGTTTGATGTTAATGTTTTTAAAATTTTCATTGTAAATCTATTTGACCGATCGCCAACATATTGACCGCTACATATTTACCTCTAAGCTAAACCACAAGCTTTGGAAAAAAATACTCCAGGTTGAAAGTAAGGACTTTCAACTTTGATTATGCCAAGTGTCCGCGCAGTCTTCTATATGCTTGCTTTCAAATGAAGCAGACAAAGTCTTCCCCATTCAATGAACAAAAATCGCAGATTTGGAAGTATGTTAAATCATAATGCGTACCTTTGAATCGGGTCGAGGAATTTGTAATTATGTTACATAAGCATTTTTTCGAAAACTTCATTACGTTTGCTGGAGTGATGCACTTTATCAATAACAAATATCTTTTGATGCTGTGCAAAGTAGCGAATGATTATTCACTGATATGCTTCATGAAATATGTTTGTTCTTTAATAATGCTTCCCAGCAAACTACAATATAAACCAGTGAATGCACCCATGAACGCTTAGTGTCGAAAGTTCTGCAATGGTAGTCATTTTGTGATTGTACTGAGTTCTTTCATATTAATTTCAATCCTCATAGTTGATCATTTATAGCATAGTTCCGGTTCGGGCTTTCGCATCTAGTAGCCGTAGCCTCCTATCGTTGCGGTTCTGCGACCTCGTTCGCTAATTGGGAGCTCCCAGCAGAAATCTGCTGTCAGGATCAATTGAATCTTCCCTTCGTTTCGCCAGTTTCCTAAATGGACGTGGACGTTTCCCTTACGCTTAAGCATTCGTTCGATGAGCCTGTGACTTCCATTCTCTCCACATGTCCTGCTCATTGTAGTTTGTGTACTTCTGTTTACTCGACTTGTTTTATTCCTAATGTTATTCATATTAATGGTTCGATTCTTTTCAGACACTACTGTAGTGTTTAAATGTATTAATAAAGCCCGTAAAGGACATCAGCGATGGTAAGTTGTAGTAATCGAGTAGTCGGAACATGCGAACTGCTCGAGAAACTGCAAGAGTCCGGACATGCGAACTGCTCGAGCAGTCTGGACATGCGAATTGCTCGAGAAACTGCAAACATCATTTCAACAAAGCTTTCGATTGGTGTTGGCGTGTTCTTTACTCCGCCGACTTCTGACGCTCTTGTTACGTGTTTCCTTTCAGTTTATTCTAAAAGCGACGGTTTTCTTGCAACTCGATTATCTTCTCGGTCGTTTTGCGTACAGTGTGCGAGTGTATTTCAGTCTTCTGGACTTACCAAGCAAGTTGGTGGGGTAGTAGAGTACTTATTATATTTGCCACTCGCGATTTTACTTCACAATTCATTTAATTCAATGCTGGCAGTATCCGGCTCGAAGGACCAAAAATTATTCGGAATAAAAATACACACACCGCTCATAGTCGGATCTGATCCTGTGTGAAGTTTTGACGGTCGACGATAATTTCCATTCTGCAGTCCCGCAGCTGCGGCCACTGTCACCTATGTGTCGTGATAGATAAGTATGAAAACGGAAATCATATAAATATTAAAAACATAATTCACAAATAATTAATTGATGCATAGATTCTTTGTTCTGTTTTATTTCACATAATTCCGGGTGCAGATTTCGAAGAAAAATGAGACGGAGCATCCGAAACAATAAATATCCTTTTTTTCTCTGCGGCTGCTTGTTCTAGCTCACGAGCTTATTTGGTCGATATTTATTAAATTGCATATGAATACAATATTTGATTGTTGTCTTATTATTTCCTTTTCGGTGGTCTTAGTTTCAGGACGTGCACCATGTAACACTTTTATCACCTTAAATTACTTTAACATTTATTGTCCTACGTACAGGACGCACTCTCACTGCAATTTCGCATCTTGGTCCTATCTTCAGGACACACTACCTTGCACCTTTGCTCCTTGCAAAATGAACGGGGTCAAAGCGGTTAAAAGTCAGTGCCCGGACGACGTTTTCCCTTGAAACGAATTTCCACGTCGTCATCAGAAAAAAATATTTCCTCCTCTTGGGGATACACTTTAAACTTTTCACCGACCCGATTTTCGATACGCCTTCGATTTTAAATAAACTCACGGGTGATTCCGTAGTGTAACCTACCGACTGCGCCAATTTAATTGTCCTTTTCCGATTTTGATAAAAAAAAGCATCTTTGTTTTTTATTTCGACCGCTTTTATTTTATTTACATGGATTCAATAAAGTGCGCGTAAATGGTAATTCGATTTAATGAGCAACCCAATGCAGCTTCACATTGGGTGGATGAGTCAGGGAGGCTTCGCCACGCTCACGCGAAATTACTTGACTAGATGACCAAACCGAATGTTAATGGCTTTCCACTTTTATAGGAGAAAAATTCTGATTACTTGCAAGAATTAATTCTTGTTAATTTTTGCAACAACCAAACTCAAAAGGTGTGCATATGACACGCGGGTAAATTCACTAAGCTTTCCCCTATCATAATTTGAATCGACAAAATTTGTGAAGACTTTACAGTACGGTAGGGCTCGTGCTTCTTTTAGCAGAGTTTCGAAGGATAGTTCGAAAGCTGGTTGTTGTTCCACCATTTTGCATGTTAAGTTTTTTTGTTAGTTGAAGGTTTCAGGTTGTATTATTGGCTCTTTCCAGTTTCTCCAAAAAAGGCCAAGGTCAATTTTTGGCAATTTGATCCTGATTTGTGAAAAAAAATTTTTTTATTAAGTTACGATTTTGATGCTTATTATAATCTTTTTGATATTAAGTCGCGGTTTTGGTGCTTATTGTCTTTGCGATACTGTTGGTGCTTTTTATTTTTCCAAAAAAGCCAAGATCAGTTTTTGTCAAATTGAAACTGTTTTCTTTTATCTGTTAATATTAACTCACAGTTTTTTAAGCATATTATGGGTTTATTAACTGACGCTTTTTATTATTTCTAAAAAGTCAGAGGTGAATTTGTTTTCCGAATTCGATCTAGTTTGTATTATGCTTTTGTTATAACACACATTTTTCACTTGGACTGTAAAGTCGATTAGAGGTAGTGTCACTGTTTATTATATTTTACACCTTTCACTTTTTTAATGATTAGTGCTGCGATAGTTTTAGTTTTCATACACCTTTCACTTTGATTTTAAAGATGGTTAGCGGTTCGACGGTTTTATTATACTCCTTCCACTGTGATTTTTAAAGATGGTTAGCGGTGCGACGAGTAGATTCGGATTTCAACGATGGCTCCTCCCTCTTTGACGGACGACTGCGTTAGTTACGTTCTTGAACGTTACGATGATTAAAAATATATATGTTGGAGATTCCTTCCCCGAAATCTCCTTGGTTTGTCATTTGTCTATCCACCATTTCAAGTGCTTTGTGACTCTTTTTCTTACTGCATGCCATTGATGTAGCAAGGTCATCAAAACAGCTAGACATTTCAACGAAGCTTTCGTCATTCGCTCTCGACTTTGATTGGTGGCGAGCTATTAATTGATCTCGTTCTGCAATTAAAGATTCTATTTGGCCAATTATGCGATCATACATGCAATTAAGTGCTTGCTCATAGCTTTGGCAATCGGTGCAAATGAAGTGGGCTTCAATATATGGATTGTACCAATGCCTTGGTGCGTCCATACAGGCACCATGTAATTTCCAAGAGCAGAAGCCTTTGCAGATGACATGTTTAAAAGTGTGGTCAAATGCCACACAATTCAGAAGGCTACACTTCAAACTCATATTTAATTTAATTACGCGATCAGTTATTGACACGAAAACGGAAAATCAAGGTCGTTCGAGCGAGATGCAAAAACAGCAAAAATGATTGAAAGAATTTAAATACAAACCAATATGGTTCAAGGTCAAATAAGCAATAATTCAACAGTCAATAAATTACGATTACGATTACAACTGCACTTTCATTAGAGTATGTCAAAATTATGGGCCACAGTTATAGAGTTGCGTGTGTGCAGTTACTGTTATTTTAAATTAAGCGTTAAACACATATAAGCGCATTTTGGGCCACAGTTATAGAGTTGCATGTATGCAGTTACTGTTACTTTAAATTAAATTAAACAATGCCAAAAAATGGCTCCTTTTTTTTTTTTTTTTTTTTTTTTTTTTTTTTTTTGTGGTAGGGAGGTGAAGGCATTTATGCCCGCCGAGTCTGGCAGTGTGGGACTCCCATGGAGGATACCGTTGGACTACCCACTAAACACCTCCCCTGTCAATCTGAGAACCTAGCCTGGAACCGTTTGACACATTACTTCGGGCCAGGTCTCGTTTTGTTACGCCGTGGGGCGCCTTCAAGCTGGGGAGTCCCTTTCCTAGCGGGAGGGGAGGGGGGAAGAGGAATTGCCAGAAGAGCGATCCCCCAGCCCCAGCGCCTCCGGCTGCTGTGAGTCCCTTTTATATTTTAGGACTGCCCGAGCATAATGTGCCACCTGGTTCCATTTGTCAACCGATTCGAGCATCACCGCAACTATATTATCCGGGGTGAGCTCTCCCGTCTCCCTGTAGAGTTCCCTTCGCAGCCTGGCCCATTTCGTACACGCAAAAAATGTGTGACAGGCATTGTCCTCCTCTCCTGGGCAAAACCGACAATCGGGAGACCGTGACTTGCCGATCTTGTGCAGGTAAGACTGAAAACACCCGTGCCCGCTCAAAAGCTGGGTCAGATAGAAGTCAGTCTCACCATGCTTTCGATTTAGCCACGGTCTCACATCCGGGATGAGGTGCGCAGTCCACCTTCTCTTCGTGCAATTCCTCCAAGACTGCTGCCAATCGTTGAGCGAGCGTTGTCTCTCCTCGCGGACAACCATCTCCCTCGCATCCTCGTTTCGGCGCAGGTAAATAGCGCGGCGCTCTCTAGCAAGGAGGGTGACAGGTATCACGCCTGCAATCACTCTCACCGCCGAGTCGGAGACTGTTGGATACGAAGATGCAATTCTCAGTGCTCCTCTTCTCTGTACCTGTGCCAATCGTTTTCGGTATACCTCCTTGCTGAGAGCGTCGCCCCATACCTCTGCTCCATACAGTAGCACTGACCCTACAGCACTCATCAAGAGGCGTCTTCTTGATGGGCTGGGTCCCCCTACGTTGGCCATAAGTCGATATTCCCGAAGCAGCCTTCTCAGCCGTTGCCCTGATTTGCTCAGAGAAACTCATCTTCGAGTCGATCAGTAGCCCCAGGTACTTCACCGCTGGCTTCGATTCGATCTGTATATCTCCAATACTGATCATCCTTCCTCTAGGGATTCTCTTTTTTGTCAAGATGACCACTTCGGTTTTCTCCAGTGCTAAACTGAGCCCGCGAGCAGTCATCCAGTCCCTCACTCGGCGCATTAGCATACCTAGCCTAAGTTGCGCTTGTTCAACGGTGCGTCCGGCGACCAGAGCCGCAACATCATCCGCATAGCCGACCAAGCGCGACTCATCTGGCATCTCAAGTCTCAGTAGCCCGTCGTAAGACACGTTCCACAGGTCCGGACCAAGGATAGATCCCTGGGCAACACCCGATGTAATTTCCATCCTTCGTTGGCCCTGTGTCTTGTCGTAGAGCAGGCTTCGGTCCTTTAGGTAGTTCCTCAAAAGCCGCATTAGATATTCTGGAACTTGAAAAGAGTTTTCCAGCGTATCCAGAATATCCACCCATCTAGCGGAGTTGAAGGCATTCCTGACGTCGAGTGTCACCAACAGGACGATCCGTCGCTTGGTGCGACTATATGCCTCTGCCTTTTGGACCGCGTTCACCACCTCTGCAATCGCATCAATGGTAGAACGTCCTGCTCTAAAGCCGTACTGCCGAGGAGATAGGTCCCCAGCAGCACGAATCGCGTCAGTGAGTCTTCCCTTGATGAGTTTCTCTAGCACTTTCCCAGCCGTGTCTAGCATGCATAACGGGCGGTATGCAGACGGCGATTCGGGATTTCCCTTCCCCTTGCTGACCAGCACGAGCCTCGCCACCTTCCATCGTACCGGGAAAACCCCGTCCCGTAGGCAAGCGTTGAATGTGCTGAGCAGCAAGTCAGGACAATGGTGATAGACGAGCTGCAAAACCTCAGCTGGAACACCATCGGACCTGGAGCCTTCCTTGCCTTCAGGGAGAGGACTGCCTCCTCCAGTTCCAGCTGTGTGAAGAGTGGGCCTCCTTAAACTCGACAGCGAAGGAAAGCCAGTAGGGCCACAAATCAATGATAATGAAACAAAGCTCATGATGCAATCGAGAAAGGATATCTCAAATACACAACATGTCACACTTGGCGAATACAGTATCGAAAATGTGAGCGAATTTGTTTATTTAGGCTTCAAAATAACAAGAACCTCCAATGAAAGAGACGATATACGTCAAAGAATACAGCTCGCAAATAAAATATTTTATTCAGTTTTGACAATCTTGAAGACCAGCTGCATACACAGGAAAATAAAACTCCAAGTATACAAATCTGTGATGAGATCTGTGTTATGCTATGGGTGCGGAACATGGATCCTAACCCAAGCATCTGTAAACATATTGAACGCCTTCGAGAGACGGGTCCTGTGGCGAATAATCGGAGCGAAGGTAGACGGGGACCAATGGCGAATTCGACACAACTATGAGCTGTATGAAATTTCTGACAAGCTGGAGGTCTCAATGATTGAAAGTCTGCAGAAGCAATCGGCTGGCCACGTGAATCTTATGGACGAACAACGGATATCCAAAAAGTATTCGTTGGAAGAACTGAAGGGCGGAGACCAGTGGAAAAACCGAGGAAACGCTGGTCTGACTCGGTCGACGAAGACAGTTCATCGCCGCTCGGATTTCAAAATTAGAGGACGTGATCAAGGGATCGAGACAGTTGGAGGCGCTATCTGTAGGAAGCAAACCCGAGAGGCGCTGTAGTGCTACGAAGAATAAAAAGAAGAATATCATACCACCCCAGACAAAAGCGGCGTTCTTGACTCGGAATTCGGTAAAAAACCACGCATATTTCTTTGGAATAAGCACTTTGAATGACGGTCGTCGCTTCTTGTGATTTGTGATGTCTTAAACTTTGATCATCAGATCCGTTTCAAATTTCCGCTGTAACCCGTCGATATTCAAATTTTTAGATGCTTTCTTGAGGTGAATATTAGCTGGTTCGCTGATTCCAATTTCTTTAATCTTTTGTTCGAGTCATCGGCAGACCAGGTTGTGCCAAATATGAAAATAAACCAGACATGCATCGTTAGTCTTTCAATGGGCGTATCACCTTTGGAGCATGTTTTGCAATTGGCTATTCCCTATATGACGATACTAGAAAGGTATTTTTAATTGAGCTGCACAGTAGCCATGAACTATATTCTCCATGTTGGCAAATTTTTTCTCTCACCCTATAACTTTCTCAATCAGCTTCGAGTGTTGTGAGGCGTTTGGATGCGTTGTGAAGTTAGTTGTTCTCGGCATCTTGTCCATCCAGCTTTTATTTAAAGTTTCGGTACTGCGCTGAGTACTTGCGACTAGATTTTCCATTGCAATAAGGCGGGAGTCGACTGCTTCGAGTGCTTTAGTGCCCAGGACATTGCTATTTGAAAGTGCAGTTGCAAGCTCATCAAAACTAGATGCCACCTCGAAAAAGCTGTTTCGGGAACCGCAGTCCAAAGAGGAGGCCTAACCAACCTGGGGCGAGTTCCGTAGCACCAAAATACCCACTTGTATTTATTTGGTGCGTACGCGTATCCACTCGCTTGCTCTGGAATACCTGTAAACTAAACTCAACTCCACTTCAAAGCTTTCCCAATGAAACACACGTTTCCTCCATCAACTACATTTATTTAACTAACAGTTACAATTTCTAATTTGAACGTTTTTACGGCACTGTTCTGCCTTGAAATCCGACTCCAACGCTTTGATTTCTGCTGGAAATGCCTCCCGCTCCGCTTTGGTCACCGCAAGACGTGCCAATCGGCGCCGATCACTGCTCTTGCGGCGGAACTCAACAATACGCCCACCTTTTGGCCGCTTTTCTTCCGGCGCGACGACCGAGCGGCTTGATTAAGCGTGTCCAGTACTCGTCGGTCGTGATTGGCCTCGGACCCGCTCCGGGCGTCGCAGCAATTGCTCCCTCGAGCGACGGACGGAGTTGCGTCATCATCACAGGCTGCTTATGGTGGTTGTCCAGTCACCGCCCACGTATGTCGGTTGCTGGTGGTGCGAGCTGGTAAATTCGTTGCGGATGGCGATTTGGCCCAATTGTTACGTCCGCACGCTGCTAATGTGTGGTGCCGGTGGTTCTGCTGGCGATGCGTGTCGGTCGTGGTGGCTTCTGGCGGTGCGAGCTAGTAATTTCGTTGCGGATGGCGATTTGGCGCGAATTGCTATGTCCGCGCGATCGCTGGATCGGTATCACGTTAACTTGCTCGTCCCTGGGCCTTAGGGAATGCCTTAGGGAAACTACTTAGGGATGCCTTCGGGAAACTACTGCTCGGGCAAAGGCCTTGAGCAGGGCAATTAACGCTGTTTGGGCTGCAAAATAGCTGGCTGATGCGCGTAGGGCAATTGGTTGCCGTTGTTGTTGTTGTCTGTTCGATCGCTGGATCGGAACCACGTCAATTTGCTCGTCCCGGGTGAAATGCCTTAGGGAAACTACTGCTCGGGCAAAGGCCTTGAGCAGGGCAAGTAACGTTGTTTGGCTGATGGACGTATGGGTTGCAAAATAGCTGGCTGATGCGCGTAGGGCAATTTTCGTCCGGCTACCTGGATCCTGGCTGGTACTCTCGTGAATTTGTCAGCCTCGGGCTAAATGCCTTGAGATGATTCTACTCGGGGAAAGGCCTTAAGTAGGACAAGCGTAATATCAAGAGTGTTTGGTTTGTTGATGGCCATAAATATTTATACAAAAATAATGCTTACCTCCAGTTTACCTTCGTTCTCATTCATTTGCATTACATATTGGGTGCATTTACCTCTTTGCTTAGTCAACTAAAATAACGGTTAATTAATAGTAAATTAGGTCAGTGGATTGTTATGGGAAATTTTTACCTGGCCATCTATCGGTGACTAGCAACAATGCTTAAGCTTTTCGAGAAGTGATTTTCTATGTGTATTATTTCCATTTACCCAAGATTTGTGGGTTGGTCAATGCCAAGCTAAGTGGACGAGCACGAAGTATCTGGCATACTCACGCATACACTTACTTGTCAAGCCTTTGCGCATGATGCAGCATACCTACGAGAACCAATGTGTGAAGCGTTAGTAATGCTCGAGCCATTGGCCGAGCCTAATGTCTCGAGGTTGGTGCGGTTCACCACAACAAAGCTTTCATTGTTTGCACGCGATTTCATTCTGGCGTGCAATTAGCTGATCCTTTTCATTGATGAGGAGATCATGTAGGTCTCGAAGTTTGTGTTCAAGACGCCAAAAAAGGGGGAAACCAATCTTTTGGAGTATCCAAACATAAACCTTGTAGTTTGCGGGAACATAAACTCTTGCATATGGCATACTTAAAAGTATGGTCGAATGCCACAGAATTGAAGAGATTGCACTTATGGCTAATTGTTCAAGATAATAGATAATTCATTTATTTATTTGCTAGTGTTAAAACTGATAAACAGATAAAAATGAAATCTAAGTCATGGTCATTAATAACTAACAAAAAAAAAAAAAAAAAATTCCCGCAATTTGCACTGTCAACAGTAACCACGAATCAGTGCAAATGCCATCAAACACCAAAATACAACCAATAATTTGCACGATTTGAACAGTTAACAAAAATATTACGATGCAATCGCAGTTACAGAGTTCGCGATAACGAATTGCGGTGCGTCTGTACACGTAATTAAATATTGAATATATGATTTTTCATAACAATTTAGAAAATCCTGCCTAAGTTCATTCGCTACTTTTTGCGTGAATCAATTTAATTTCATGTATCCCGCATACAGTTAACATTAAGATTTTAACGTTATATACGAGGGCGGTTCAATAAGAAGACACAATTTTTTCAAAAAAATTGTTTTTATTTTTCATTTTAGTCCCCTTTTAGAAAGATACATTTCTCCCAACGTTCCTGCCATTTTTTAACCCCTCCAAAAAATAGGATTTGTCTAACTCTCCAAAATACGCCTGTGCCTCGGCGATGACTTCCTCGTTTGAGCTAAATTTTTTCCCGCGAACCATTTCTTCATGTTAGGGAATAAGAAAAAGTCACAGGAAGCCAGATAGGGAGAATACGGGGGGTGCGGCAGCAATTTATAACGCAATTTAGCGGCGACAACTCCGGATGAATGTGCTCGTGCGTTATCGTGGTGAAACAGCACCTTCTTTTCAACCAAATGCGGCCGCGTCTCCATCATTTTTTGGCCAAGCGGTCCAATAACTCACTGTAGTATTGTCCACTGATCGTTCTTCCTTTTTCTAAGAAATCCATGAGGATGACGCCGTTCGCATCCCAAAAAAATCGTTGCCATGACCTTTCCGGCCGATGGGACACTCTTCGCCTTCTTTGGAGCAGATTCACCGGGAGAAATCCATTGTTTTGATTGTTGCTCAGTTTCTGATGTGAAATGATGAATCCACTATGCACTATGCTAAATTGGATTACAAGTGTGAAGATGCGGCTTAAGGAAATAGTTTCAGCACACTAAACATATGCCAACCGAAGACATTGAACTACTTAATTTTATAAACTCGGACAAAAAACCAAATATAAACGAGTTATCATGTATCCTTGATCATCGCGAAATTGCTTATAGCTCGCCAAAGGTATGGGTGAGCATTGCTCTTGAGATGGAAGCGATGGGTTCGAAAATAGGGTGAAGAATATTGGAGAAAGGCTTTTGGACACTGGTGCAGAAGGTTAAGCGAAAAAAACAAATTCTGGATCAAATGGATTTATTTCAATCAGAAAAGCACTGTTTCTTAAGTACGTTGAAATTTCCTGTGCTGGATTCTTGTCTAAGATTGAAGCTAAAGAAAATAAAACAGCTGGTTACTTCTGTCGAATTTGCATACAAAATAAAGATCAAGGATTGAAAAATATTTGTGATACAATCACAGATAGTATGACTCTAGCTGAAAAAATATCACAATGTGCAAATGTTCCTGAGGCTACGAAAGAAGATAATTTACCAAAATTCATATGCGAAAATTGCTATGATTTATTACAAAACTCATTGACATCCCGATTATTTACATTTTGTTAATGACAGTAGTCAAACGACAGCTTCTGTGCTGCCCGATGGTGCATGTGGAAGCTACAAGGCGGTAATGCAGTGAGGCATTGTCACATTGCCGTTTGCGAAGCTTAATGAAAACATTGAAAGCTTGTTGCACGATAGGGGACCGTGTCTCCCCAAGGCTATAAAAGACCCGAGAGTACGAAGAGAAAGCTATTTTTATCTCGTCTAGATATCTTGGAATTGGTCACAAGGCAAAACGGCGGGAATAATCAAGAAGCGGTTAGAAGGAATTGGCGGGAAGGCGAATTACGAGGAAGCAAGGAAAAAAAGGAATGGAACGAGCTGGACAGGAGGAAGACAAGCAGTTTTTGTACAATTTTCAACTCGCTGAGGATCGACAAAAATTTAAACCAATCGTCGAGCAAATTGGGGGCCCCGACGACGTGGAAACATAAGTAGTAAGTTACTAATTTTCATTTTAGAATTTACAAATTTGGCATTGGAATAACATTTTAACGCGAAACTTTGGGGTGGCTTACGACCGCCGTGTGAAAGTGCCCCCGAGTACAACCTATGCAGTAAGAGCGCGAGGGGCGCTAAAGTACGGGACGCAAGTGGGAATTTTATCCAGGGTTGGGTAGGTTGGCTCGTTTTCAGGGTTAGGCCGGTTCGGTTCTTCTCCAAATTAAATTGGAAGTGGAAACATTTTTCCAACGCCAGGCGCACGGTCGAGTGCTTACAAGAATTGTCGCGAGATCGGTCCCCGTTTCAGACTTTTGGCCGCTATTCGGTGCTTCCCCGTGGGATTGCGAGCTTTGTCACGTTTCCCTCGTAAATTTGCAATAGTGCCGCTGTGAACCTCCCGACACGGTCGCTTGGCGACCTTATTTGGGGCCCACTGGCAAAGCGAGTGGCGCACGCCGCCACTTCGGTGGGCTTACCGGGTTCAAGGGCCCCAGTCGGAGGTCTCTGACGGAACGCCGGAAAATAGCAAGTGTATCAGGTTTTTTGGCAAAGCATAGTAACGTTTTCCATTTTTCATCTATTCTTATTAGCACCGCACTGAAATATTTGAATATTTCGTCTAACTCAGTGAGCTCCGTGTACATTGAAAATACCGTCATGGATTCCATAATAAATGTTTTGAATTTATAACATTTCGGAAAATTGTTCTTGATTGTATTCGAATCTATCTTGATGCAATGCGAAAAGCAAATTTGGACAA
This sequence comes from Odontomyia ornata, assembly GCA_963969285.1. Classification (NCBI taxonomy): domain Eukaryota; kingdom Metazoa; phylum Arthropoda; class Insecta; order Diptera; family Stratiomyidae; genus Odontomyia; species Odontomyia ornata. The sequence goes on along the minus strand of OZ017738.1, from coordinate 353,806,259 downwards.
GTACAATATCTTTTGAAAGGTCAACATTGTTCGCACATTCCTGCACAACAGAATGTATGATGAAAGCTCAAGACCAGTCCATGGTAATATTCATCGTACCTTGTATATTGATTGTACTTATTACAAAGTGGATGAATTCCTCACGTGCAAAACACTTTATAACGGCATTCCGCTGTGATGATTTTAAACCAGCACGTTTCATAACTGAACGGGCTTATATTTTGTCCAACGAATCGCCCGGAACTAAATTTTTCGTTGGCGCCAGCGAGACTCAAACCAGAAGCCTTCAGCTTACGGGTTAAGTGCTCTAGCTAGTACACCACGTGCCTACTACGTTAAATTGCTGTACTGAATTTGCTGCTACATAATTTCTCCTGCAACTTGAGCTCCGTTTCTGGCGGCGAAAGTGAGCGATGAACGTTTTCCTGATATCCTTCCAGCTTTCGGGGTTGTATGTAACGATGACTTCACGAGCTTTCCCTTGGATATGCAATAAAATTTGCTGAGTTAGTAGCACCTTGCCTCAGTGTAAAAATGAAATAAAAGTGATATTCAAATTTTTGTATAGTAAAAGTTTTAAAAATATATATTTGAATTTGACTGAAATTCCGGAGTACAGAATTTTCTAAGTCATTTGGAAATAAAAATGAATTTAATTAATCAATATTCTTCGTCTTAACTTGGCGAGTCAATTCTTACAACCACGACTTAGATTCTATCGAGGTAACGTTACACCTCGCAATACAAAATATGCTTATACTACAAGAAACCGCATTGGTACAATTTAAATTAGATAAGGAAACGATTATTAAATAAAATAAGATCTGTTGACTAACAATTCCCATACAAGAATTCAGTAGTCGAGATAACTGAGCTCAAGCGGTTTATGCATCCGACCAAACAGACATGTTATTTAATAACATCAACACATCAAATTACCTAATGGTCATATCATACAGCAGCTAAGCTAATGGACATCAACGGTGGTCCAAGAACGAAATCTCAAGACATATCGGAAGAAGGTTGTACCATTCTGGACAACCTTCGGAATAGAGATCATTTCAAAAATGTCAAAAGTATCTTTTCTTATCAGGCTTGCGGTCAAAAGAACAAGTTTTTTATTTTTTCTAAAAGCTTTGATTTCCATTGAATCTACAGTAGCAGCATAGTTTTCGATGCGCGGTTCAAATGCCAAATTTTCCTCTTCATTTGATTTAACTAGTGCTTTTAGAATATCTTCAGGCTCAATTAAACAGGGATGCATTTTACCCAGTTGCAAAAGGATAATACCATTGAGCAATTCCTCAATTTCCATATGAATCAACTCAAGTTTGTAATTGATTTTTGTCATAGATTCTTCAAAGTAGTTTTCTAGTTTATTATAGTGGTCCGCATTGTTATTATGAATTTTAAGTTTATTAATTTCATCTATTACAGTATTAATTTTCTCTTGGGGTTTGCGCCAGAACTCCTTTATCCAGGCAGTTAAATAACAACAACTTATTGTGTTGATCGTTTCCAAGTATGTTTATAAGTACGACTACGTTCACAATTGTTGTTATTTTAATTCGAATCAATGTGTATTCATAAGTTAAGTTTTGTTTTTGTTCTCGCTGTTGCGACGATCTGTTGACGACTGACTTGAAAGAACTCGCCAGACACCATACTCATGCTCATTCACGAGTGTCTGCAGATTTGCGCTTGCAAACTTATATGAAAACCATCTCACATGCATGTGATACGCAAATCTGCTGACGCTCGCAAATGCGGTCAACAAATTTGCGCTTACAAATGGATATGAAAACCATCTCACATCCATGTGATACGCAAATCTGCTGGCGCTCGCGAATGCGGTCAACAAATTTACGCATGCAAATGGATATGAAACCATCTCGCATGCATGTGATATGCAAATCTGCTGACGCTCGCAAATGCGGTCAACAAATTTGCGCTTGCAAATGGATATAAAACCACGTCGCATCCATGTGATACGCGAATCTGCTGACGCTCGTGAAAACAGTCAACAAACTCGCGCTTACAAATGGATATGAAACCATCTCGCATGCATGTGATACCCAAATCTGCTGACGCCTGCGAATGCGATAAGCAAATATGCGCTGACACATGGACTTTGTTGTTTGCTCATCGCATCCACAAGCGTCAGCAAATCCGCGCAGGCTAATGAGTCTTACAGTGGTCTCTAAAAGTGAGAAGACATCAATAAAGATAAAATTTACAAATTAAAAGATTTAAAAATTTACATTGAATGAAAAATTGATTAAACTAATATAACTATTGCTTGGCATCAATACTTGGAGTAAATTGTAATATTTGGCAATATTCAAAACCTGCTTTTTTGAAAAGTCCACAACGTTAAACTTTCAGTTATGCCATCTTTTTTACGTTTTCCATTAAATTCAAGGGTTTTTAGGACGCTATTATAATAGTTGGCATCTTTCTGATCAAGAGTACTAAATCAAAACTTCAAACCGCTTCCGATGAGATTAATAAGTCCCTTCCGAACGCGTTTAGTCTTTCGTTCTCGCAATAACTGATAAACTAGTTCAAGTTTATGATTAAATTCCAAAATTTCAAATTTAGCTTTATGTCGATAAGCAGAACACTTAGGCAAACTACTTAAACACATGTCATTAATTCCAGATACTAAAATACTTATTTGTTCGATAGCTAATTCTATGTCTTCTAATCCAATGACATTAATCAAAGTGAGCTTACTACTGATTTCTTTAGCCTTTCCTACATGTTTAAAGTATATTCCCGTGTCGCCGTTCAGTTTCTCAAGCCGGAAGTTCCAGCTTTGTTATACTTTTTTCGTTTATTTTATTATCTTCACAATAACGTGATCATCAGTTACGTCAGAGCCTTCAAAAGGCCCTTTATATAAGGGTGCTTCTTAACCTAATCTGAGAGAATTCTTAATTTTCCAACAGCTACACTCGCTAAATGCTATAGTAAAAGCCTCCGGAGCAGGCTCGCATAACTCAACGAAAAACTAGCTAACTTGGCTTACACTAAACGCCACCAAGTCAACCATTTTCTCTACGTAAGATAACGCCGAGCTTGCGCGTTTAATGTCCTTAGGCTTTTGGAAACCAGACTTTTGATAATTAATATTGCAGTTCAACTTTATACTTGCAATAACTCCCTGCCATTCCACGTCCAGTTACCTTATTCTGTCAGCCAGAGTAAAATTTGTAGTTCATTCAAAAACAATTTTATTGTTTGCTGCTATGAAATTGTTTTCTATATAAGCGTTACTCAATCTAGATATTCCAAGATCAATCATCCAGGAATGTCCATAAAAGAATGTGTGGCATCCAATTCGTGGTAAGATGTTCAACAAATTTTGGGGCATGGTAAGAATTTGTTGCTGTGTAAGACTGTATTTTATTTGATTCGTAGAACACATGGCTTTAAATAACCGCTAGGTGAGTGTTATACCGCTGGCAAAACGTTGAGTTTTTGAAGGCACTTATTTGAACTTGTTCATGATTGAATGATAAAAACGTTTGTTAAATTTTTGTTTTTGAATACTCTGTTATTTCATATGTATGCTGTTGTGTTACACATGAATGCGACGCGTTTTGCCCTAACAAGGCATCCTCAGGGTATCGACTAATTTACATAGTGGTTTATCAAATAATGTGCTATCAATAACGGGATATTGCAAATCACATCCAATAATTCAATAGTAATTTTTAACTGGACCTTTAATAAAAATTATGCAATTTGAATAACAGAATATTGTAAATTAAATCTAGTTGGCCGTAAATTATATTTAAACCTAAGTATTTAGCTTTAATGATTTCAAAAATTTCAGTTTTATTTAAGATTGCTGTAGTAATCGAGCAGTTATACAAGCAAACTGCTCGAAAACCTTCCTATCTCCTACCCAAAATTGTAGTGGCAGCAGCCACAGCCACAAATAATCAACTCATCAGTCTCAAATGTCACAACAACACCATCAACATCATCAACCACCCGTTGGAGTTCAATCCGAGCGACCCATCATAACTCATCACACATTTCAACGATATTTCTAAATTCATCATCGACGACTACGAACAATCATCCTTTTTCACCTGATACTACTGTAAATACAACAACGTTTTCAATAAATGATTCTAATGCTTCGTCGGCGCCGAAAGAGAAGCGAAAGGAACGTTGGGGTATTTTCAGTCGAAGTATATACACCGATAAACAAAAGAGTGTTCAACCTCAAACTGAGACGGTTGGAGAAACCTTTTGCCTGCAATATGTACCGCTTTACCCACGGACATTCCGTTCCGACTGGTTGGGGGTCTTATACCGACGGGTACATGTCAAATCAGATCTTACCACAACACAATCAGATGTGCTATAATCAAAAAAGGATGAACTGTAATGCAAATCGAATGCATTATAACACAAACCAAATGTACTATCAGGCTAATCAAATGCATTTTAACACAAATCAATTGTACTATAATACAAATCAAATGCGCTATAATACAAATCAAATGTATTATAATGCAAATCAAATGGGCTGTAATGTAAATCAAAGGCACTATAATACAAATCAAAGGCACTTTAATACAAATCAAAGTGCTCGCTACGATTCTGCACTACTCGATGAAAACAAATCGAAAAATTCAGACCCGAATTTTCTACCGTATGATGATAATCGTGTACGATTAAGACTAATAATGGGTATGACATCACACCTTATTGTTTGCTCATATTACATCCAACCAGTTATCAATGATCAATACACTCGGCTTTATCTTGTACGTAATGTTCCGCTCAAGAAAAGAAATCACATGCTGCGAATTCGAAAATAAATCATATGCTGCGAATGGTTCTTGATTGACTCTTTGCCCACAAGTAAAATTGATTCGCATGCTAAACAAAATTTGGGAATGAATGCCAACTCATTTTTCATGATAATGCCATTTATCAAGAGCTAATTGTGAAAATCTTTTTGCTAAATTTCATGCCAATAAGTTTAAATGCAATGGGCTATCTGCCACGAATAGCTCTACACTGAATGTCACGCAAGCAGGCTGTGGAAAGGTAGACTCGAAAATGCCCTATATAGTCGCCAACCAAAATCCTGACATAGGGTTAACGTATCAGAGTGCCACCAATAATTCGAGTAACCTGTTCACGTTAAATAAACGACAACGACATAAACCCATAGGTGATCTTGATGGGTTAGTAAAATCTAACCAAGCCATTGACGGCTTCCACCACAATAACAGCAGCAACAACAAATGCAACAGCAACAATCCCAAGCACGACACCAGCACTCGCAGCCACAACAGATGCAGGCGGCAACACAAACGCATAATAAACAATTTCATGGGAAACGCAAAAAGGCAGATAATGAGCATATGACCGCCGCGCATCAGAAAAGTTGCACCAAAAGCAACAGCAACAAATGAAGATTCACCATGAACAAATGTAGCAGCTACAGCCGCAACAAGTTGAGAATGAAATACGACAGCGGCACTTGCAATCAGTGGTTTGGGATGGGAGAAGAGAAGAGGATGGAAGAGGAATGAGGGTTGGAAATGAGGTGCAGAAAATAGCGGAGATCGCGGATGGAGTTCGTACGATTGGGGATTTGATATTCGATATTATCAAATGCAATTTCATGGTTTTCCTCTTTTAAGTGTTTTCATAAGGCAGATTGTGGCATCATAGTTCGAGCTCCTGCAATGTGTTCGGCTAGTCTAGTCTTTACACATTTATCACCTACTTCCACTTTCAGTTTTATATTATTATTGAAAATTAGCTTCTTTAATGACTTGTTATTGAAAAACGTGGGATTAATATATTTACTTAATAAAATCTATTTAATTTTTTGATCTGTTTTTCTAACAAATGGTATTTTTTTCCATGATTTAGTTTGAGGGTCGATATACTTCCAGCATACAAGTATAACATTTTTCGCGCCTGATTCATGTACTTTTTTACGTAGAACGTTATAAATGTGGCTGTACCCATTATTTTGAGCTATGTTTACAATGTTTTTCCAGTCTTTATCAAATGATTCCTTTGATAAGGGAATTGATACCAACCGATGCATTGTAGTGATTAGCTATTTCAGAAAGTCCGTAAAGGACTGCAGCGATGGTCTGCTGCCTCGGCAGAAGAAGATGTAAGTATCCGCCGAGAATGCCCTTGCCTGGGGACGCGTGAGTGCGCTGGCAGGCTAGCGTTGCGGTGTCGTGGGGCGGGTTCATTCCCCCAGCACAAGGACCCACTACAAAAGAATTTCGCATTCACGAATTTCTGGGGTCAAAAGAACAAGGCGACCGAAGTCGCAAAAATTGTAGCCAACTACAACAGGGGTAAATGACTTGTTCAGAGAACAAGTGAAACAAGTAAAAATGGCGGAATTAGGGTAACTTCATCTTTACCCGAAGAGGCTCATGGCCCACAAATGAGAGAGGGGCAACCGGGTGGTGATGGAGCCCCCGCGCACCCGCCCAACCGGATCTAAATCCATAAATGTTGTAGTGGCCAGGTATTCTTCTTCTGAGTGGAAAACTCATACAACTTAACTTGCATGAGCCTTCCCATCAGAGGAGAAGTACCCCGGTGACCACTTTATGCCATAGAATTATGCAATTCGATTACATAACCCTATGTCATAAAGAGGCACTTTGCTCGGGCCACTCAACCCGCGAAGTCACCTGAAACAAAAAAAAAAGAGATTAGTTAATGCCCGATGGCTGGCTCATTTGTGGCGTGGAGAGCCTACCATCGTACCGGGTCCTATACCCGGTCAGAAGAGAAAGAAAGGAAAGACCGCGTTTATCTATTAACAATTCATTTTGTCTTTTTTATTTATCTTCATTTCTCTAACTTTAATTCTGTTATTTGAGTCATACTCTGTGAGTGCAGTTTACAATAAAGATATATACTCATTAAAGAAATGACTAAATATCAACAACGAGGATCAGCTCTTTCTCAAAACTTCTTGGTTTTTTATATACAATTTAAAAAAGTAAATGTGAATGCTCGTAAATATTTAGAAAAAAAAGTAAATGTGAATGCTCGTAAATATTTAATAAGAATATACAAAAGAAACTAAAAAAGTACTTACCCACATGGTCCGTCGAGCGCTCGAAGACGATGCATGTATCCTATTAACTTAGATTTCATAAAAATTAGGTTTTCCAAATTGCTGTTGTGTTACACAGAGTGACAATCATGATCAATACAAACTGCACGCAAATGTATAGAGGCAGGTTGTGGAGCTTAAATGGTTCGTGCGACCCGTCTGAATGTAAATGTGCATCCGCGGATGGGATGCATGGAATAGCAAGTTGCGTTGAGTAGCTTGTTCACTGATAAGAGTTGTTACTAACAATTCGATGAGTGTAAATGTATATTTTGTATGTCTAGGATTACGATGAGCGGAATGCGAGAATGTGTATTTTACATACTATCAAGTCATAGTAGGATTTTCTATATGGAAATGGTTTGCTGGTTGTGTAGTGATTTAGTAGATCTGGTCTATATTTTGCAGGAATTTTCTTTAACCCTTTACCTGCGCCGAATTCGAATCGAGCATTTTTATCTATACGCAATGTATAAAATATATAAAATTGACATAAAAATAAAATTTAAATTTTACATAAAATTAATAAATAATTTAAATATAAAATAATAAATTTAACAAACTGCTCTATTACTGCAGCATAACAGAATGTATGATGAAAGTCCAAAGGCAGTCTTTGAAAATAGTCATCTATTAAATAACTTATTGAAACTGTATCGATTGCAATGTTCGTTTTGAGAATCTAATCGTAAAATTTGCTGATAGATCGTTCTTCCACTGGATGTGTGGTTTATAATGACGTTAGAATACTATACACAAAATTAATAATATCAATTCAATACTCACTTGTTCTATATTTCTCTTCATTTGTTAAATTATTCCAATTCGCAATTACTTTTATACATATTTGCTCCCATGCCAAGTCTCGTTGAATTTTATTGTGGTAATTGTGATCCCACAAGTCCCACCAAAAAGATTATTTTGTCACTTGCAAATAAAATCTTCTAACTCCGACATTGTTTTGCGTTGCACTGCATCGACAAGACGCGTCTGACACGGCGTCCACACTAAACTGTACTTCTTGTAGTATGTGCAGTCTAGGAGAAATGCATAGAAAGAGCTCCGTCCGTCATTTTTATCAGAACAATTTCTGGTGTCCAGTCGACATGCATCCGACAGTCATTCGAAGCGGACATCAAGCACGTCACAATTCTGATAGTGTGCGGTGTCCGGAATAAAACATATGGATGGAGCGCCTTCCGGTGACCATCAGAAATTTTCCAACAGAAAATTTCGTATAATGTGCGACCGGCCTTAAATTTGATGAGCTGGTCAACAATGAATTATAGTGGCGTGGACAAAGCTGGTGAACTGGGCCGGTCGATGATTGGCCTAAAAATAAAGATATATCATTAACTGATATCCAACAACGTTTTCATCTTGCAAATTTACCCAAACATACTTATCCCTAATGCACATTTCGGTCATGTATTGACCGATCGGTTATTATTATTAAGTTAGGATATGGGATCGTATATTTCCTTTGTGTTGTCATATTAACTTCTTAGATGAACCTATAACTGTCTTACCGTCTTGAAAGACAAATTATCATATCTTTATCGCATATAACTATCGTCCCTTTATAGTATATAATTATATCGTTATCGTTTCGAATTATCGTATCGTTATCGTATCGCATTAACATTTCTTTATCGTGTCGCATTATCACATCGTTATCCTATCGCATTATCCTATCGTTATCGTTTCGCAATATCATATCGTTATCGTATCGCATTATCTTATTGTTATCGTGTCGGATTATCGTATCGTCTTATCGTATCGCACTATCGTATCATTATAGTATGTTATTATCATATTCCATCATCGCATCATTATATTATGTAATTATCCTATTTCATTATCTTATCCTTATAGTATATAATTCCATTACCGTATCTTTATCGTGCACAATTATATTTCATAACCTCATTATTATATTATAAAATTATCGTATCGTACTACCGCCTCGTTATTGCCTGATCAGCTTACAACATTGCGTTACTACTTGCCTGTAACATTGCAAATTGAATTTCCCGCCTATATTTGAACTTTTATACTGGTCAGACAACATTCAGTTGATGCACTCCTGGAGATTAGCAAGCTTCGCTAACGACGCAATGAATGATGAAGCTCAGCGCGGAGTTGAAAATACAAACGTTGTCAGCAAAACAGAAAGCGTGGCAAGCGGGAAAACAGAAAGCGGAGAGTAGGTTTGGACTGGATTGAAGAACGAGGAATGCTGGTCGAGGTGTTTGCACGCGAGTTGTGTCGGGAGTGTACAGTTTTTTTTTTGTGAGGCTATCGATCGCTCTGTTCGGCTAGTAGGAAAGACATTCGTTAAAGATGAAAACCTGATTTGCTTTCAGTATCACAAAAAAAAAGACGTAGAATCTAGTGATTAAAGAATTAAAGTGTCTTACTCTGTATCCATTCCCTTGATTTTGTGCTGTTATATAACCAATATACCCTTTGTATAATGGTATGAACTGGGAGCTAGCTTTGATGTGTATCCTATATACATAATCAAGGCTCCCGGGGAGAGATCTCGCTGGACGCCACTTGCCTGCTACTCTTTCCATTTAAACCAAATCAACAAAGACGAGAGTTAACTTTAAAGCATTATTTTTATTGTATTGTTAATATTTTACATTTACATTAGAATCGAATTAATTAATTACATTTCATTTTTTAAGTTGTTGAAGACCTCGAACTATCAGTATTGGATGAAGCGCTCTACACTTACACTTACATGACGTGCTTATGGTTCGGGGTGGCCACGCGGTTGTAGTAATCTAGGAGCTATGGCTCTAAAAGCAGCGCTGACACAGGCACACAGCACGAACTCAATTTAACAAGAATTCAGTCGATTCAGCCACCTTCCCCATCGCAACACTCGTTTTCTTTTTTTTTCTTTGCATGGCAAATAGGTCCAGAAAATGTCTTTTGTACTTAACCCCCGGGAAACAAAATTCTAAAACTGTTTAATATTTTAATGTGAAGTGATTTTACTACAATATCTTTTGAATATAATTTAACAAATTGCGGTGTAACGCGGGATACAAATGCTTAGACCGAAACGGTTAACCTTTTTAAATTATATGAACGCTAAAATCATTGTATCATTTAAACCCCTTAAAATTTGTCTAATTCTTCCGATTTTTCCCACTTAATTACGCCTAATCATTATAAACGAAAATTGCTCTCAATTAATAACTTAAGCGAATCTACAAAAGACGACTTAGAATTTAAAAACAACCGAAACGAGTGTGCATTATCACCATCGCGGGTTCACTCATAGATGGCACTATTAAACGAAACTTTGCGCGATTTTCCATTGCTGTTTCGTTGCTCGATGGCTCGGCCCCTCCAATTTGGCAACTTGGAAAAAACCGCAGGGAGATCGCGAGTGGGAAAGTGATTTCGGGAGTCGGCAGCAGAGAAGCCATTATGGCTGAAGGTAATTGGACAGTCAAATACGACAATCAACGCTAAGTCGCGCATTTGTTCCAGACACTTTGAGCCAAAAGATTGGATAAAGGTTGGAGACAGAGTCGTTTGCTGAGCCATCCACCCCTATTTGCTGCATCCCATATATGCCCGATTTGCTGAGCACGGCGCGTGGTGATAAGACGGCGCGAATCTAAGACGTGCATGCAGGCAAGTGTGCTACAATTAGTAACACGAACGGTGAAAACATTAATATCACATGGTCGCCGGATGGCAAGACCATTGCAGTTGGCAACGAAGAAAACTTAGTGACCTTCATTGATACCAGGGCGCATAAAATTCGTGCAGAAAATGGCCAAGGATGTGTTCATATTCTAAGTTACCCCTCATTGGAGCTCCTTCATGTATTAAAAGCACATCCGGAATGAAGATACGTCGGGATAGGGAGTGTGTGTGCAATGCGAAATGTGGACTTTACTGTTATTTGTATGGCAACTTTTGTGAGTATTGATTTTCTTTATTGTCGCATCGTTGCGAACAATTGAAAACGTAATTAGTAACTTCGAAATTTGATGGAAATTCCGGTTGCGTTTGTAGTGCGGTCAATATTTTGTTATTATTATTCAAGCACACTGCCACAGTCACCTTACCCAAACGGCATATAAAATGGGTACTCTAGATATTGGAACTAGTGTTGTTCACATCGATCAACTCCCTTCTCCCCCCACAATTTTCGGTGTAATCAAAGCATTAAATAGGACAAGGACAGGAAAAATTCGCTTCAGGGGCATGATTAGTGACATAGAGTGAACGGTTAAGTGTCGTCTATGGCCGAACCCGTTAACAATCAATTGCTCTCGGCAGTGACGGAGGGGCATCGTAGCAACACGACCACGGCGCCTGGTTCACAAGCTTCCAGTAGCCATTCACATTACAATAGCCACCAAAATAGTAGCAAAAACACAAAGCGGGAAAAAACTCTCGAAGTACACGAACAAAATCGACACATAACGAAGCCAACACCGACTCCTTGTGTAACGTTGGCAACACAGCGACGTCGACAACAACGCCTGTTAGAAAATAGTACGAATACGAGTGGATCTATTAGATCGTATAAATCTCAACCACCAAATCCTGCATCCAAAAGATTTGAACGAAAACGGATATCGGACCAAGACTCGTCGCCAAGTTGTGAAGATTTATCGACACCTTCGAGTCCCAAGAGACGTCGCCAAAACCCAACCGATGATAACACTAATCGAGAACACGATAAATCTCACCAGAAGGATTCAAGTGAGAAGAAAAACAACTCGTCCAAACGTGATTGTCTAGCTTCTAGAAAACGATCACGAATATCCGTCGACTAGCAAGAACAAATCTAGCGGGAAGACGTGAAGGATTCCGGAACCTTGCGGGAGTAAGTGAACATTCCTTGGAATCAGATTCCCTGAACGAAAGTCAAATGCCAGCTTTTAGTGATTCAGTGGTGAATCCGGAGGAGGCGATAAGCATTCTATACAAGTTATACAATGTCGTATCTGTTTATTTTGCGGGACATAACAAGTTCATTAAGTTCTTGACCAATTATTAATATATTAAACTTTTAATGGCTCAAACGCAACCCTACCTAAAATTAAATTAAAATTATCATTCGAAATTAAAATATTGCACACTAGTATTTAAAACAAGGCATGTGTATTAAATCATTTTCATAAAGTGAAAACACTTCAAATGACGATTCAACATAAACTTAATCTAAGACTATTTGGAACTATAAAATAAAATATCCGTGATGTGCGAAGAACAAATTATCGGTTTATCTGCGCGCGTGATAGATTTTAAAATAAGAGAGCGTGTTTACGAACTTATTGGTGAGTCGAAACAGGCAACAATTAAAATTTGCGGGGAATACTCTGTTGAGGTGAACTTTTTGCTAAGGAATTATTACCAGTCGCCGTGCACCTAGAGCTGACCGAAACTTTCTCAATGCAATCACGGTGTTGATAGTGCAAGAATAAATACGGGTACCCAACGCCATTTGAATTGAGGACAAGCCGCAATCACTCCATGGCCTGCCGTGATTACAGTGATTGATAACTACTCGTGCACATACAATACCCAAGCCCCATTTCGATAACGATTTCAAATTCGTCCGAAGAACCAGCACTGAAGCAGTACTAATTAGCTGATGCCGCGTTTGATTCGCCTTCAAGGTCTCGGCAACCGTTTGTTCGGATGATCGAACATATGTCGCCTCGTTGCCAATCAACGAGCAAGAACGATTCTAGCGGGAAGAAACAAAAGGATTCGGCGGAAGACAGAAAGAGCACCTCTACAAACGTGGACAAATATCGAAAGAGCTTGTATAGCTCCCGTAACCGATCATATTCATCACTAAGAAACCTCCGCTCAACCATAAGTGAATCAGGGAATAATAGTCAGCGACAGCCATTCAGTTGGTCGTCTACGAATAATTGTATAGCACCACAACAACTGAAGGCCGGTTGCAGAGAATGGTGTGGAATTGCTTAAACGTATCATTGAAGTCGGAAATGAAACTAAGCCAAATCAAACCTATCTTTGAGCGTCATGCAGGCGAATTTCTGCACTTTATGTAACCGGTGATAAGGCCAACGAGAACTATGCAGTCCTTACTCCTTACATGGAATTTTCCAAAGCCTTAGTGCAGGAGCAGCATTTATGTCGTGACAATATCTCAAAACGTCGCCTGAAGTTAGATTTAGATGCGTGATGAAAAATATGATATTTATCGTTCTAAGGAGTTAGAAAAGTTAGTCTAGAAAAGAAAGGGGATCAAGTAGCTCACGATATCAAAGGATTGCAGAAATCAAAAGCAGATACGTCGGAGGGACTCCCAACGAATAAAGGAAACGGCAATAACATCAATCATTGGAATCGCAAAAACCTGCTCGACTACAGAGATCCAACCCGTTATTATCGTATGGAGGAAGCTGCACGATTTGAATTCGATACACCTTTAAATTGTAACGCTAATGCTAGAAGCTGCTGTGATCGATCTAAACCGGATTGGCATCGTTGATGAGGAAGATATTAAAGCGTCAAAAGTTAATTTACTTCATTTAACAGGCGGTGGTTCAATAGCGAGTTTCCTCAGTTTTATTGCTAAACTGACCCTTTTTCCGACATTCTTACCTCTTCGGTTTATTGCCCGCGGACGAGAATATATTTTAACAAGTGATTTTGTTACTAAATTTTGTATCGCATTCGCCCAAAGAACCTCTATAGTGATAAGTGAGACTAATACTAATAGCAACGAAGCTAACAAAATTGAGAATTTACAGGACACCTCCAGCCCCATCGAGCGCTCGACGGAACAAGCGGTGAGTCCTTTTAATTAATAAAAATCTATGCTCAATATTTTATATTCATTATCTATATTATTAATAATAAATTATAAAATTTTTTTATATATATACAAAATATGCAGATACATATATTAGATTTCGACCATAGAGTTCGGTTTCAAATTAATTGGAAGCCTAGAAATTTAGTTGACGCGTTCTCATTAGCTGAACGTGATTAAAATTAAACCTTTTTACTTTGTCTGTTGAAAAGCAACTCGGTTATTTCAAAACCTTACGAAATATTTAAGAAAACTGGATGGAATCTTAAGTTAAGAAAAAAAACTAACTTGAAAAGCATAGTATAAACATGCAACATTTGGTATTTATATGCTATAAGTAATATGAGCTCATGGTTTTGACTCGGAACAGAATACTTAACGATCTATTAAGCAATCGATTTTTCGCGGTCCTTTGCTTTAATTTATATTTTGTTTATCGCAAATTTTGAAATCTTTGCATTTTGAAGCGAATCATTTTACAGTAAGTGACAGGTTAACATTCTTGAAAAACATGCGGTTTGTAAATAAAATGAAGAATTAAACGAAAAAATTGGTCTTTTCCCTTCCGGTTTTTCTGACCGAGTATAGGACCCGGTACGGTGGCAGGCTTCCACCCCAAAATATGAGCCATCCACCGGGTACAAATTAATCCTTTTTGTTTCAGGTGACTTTATGGGTTGAGTGGCCCAAGCAAAGTGCCTTTTTATGGCATAGAGTTATGCAATTCAATTGTATAATTCTATGACATAAATTGGTCACCGGGGTACTCCCCTTCTGATGGGAAAGTTCATATAATTCAAGTTGTATGAGTTTTCCACTCAGAAGAGGAATACCTGGCCACTTCAACAAGTTAACATTGGATTTATTCCGGTTGGGTGGGTATGAAGAGGCTCCACCAGCACCCGGTTGCCCCTCTTTCATTTGTGGGCCCTGAATTTATTTGGGTAAAGACGAGGTCACCCCAAGTTCGCCTTTCTTGTCAGGTTTCTCTTGTTCTCGTAACATGTCATAATTCCTTCGTGGAGGTTATCTACAATGTTGCGACTTCGGTCGTCTTCTACTGATCTCTGCAAGCAATTCGTGAATGCGAAATTGTTTTGTAGTGAGTCCTCGTGCCGGGGAAACGAACCCGCCCCACGACACCGCAATGCTAGCCTGCCAGCGCATTCACGCGTCTCCAGACGAGGGCATTCTCGGCAGGAACCAACACCTTCCTCTGCCGAGGCAGCAGACCATCGCTGCAGTCCTTCACGGACATTATGGAAACTCTCTATTCACTACACGGTGTGGAACGCCAAAAGGCCGATTAAGGATCGCGGAGCGAGCCAACACCTCACCCCTCACCACTTCGTTGTACACTGGACAATACCTCCGTCTAAACTTTAATCGCGAATACTTTAACCTTGTAAATAGTAATTGGGTAGTAGCACGCTGCCTTACTGGACTCGAACAAGACTGCTCTTCAGTAATACATATATTGTTTATATATGGTCGCAAAACGAGCTTTTGTTCAATATTTTGCAGAAATTTGCCGAATATGCAACATGTGAGCTCCCATTCCATGGAAGCTCTTACTCTCCGTCTCGTTTGTAGACTTTTACGACAAAATTGGCTCTCTTACTCTCTCTCTCTCTTCGCCTTCACTTCGCTGGAAGCACACCCCAAAGCTTATGTGTTTGATCGTAGTGAAGCTTATCATGTACGTATAAAGTGAATTGCCGATTGATCTTTGCGTATGCCCATTGGACGACAAGTATATGCTTTGATAACAATGGACGTATGTGCTTGCTTGTATGTGAGTATATAGGTGGTATTTGTTCGCTCGCAACAGTGCTAAGAAAAGGAAAAAGAAAAAAGTGTTATCACGGATTTTAATAATCTTAGTGTTCCTCCCCCACCAAGTCCAAGAATAACTCTTCGCGTGACGTGCAAGTTAACAGAAAATGGAAATCAGTAGCGAAGAGCTAATGGTGGTAAATATTCTTTTGTTTGTTGTTTTCTGTAGTTGTTGCTTCTACTCAGGAATGAAAGCAGAACTTAAAACGAAGATCGGTGTCCAGAAAAACATCTTTTTACCCCATCGAGTGCCAGTCGTTACTTTCATCATGCTACCACGAACAATAAATTCCCACCGATGCAACGATGCAAATTTATACGCTACTGCTTTCGCTCGCAATCATCAACGTATTAATTGGGGCATCTACAAAACCTTTTGTACAGCGGTAACGCATATATTTAAAAGTCCATTAATGACTCCCATTGGATTTAGACGCGGTCCACTCCATAGATCGGACGTATCGTGCGGGAGTGCAATAGATAATGAGTGCGTCTATATGTAAACACATAATTTTCCATTATCTTCAAAGTATCTTACAGACGATATAAACCAATTAACTAATGAATGTTAAGTGGGTTTTATTGTTTCAGTTTTTATTTATTACAGTTGTGATGAATTAAAACATGCTTTTGAATTCTGGATCAGATATGCTCAACAAACGGAATTCTCGGTAGAGTTACTAAACCTTCAAAAATTGAAACCAGTCGGAAATAAAGGCAAATTTGCTAACCTGAATGCGGGTTGGATGTTTACGACATGCTCAACCATGCTTCCTTGAAAAAACATCCAATAATCTTACCACGGAATCGAAGATTCACTGAATTAATGCTAAATTAGATACAGCAATCAACAATACATGGAGAAATGCAATTAGTACTTAATAGTTGAGTGAAAAATTCTGGCTAATAGATGGCCGCAAACAGATTAAAAAATTTATACACCGATGCGTCTGCTGTTTCTGTGCTAACGCAAAGGGTTCGACACAACTAATGCAAAATCTACCAGAACTCAAGTGACTATATCACGCCGGTTCACACACACTGGTGTCGATTTCTGCGGCCCATTGAATCGCAAACATCGTCTTAGAAGAAGTTGTAAAATATCAAAGGGCTATGTGGCAATGTTCATACACCTGGTTGTGAAGGCTATACACAATGAAGTTGTTAGTGACCTTTCCACACCTATATTTCTTGCTACACTGCACATATTCACGGCGAGAAAAGTTTGCAAACACATTTATTCCGATTATGGGACAAACCTTGTTGGAGCAGCTGCTGAACTGAAAACGATGATGAAAATAAATGCTGATGTTGCTGAGACCTTAGCAAATGAGGGAGTAAAATGCCATTTTAATCCACCAGCTTCCTCTCATTTTAGCGGACTCTGGTAAGCCGGAGTGCGTTCAATCAAATTGCCCTTACGTCGAATAGTAGGCAACTTGCCATTAACGTATGACGAACTTTCCACAGTTCTAATCAAGATAGAAGCTTGCCTTAATCTTCGCCCTTTATGCCCCCTAAGTGACGACCCTAGCCATATCACTGCATTGATTCCAGCACATTTTCTCATAGGTAATATTATGGGAGTTCCACCAGAAAAAGAATTCGAAACGGCGAATATCAACCACTTAGACAGATGGCAACTGACTCAAAAGCTTACTCAAGACTTTTGGAAGCGATGGCAGAAAGAATACCTGAGTTGTCTTCAACGTCGGCCGAAATAGTTAATTAAAGAAACCAACGTGACAGGTGGTGATTTATGTATATTAAAGGATGAGAAGATGCCGTCCTACCGATGGCCTCTGGCTCGGATCACGCAAGTACATTCGGGTCCCGATGCAATAGTATGTGTTGCTACGGTTTGGGCAAATGGCAAAACATACCAATGATCCATCACAAAAATAGCACTACTGCCTATACAAAGCACGACACCATCACCATCCACATCATAGCCAAACATTCCAAATTATCAGCTCCTCGTTCCCCAGTCCCCATCAATTTTCCCGGTTTGCTTTCAAACAGACTTGCCCTAATCACAACAAACATTATCGCAAAATTAAAACACAACGACGGTGTAGTTGGACGCCCAGCATAAGCTGGGATAACTTCACCACGCCAATGCAACGAACTACGAATCAAAACTGGAAGAACGCTGAAAAACAAAATGCGAGCCCAATTGACATCAAAAGAATTTCAAATAAAAACTAAATGCTACTGAGAATTTCAATAAACTTCTGATTCGAGGGACTAAGTTTGAAGTCTTCGTTTGATGACGTTGATTCCTGTGCTGAAATCTGAAACAGATGTAAAATACAAAATAGAACCGCTCTTCATTGCCTTGCTGTAATTCTATCTATACCACTTGCAGTTTTCAGGGGTATTGTGACTGCCACAGTTTCCTCAATAGTAATGGGGTCAGCCATGAATGAGAGTGTGTCTTGGCCTCGAAAAGTACTAGACTAGACTGGGACAAAACGAGCAGATAACACCGGCTCCCGAAATTCAATCATTTGTTGCAGCCCCGGAGGTCTACTTTCGTTTCGTCCATATAATATTTCCTTAGCCACCCTGCTCATATTTTCGCGGAACAGATGTTGCAATCTAGCTAAATCTCTTTTCCTTTGGAGCTTTCTCTCTCTACGAGTAGAGCTCTCCTTCGTATAGCTTTTAGCTTTCCGCAGAGGTCGCCTCGGTAAGGGAGCCTTGGTGATGGAAATACCATTCGAGGCTGATTACAGCAAGCCTCCGCCACGTCCTCACCATCTAATTGACGATTGCCTATTTCGATTAGCAAACCGCATTGGAAGCCCTCCAAACCCTCAACTGACGACTGTAACTGACGAAGAGCCGAGTGGTTGGTGCTGTACAGCCCGCTCCACCGTGACGAGCAAGAAGCGAGTGATCTGCCTTCCCCAGGCCCCAAAGCTTACCTGGATATTGCCTCGGGGGAGGGAATAGGTGACGATGAGGCGAAATCATACTCCGTTAGAATCATTTAATAAGTTGTCATTACCGCGGCTTTTATTTCGACTCGTATCTAGAGCTGCTGCTCGAAGATCTTCAATCGCAGCTGCAACGCGTTCCTTATAAGCGGCATTACGGCGCATACCTTTGATCGTTTCGAGAGATCGCCCACTCTCAGCGCTCACTTTAAGCAAGTGTTGATTTATAAATTTAACACCATTTATCGTAGCGATTGCCTCCTCCTTCGCCAATATTCTCTGTTCCTCGAGTGACCACTGATTCTTAAACCTAGTCACGCTTACCTCAGAATCAACTTCCATCGGACGTTGCCTACGGCGATGTACGCCAAGGGTACGACGGGCGGTTAAAAATTCTGCCACAATCGGGACATTGAACTGAACCATCGCTTATTCATTATACTGGTGAATTAGACAGAGAATGAAAGGATGGTGATGGAGTAGGGTGAATAGATTGTCTTGCAACAGTACACGAGGGTTGTGAGGGACCAGGTATCCGAAACTCCTTGAAATTAATTCTACTTTTTCTTCTTTTTGTAGCGCCCGTACAGATCTGAGGCATAGGGAAGGTGGCAACCTCCCGTACCTAAGGGGTAAGCCCAAGCTTTCTCCTTCTTGACACACAATCTACCACACCCTAAGGCGGAAGACAACCACTTGGCCGCGAACATGGACAAGCAACATGAAGCACGATCTCATGGTAGCGTAGGGAAGCTCCGAACTCATCACATACTCTTGAAATCTTTTTTAGTGGTTGACTCCCTGGAACGTTACAAACCCATACAACCATCCAGACCCGGAGACCTCTCTCGCTCTTCCTTTACACTGGCTTGCGACATTCATGCTAGGGATGCTCACAATCAAAGATTTCGCGCGACACAACTACATGGAGGAGTTAACAACTTAAATATAAATTACGCCTTCCACTTGTTTGAGTGAGAGTATTTTAAACTGTTTGTCTCCTCTTCACAATTTATTATTAATATATCTTTTAGCAAAACTTCATTTCGTTTTATTAGCTCTCCTTCGCACACTTCTTCAACTCATGTACAAAAATATTATTGAAATTGTGAACATCTTTGTATTCATTTGTGTTGCACTTTTTAATTGAGAAGCCTCATAAAAATTCTATACCATCTTCTTCAATATTTGTTAATTTTCTTTTTTCTTTACCTTCAATAAAATATTCCTCTATTTCCTCTTCTTCCTTATTTGATTTTGATGGGCCATCTAACGTTTCGCAACATATTTTGAGTTATTTGTTCTTCGGTAATTTCTCCATTGCTCGTCGCTGCATTATTGCAAAGACAAACTTGCTGCAAAGTATCTGCTCTTCCTGTAAACTGTAGTAAGTGATCATATTTATCTACTATAATAACTACTGGGTTGTAATTGTATACAATTATCAACTTATAAAAGATGGACAAAACAAAGCACTCAGTGTGGGACTTAGTAAAAAGGATGCAACGTACCTAATATACATAACCGTAGCGTATACTTTAGTTGTAAAGGAGTAGACATTTTCTAAATAATTGAGTCGAAATACAATGTATTCAATAGTATAGTTTTCTTGTAAGTGTTGTAGTAATTGAGCTCATGCTGAATTATTAACCAAGATACATTTTTGAAAAGCTAAAAAAAATAGTGTTTTAACTTTCAAACTTTTTATGATAGTTCCCATATTATTTAATATTTCTTGCTTTGTTCCTAGTGCCTACATCCGAGATCAATCTGTAAGCAATATAAATGTCACTTTGTTGTAAACTCATTGATTCTCTGATAGGGTCGGAATTCATAATCTGATTTTTAATTTGAATCTTATACCGAGATAATGAATCACCTAAAAAACACAGCGGGTTCAAAAAAATATTGCAACTAACGCACTTCGTGGTATTTAAAGTGATTTTTCCCCGAAAACATAAAGATCTCGAAAGGTAAAAGGACTCCAATCCGTTCTAGGCAAAGTTAGAGTAAACCATTGTAATCTAGATCATACTTTACACCGTAGGGTAAGTTTAACCAAGCTCCAACACCCACCGAAGCATTATGCGCACACAATACCGCAACGACGAATGTAATCATGGGAGCTACAGTTTGACACGTTTGACACAACCGATAGAAAAGAGTGGCTATAGTAATGTACGATAATGGAAGCAAAATAAATCAAATTCCGTCGTTGAATTCTAGGCTGATTCATATCTGTGATTAAGATGTTGGACGAGGTTTCGGCGCAATTTATTCGCCGTTTATTAGCTTCTGGTGCTGTTTGGAACTCTGCTTTCGACTTTCCTTATTGTTTAATGATGACTACCGGGAGTAGAGGCTCACAACTATTTCCTTATTAAAAGCTGGCTCATCTTATTGACACGCCTGTAGTAATTGGTATATCCTATTATATCTACAAAAAAACAATCAAAAACAATTCAAAGAAAGCACAACTGAGTCAACAGGAAAAGCAAAAGCGTTTAGAAATTTAAAAGATACAATCCATCTCGATCGGTGAAGATTCGACAACATCAGCCAGCAAGAAAGACCCACCACGTAAAGAGAAATAAGAAGTTGAAAAGAAAGGGAGACTCACGCGCACAGCTAAAGCTAAACAATACATAAATGAAGGCAATATTTGTTTGAAGAATGGAAAATACGATGAAGCCGTTGATTACTATCGTTAAGCAATCAAATTATGTCCGTCCACGAATAAAATGGATTTGACAATATGCTATCAAAATCTTGCAGCCGCTTATGAAATGCTATAGAAATGGAATCAAGTAAAGGCTGATTGAACAAATTCTCTGGAATATAATCCACGCTGCGCAAAAGCGAATCGCAGACGAGCAGTAGTACACGAACACACTTAAAAGATGTTAAATTGCTTGGACGAAGAGACGGCGACATGAACATACATGTCGACTCTTCCAGGCCACACATACGAGAGTATATGAGACAAGAAATTTTCGTTTCAAATGATGGTACTCCCATACCACCATCACGGATGGGAGCATGAAAGAAGGGATTGGGGACAACATGTGGGAGTCGAAGCCAATTCCGAATAGCCTCACGGACTTGCTGGTGGCTGAAACTGCGTAGGATCTTTAAATGCTGTTGGGGGTTATAAAGGTGCCTTTGTTATGTTATTCAACTCCTTGTGGAGAGAGCTTCCTGCTTTCTGAGGACCCATCGGCCTAAAATTGGCAGCAAGATGCCTCCACTCCGTCTAGGGAGTTAGTTGTATGATTGGTTGCCTGCTTGTAAGTTGAAATTTTTGACGAGCATCTATCTTATAAGCTTTATGTTTGCCCGCAGGAATCACTGATAGGGCAATACATTTATTCGCATTTAGTTCTAATCCAACATTACTCGCTTCCAGTTCTGCTATTCGAAGGTATCTGTTGATGCCAGCCTCAGTAGAGGAGATAAGGAGTGCATCATCAGCATACACAATTGAATTCGCTAAGGTCCCCAAGTTGTATTCGATTTCTTGTGGGAACTTTACTAAAACTTTGTCCAAAACAAGACAAAAGAGAAACGAAGACAAAGGATCGCCCTGACGAACT
The DNA here is from genome assembly GCA_963969285.1 of Odontomyia ornata. Lineage (NCBI taxonomy): Eukaryota > Metazoa > Arthropoda > Insecta > Diptera > Stratiomyidae > Odontomyia > Odontomyia ornata. Next base: position 353,783,924 of record OZ017738.1, on the reverse strand, counting down.
CCCCTTTTAAGTCTTATCGGCTCCGACCTGTAGCCCTCAACTTCCAGCAACGTTTGACTTCTGTCATAAGTAGACGAGATGTAATCGAATCCCAATTTTACAAGAACAGACGCGTGACTTACAGTGTCGAATGCTTTGGAGTAATCTAGAGGAACCACATAAATTCCCCTCAATTTCCGTCTAGCATGCTCCAACAAAGAAGCCAACACGGTGATGTTCTCGGCACAACCATCGTCCAAAGATCTCTGTCAACCAAGTTGGCCTCACCCAACGCGTAGCCAAGATCTTATGTAAGTGGCGAACCACCACGGACGATATGCTGATTGGCCGGAAATCTCCAGGAGCCACGCTATTGTCCTTCTTGGGAAGGAATAACGTCCTGCTGTTCAATAATTCTGTGAAGAAATGCTCCAGAAATGGAATCAAGTAAAGGCTGATTGCACAAAGTCTCTGAAATATTATTCACGCTAAACAAAAGCGTATTTCAGACGAGCAAAAGCACACTAACACACTTAAAAGATGTTAAATTGTTTGGACGACGAAACGGCAAAATGTATATATAATACAATACAAATATTTCAGAATATCACGACATGTTCGCTGACCGTGTACTGAAGCACAGCAAGACTATAATAAATAACGAAGAAGCTGACATTGAGCTGCGTGTTAATGCTTTGATTGAACGTGCCTATATATGTTCAAATTAAGGAAAACGGCAAAAAAAGCTCAAACCGGACGGCGCAGATATCTACCATTAACGGGCGTAAATCTCCACTCTTCTTGATCAACTAAACATGTCATTGCGCGAATATGAGAAAGCAGTCAAATCAGCACCACACCATGTAATGGCTTACATTTATCAAGATCAGGCCGGTTCGTTTTTCGAAAAAAAGCCATAAATCGTCTTGTGAAATGCACAACAGGAATAGGAACACACAGCAAAGATAAACCCCGCGCTAACCCTTGGTCTACAGAAAATTCATACAATTGACGTCATGATCACAACAAGCGTAAAAAGAAGTACAAGCGCTCAACCATCTTTGAGTAATATGCGGCAGTTGTTACCATCTAGCGCTGTCGACAGTACGTCCCGAGACACTCTTCAAGAAACGTGAACACACCCGCCGACAGCCCTTTCGGCTTGCTAACAATAATAACTTTCGCATTCACATTCGCGCGGAGGCCATCAAAACAACACTACTGGCAGTTCGGACGAGTTCAATTCGAACCAGTTTACGATCAATGTTGTGAGCAACTTTATTGCAAAACATGGGAAAATCGATTGTTGCTGATTGACTTGCTCCGGTCAGCTGGAAATCGAATATTGGTGACCAACTGGCTTTGGACCAACCTGAATTGAAATTCTGGGAAATGTTACTAGAAAAAGAAACGTTGGTTGAAGATGGAAAAAATCAGTTGCCGGTGAAGGATCCTATACGTGCGTGCTCGTGGTCTGTTCTTTGTGTGGTATTAACCCTAGTTGGCAAAAATTCAAATATAAGCGAATATCGTTTTTTTTTTGGCGGAAAGAAATGAGAATTTTTCTAGCGACTCATCTTTAACGTTGGAGATTGCTGATAGCTTGCGTTCCAAGTCGGAATTTGGTTCAAGCAAACTACATTGTCAGAGGATGTTTGAAGCGGTAGCAAGAAGAGGCCTCAGATGTCTAGGGTCAGAAATAACTAGGACTTTTTTAATTGTGCATTTTCTTGAAATTTCTCGAATTATGATCTAGGATTTCGTGTAATTATATAATACATAAAAAAGTGTGCTATTAACAGGAATAAGCTTATTCGAAACGAATTGAAGTTCGCGCGTTTTGTGTTTTACTTTTCTGCTTCCTTGATTGCCCGTGTTATCGAGTCGCACCAATATTCAGTGCTCGCGTCTAAGTGGTCACAAAGTATGTGAGTTGCGAGCTATGTATTTTATTTTGGGAATTAATCGGATTCGATTTAATTTTTTTAAGTGAGGAAATCGTTTACGTTGTAATCCCCTTGGTCACGCCGTACGGCACCGGCAAAATCTCGTTGCAGATTCTTCGCGTCACAAATGATTTCTGATTGATTTCTCGAATACGGTGCTTCTGCAAAAACATACATATATCTTTCTATTGTTGTGTAAAGAATCTGGTTGCTCTTCATCGATATTTTGTTCACTCCAAAAGGAGAAATCGGTTTATTTCATATCTGAAACTACAGCAACAATTGTAAAATTAATTGACGCTAAACGTTCAATTATTTCCCTCAATATTTTCATAGTCATCGGAGTATCAAAACTGAACCAGATTACTTGTCGCCAATTTCCGATCAGTCCTCTAATCATTACGACCTGCACGTTACTTCTTTGTTTCCAGATTTCGTCATTGCTCTTATCATATTCATAATCGATTTTTCTTTCATCTGATCGAATATTAATATACCTAACCTTTCTTTTTCATAATGGGGTGATTTTTCTAGGACATATAATACGCAATCTTAAAAACCAGTGTTTAATTTTAATCTTGACGCCCATGTCCGTTAATCGAAAGGGAATGGTAATTGTTATTTCCTTGAGTAAAGGAGTCTATAGGCTCGAGGTCCTGGCCAGTCAAGCATCATTTTTTAAACTTTGCATCGCATCTTATTATAATCCTCTTCTACTAAATATACCAGTTAACCTTCTCCACTCGTTTTGAACCTTATTATCTTCTGGGAATTGAAAAATCAGACTTTTTTCGCGGTCATTTTGAATTAAAGTCACAATTAATTACAATTCTAATAATTATCAATATTCTGTCTATTACTAAATTATTTAAAAAAGTTACAAAAATGAAGCAAAACAAAATACAATTAGATCCACACGCAGTATTTGAGTCGCGAAACGATACAAATTGCACCGCCATTACAAAAAATTCTGAGCGGGCTCCCTCGCTTTGTTATTTCTTTCACTTATATTTCTTTGATCACATCATATTTCTTGATAGGCATATTCTAAAACACCCATGGCCAAACTTTTCATTTTGCATGAGTAATGAAATGCACTAGCAGCATTTCATTACTAATGCAAAATTTAATAAAAAAAAGGAAAGCTACCTGTACGGTTTTATTTTTTTATATATATATTATTTGATCCCTGTAGCCTCTACCTGTAAAAAACCTTTAAGAAAAAGTTTTAGGGTTGGCGGGCAGGTAGATTTCCGTTAAAAGGGTGGAAAACCCCAAGGTCAAATTTTTTTGACCTTCTTTTAAAAAAGGGTAATAAAATGAAAAAGGTTGATTTTTGTTAGTTTTGATTATGTTCAGATATTTTTAGAATTCAAAAATTTCCTGTATACTCTTCTTCTTTTCTTTTATTTTTTTTTTCAGTATTTCGTTGATCCTCCTTTGGTCTTCAAAACAGCTTCCACTTTTCTGGGATCTGGTTCTTGATTTCTTCTTTGTACCACACTTCATTTAAAATAATTTTTAAATCGTCGATGGATTTCGGAGACTTCTCTTGGATTTTTCGCTGAATAACTCCCCCATCCCCATACCGTAGCATAAGGTGAATGCTTGACTGTTCGAAGGATGCACTCATCGGAATATCGTTCTTTCGATCTCCTTCAAACTATGGCTTTTCTATCGGGCCCAATCAAATTGAACTTCGACTCGTCAGAAAATATGACGTTTTGCCAATCAGAAACCGTCCATTTCTTATGCCCATTGGCCCATTCTAACAGTGTTTTCTTCGTAGCCGCTGTTAAGAGCAGCTTTTTGGCAGGTTAGGCGTCTGGAGACAGTTCTTCTGCAGATTTGCATTCCCAGCTTTTCCTAAAGGGGCCTCCTCAGTTCCCTAGCAGTTTGGAACCTGTTTTGAAGACACATACGTTCCAACGATCGATCTTCCCGCGGTGTAGTGATTCTTGGTCTTCCACTTCCGGTTTTCCTCTGTATGTTTCCGGTTTCTTGATGATTTTTTAAAAAAACGTTTCACTGTGCTTTCGTTGCACCCAATTATTCAAGAAATTCTTCTTTTCGAATAGTTTTCTCCACTCAGTGCTATAATACGGTGTTTTTGCTCTTGGTTTAACACCATATTTAAAACTTCTAAAAAACTACTTCCGATGGACGTTCTCTGATTTCTGAAATGTTAATGGACAACTTTTGACAGATTGTGTCTTTTTATAGCTGGAAAATGTATGTATAAACAGGTAATAAAAAGATTTATTCTCAGTCGAAACCCTTTAATAACATTTTTTACCTGCAAAGTGGAAAATTTGCGAATTTTCGAAGTGCGGCTTTTTTGGCCACGGGTGTAGATATCTCTACCGAGTTTAATTCTTATCTTATGGACCGTTCTTGTTATGTTCGTTTGTTCAATGTCTTATCCTCAACATTTCGTCCTTTATCCGATCCTCAAAGTTCGATCCCTGGTACTCTCCTATTTATAATTTTCTTCAAATGTTATAAACTCATATTCTCTCCTTTTCGGCGATGATCTGAGACTATTTGAGTTATTGCTAAATTAGAAGATTGAGTAATGATTAATTTACTTTTAAATGAATGGTGTATTATTAAGAATATGGAACTTAATATTGTTAAACGCCAGATTATGCCGTTTTCCTCTAAACGAGTACCAATCAAAACTACATACTCAATCGATAGTGACCCTCTGCCTTTAAGGATCTGGATGTAACTTTTGATCCCAAACTTAAATTTGATTTCTATGTCTCAAGTGTTAAAGCCAAAGCTGCTAGAGTCTCGAGACTTCGCCTTGTGTCATACTTTTATCTCTCAAAGCCTTTCCTCCGCTATTTACGTTTACAATGCTTTTGCCAGAAGTATTCTTGAGTATGCTTTTGTTGCAATCACGGAAATCACCGCAGTGGCAGACATTAAGATTTGGCGGAGGATTGTTAAACCCGTGGTGACATTCTGAAGCCGGCTAGCTTTCAGTCATGTCGTGAGACTTTCCGGGAAATCCTGTGCCCGTGCTGGGCCACCCCACATAAAAAGCTTAAGTTTGGGCGCCCGTTTATTACTACGACGGGAATCACCGTAATTGCTGACATTAATATTTAGCAGAGGATTCGTTAACCCGAGGTGGCATTCTGAAGCCGGATATCGCTTAGTTGTCGACTTTCGATCAATTCTCTGCCCGTGCTGAGCTTCCTCATATCAACCACCACAAAGGAAACAAGGGAAAGGAAGAGGTCATTTTGAGAAATGAAAAAATATGGTGTTTTATTACATAATGTCTATTTTTATTGATTAAAAAAAAAAAAAAAACAATTCAGCGAAATATGAAAATTCAGTCATATAATAACACAAATTCAAGCCCACCTTGTCAGAAAATACATTAAAACAATCGTCAAAAATCAGTGAAAACCAGTTAAGAAGATAAATGTCAATGGTTTAGTAAAATTCTATCTTAAATTTTAACTACCTCATACAAAAAAATAACTACTCACAGCTTTTAAGTCTGCTGGGCGCTCTGCAAGTGAAGGCAGGCACTGAACAACTAATGTTGGCCCTTTGTTTTAATCATTATTTTAAAAAAAACAAATAATCTGTTTAAAAAACTAACGTTCATCCACTTTTAACTCTTTAATGTTTGAGAAATTTTGACGGTTGATGGATTACATATGCTGAGATCTTAGCAGCTATTTGTTCACTATACTTTTATCTTGTATCTGTTTATACTGGCGTACACTTTTTATAGTAAATGTTAGTTTTCACCACAATGTGGGGTTATTTTTGAAAGCTTATTCAAAAAGCTTAAATTCGATCACCGCACTTTTAATACCTTATCACTGATCTGAATCTGTCTAATAAAGTCTACCCGCTGACCAGTCTACAAGTACAAGATTTCTTACTTGCCCTGTGAAGATCGACTCAATTATATACAATACTTGTTCCCTCGTTAACAGCACTCTGAATTTTCCTGGACGAATGTCTTTTGTTCAAGCTTTGTTTCTCTGCTTTTAATAAGTTTTCTTTAAAAATTTTTTTACCTTTGATAAATCTTTTCTTAATTTGACAATATTTTTTTCAAAACGTATCTTCTGCGAAACCAGCATCTCTTTTTGTCGCAAGATAATTGTTCAGTTTCCTTTTCTCTTATTTCATTCAACAAATTTAGACTGACTAGGCTGCAGACTATTATGGACAGTTTTTTAAGGCTCTTAAGCAGTAATTTTAGTATCGGTTTTTGTTAAGATTCACTTTTTCTTCGTAAAAAGTACAAGAAATCAAAAATACCTATTATGACTTGTTTTAAGTATAACATTAAACTTCAACGAAAGCTTATATAATAATTTATCAAAAGATACCTACTAGGAGTTTTTTTGAAGAGAGCGATCTTGTTTCAGATTGAGGGAATCATTTGCCAATCTTTTAGATTAAATATTCTAAAATACATATTCAAGAACCTTAATTTATCATATGTTAATATTTAAGCTGACTTAAGCAAAATAGTATTCGTAGACAACTGCACTCAGATTCTAAGAAAAAGGTCTTTGGGTGCATATTTCAACAATATAAAAAGCAAATAGAAGATGGTCGCTAGTGAAAATCGTAAGAAAAAAATACTACTTTTACCAAGTAAGCAAGTAAAAGCTACGTATATACATTAAATTTTCAGGAATATGTCTCCGAGCCACATTAAATAAGGATTTGATTTAATTTCACCTGAACAGAGTAATTTAACAAACTTGATGATTTACGGGTTGATTCTTAATTGATGCCTACTATTAGATTCTCAGTAGTCTTTCTCGAAGCTACCGGATCTTTGTGAACGGTTTTAAGCTCTATCCAGATTTTATTGCACTTATCTGGCACTGCTTTTTGTGATAACTCATGAAGATAACGCTTTTTCAAAGCAGAGTACAGACGATCATACGTTCACGACATTTGTATTAAGTGATATTTAAAACTAATGTAACTTTAAAAATCTTTACAAAATCCAGAGCAATTTCCGACTTTTAACCTGTAGCGACAAGTGAATTTGAAACTTTTGACAGTAAAATTTGAACGCGCTACCACTTATAAGTGATACGTATGTAAGTTAATCGCATTAATACATACGTTACCTGCGGGAAATTTGAAATTTTAAGTTAAATAAAAAATTTTTAGGAAATATTGTAACGTTGCTTATACAGTTCACACATGCGAACTGCTCGAGAAACATGTAGAAAAATCATACGGAAACTAAGCTTTCCGTATCAGACGATCTTTATTGCTATTATTGCGTTGGTTATCATTTAAAAGAACCACAGCTGACTTACTTATTTCTCAAGTTGTATATGGATCTTGCTTTTTTGGGACAAAAGCCACGTAATACTAGGCTGCCAAATACAATTGGTAATTTGAAATATTTCCGTGCGATAGTGATCCAAATAAGGAAGATTTTATTGACGTTCTGCATGAGTTTCTAGTAATATAGAAGAAATGATCTAGAAATCAGATAATGCATTTCTAATGCAGTATGCTCTGATGACAAGCTATCTATTACACACAGAAGCAATGAGACAAGTTGCTGATTTTCGACATTATTTATGACGCAAACAGCAAACGAGCCTATAACGCCAACAAAACCTCCGCCTCCTTTCCCTACGTCTGCCTCTTCAAAAGACACATCCACAATGTTATCAAATCATTACATTTCGAATCAAAAGCGGGCAGACAATAGGGACAAATCAAATAGCAGTCCACCAAGCAAAAAGAAGGAATTATCAAAGTCAACCCAATCATCATCTACCTCATCAAATCCAAAATCAGCTGGGTTCTATTTCTAGCATTCGTTGCGTTCAGACGTGTTTTTAAATCGCTTCTGTCAAAAGTTTTCAAATACATTAATTTTTTAAAACGTTAGTCTGAAATTAATTTTTATTTGAAAAAGCCAAGGAATTTATATCGAATGTTATTTTGCTTCGATAAATAAAGAAAAGTGAACAGTCAAAAAAGTTTCGGGACCGCTGGTATGGAGGAGCCCGATTGCTTCCCACCATTGGGGAACGCCAAATACAAAACTGGCGATAATCAACAAAAGAAAATTCCGCAGATGGCGGATGCTAACTACAAATAATAGCAGACAATGATCAAATAATCAAACTTCAAAAAGAAAACTATGATATAGGACTACGAATACCATCCCCCGAAGATCTAAGCAAGAACGGGATGATGACTCAAAATATGCTGCAGCAAAAGCTAGTCCAAGAGGAAACAAAGGTAAAGAAAAGTACAAAACAAACAATCCCGGAAGTAATTCTAATTTCTCGCGGCACCGACGATAGTCTAAACTATTTTGCAGCGCTGAGCGGATTAAAAGAAGAATGGAAGTTGAAGAAAGTATCGAAGGAGATTCTGACAAAGATAATGATATAAATTTTATTAAAGAATTGAAAAATAAAAATGAGGAGAAAACACCAACTCGCAGCTCTGCTGGTTTCTCAGAAAAAGTGAGCAACAAGACGGAAACATTTCCGCCAGTAAATGTATTCGGACAAAGTGGAAGAGATCTGGTTCGGCTTTTTGCAGCCGAAAATAAACTAGGTAACTCTTCAAACGAAATCACTGGTTGATTTCAAGTTATCCAAAGATGCACTAAATTTTGGAAATGTTCAACACTTCACTTCTACCCCAAAAAGTCAAAAAATCAGACCTCTTCATTGATGAGTCTGGACTGTGGAGAGATACGCTCGATCTTCTTCAGCTGCTCAAGAAAGCTGCACCAAACATTAAGTTCATTTCTGTCAAAAACTTTGCAATCAGGCGATCGACCATCAAAAAGAAGAATTTATCACTTTATCTGGTAAAAATTTCCAAGAAACGTGGTCCAAGTACTCTTCAACAAATAATGTACATGAATTTCAGAGTGCTGAGATGGGAACGCCTCCAGAATGGAGAGGTGAATCAGTATTACCGTTGTCAAAGATTTGGTAATTCGACTGCCAATTACGCCATGCACTATCGGTGCGTAAAATGTAAAGAAATTCATACCCCGGTGCATACCAATTGGCTCAGACGGAGCATAAAAAAATTATACTGCGTTAACTGCTGTGCATTTGGTCATCCAGCATCATATCGAGGTTGTCCTTGATATCAAGATGCAAACGTTAAATTTATTCCAAAACAAGCGCAATTACACCGCTGTGTCATACCTTCCAACTTCGTCAAGCCTGAGGTTTCATTTGCACTCGCCGCTAGGGGACTGTAAATAATGTAAGTAGCAACAACGAGCTGCTTCTTTAAATTTACCAACAAACAGGATTCAAAAATTAACGTTGTTTTTCAGCGCTTAGATCTTTCAAATGTCTCAAAATAACTTACCATTCCCATGGATAGGCTTCGACTCATCTCGGTCAACGTCAACTCCGTTGTTACTCTACATCGATGTGACTATCTCCTGACATCATGCTTCTCACTGAAACCCGCCTTAATTCATAGCATTCTATATTATTTGAGGATGTTAAACTCGTAACAAACGAGGGCATGCCAGGATATTGGTTGAAAGATCCTATTGTTTTCAAAATATTGATAAAGTCGAGCTCAGAAACTTTGAATTTCTTGAAGTATCCTTAACAAAATTTCACTGCCAGGTGAGGATAACCTCGTCATCATCTCTACCTATGCAACTGGTCGAAACGTTACAAGTTCAAGGAAAGGAATGGAAACGGAAAAGAAAATAAAATAAAAGTACTTCCTTTAATTCCACTATAATTTTATGAGTTTCCGTACACAATTGTTTCCGCCTATACCTGAGGACTTCTTCGGGACTACTAAATTTACCTAGCATAAGCCCTATTTTTTAACTTAAAAGGCTTTAATTGATCTCTAGTTAACTTGAAACCTAACATACTCCCTTATAACTTTTAGGACCTTTTTAACTTTTGAAACATCAGCTGTTTATATCAACATAATAACGTTTTCGGTTACTTCCAGTTTCCATGCATATGTTATTGCAGAGGATAAAATAAGCATTTTTTATGATTCACGGAATTCCAAATATTTGATTCACGTAAACGGATTTTTTTGGTTCACGAAAGTAATTTTTTTCATTCAAATTCAATTAAATTTATTTATTAATCTTCGACAGTGGTTTTGACCTTGGATTTTTTGTTAAAGAAAATGGACAGAAAATATACATTTATTTTATTTTAATGAATACCAAAATTCGAAAAAAACTGTCTCTTCATCCGCATCGTCATTCGTTTCCACTTCATTGTAGGCATTTTTAATTGCTTCGCCAAACACTCCTTTGAACCAGTAATGCTCTTTGGATTGTTCATGTCCAGTTTTAATGTCACGAACTCGTAGATTTTTTGATTCCACGAACATCTTCGCCGCTTCAATCGGATTTCATTCAGATAGGACTGGCGTGTTCATGCGAATGTAAATATATTTAATTTCCGTTTCAATTAAAAGGCTCGATCGATTCTTTTTTTTAAGTTTGTTGTTCGCACTAATACACCTTTTCACATCTGCGGAATGCGCTATGCAGGCAGCAATTCTGGCCAGTAGAATTGTTAGTTCGGTATACGATTTTTGACTTGCATCTATGTTGTGCTTTTGTTTTTGAGTTGTTCTTGATATCTTGAAACAGCAACGATAAATTAGCTACTTCCAAGTCTGGTGCTAGCATTGAATGAATTTTTTCGAAGTCTGTAATTTGAAAAGTCGTTCAATCATTACAAAAATATCGTCATCAATTTTGAATCGATACGTTAAAAATGTTCAAATGCACACCAAAACATTTTTGCGCGCTTCTGAAAAACCTTCTGTTCCCGCCGATTTCGAGAAATTTCTGCTGTCGTCATTTCGATTTATTTGAAATAAGTTTTGTTTTCTTCCGTATACATTTTTAATTTGGGGGTCAAATTTCTCTCAAAGCTGCCAATCAATGGTGCTTTTTCTATTCCCTATAATGAATTCTGCATGCTGTGACGTGTCTTTTCATTTTGATCAGAGTCAGGTGGTTTGATTGTAAATTTAAAAAAAAAAAATTTTTTTTCGTAGCACTACAGCTCCTTTCGGGCCTTCGCATGGAGATGGTTAGAGCAACTCATTGTCATGATCGAACGTACCGGAACTCCGCAAGGTGATATGATCATTTTAACGCTTTGGCCGTGTGTTCGTCCACCCAGCTGCGATACGTTCTGATTTTAAACCAGCATGTATCATAACTGAACAGGCTTATTATCCGTAAATTGTTGTCTCAATTCATTGTCTAAAGCGATCTTTTTCAATTCCGAAAAGTGTAGAACGGAATAATGGAAAAATATGGACATGCTCGATAGCGTTATCAAGACATTGATGATTTCTGCAACTTTTCGGGCTGTAAGTTAACATGCTTGCTCCGCACTATGAGCTGCACACCAAATTTTCAGCAATGGAATTTCAGAACCAGTTGTTTTTATTTCATTATCCATCAAGGCCCATAAACCATTTGTTTCACCGGTATTCACATTTGTTCCATCGGTACATAAGCTTGAGATTTTTTTGACGATCAATTTCGGATCGTCTTTTGCCGAGGTCAATGCTTCTCTGACAGCATCCATCAACCTTTTGCATATCTCGTTTTTTGCTCGCTGATGCCAATAAAGATAAGTTTGGATAATCCATTCGGATTTATCAATTTACCTGAACAAATGAAAAAAATCGTATTGGCGAAAGAAATTCAAATTAAATTTACCTTGAACGTAAATTTTATCGACATGTGTGAAATCGATGAATCCATCGATACGTAAAGTGAGCCCCAGACACTCATTAATTTTTCGCAATAATTCAGATTCATGTGGTTTCACCATTGCAATCATAAAATTTAAATGGCCTAATGGATTTACATACTGTAAATTGATGCTGTCTGGCTTTTCGACCTTGTGGATTATATGCATATGAATTGCTTGCTTCTGCAGTGACATATCATGAAGGTCACGAACCGCTGATACATTCAGTTGTTTTCCATCCAAATAAATGGGAATCATGAGTTTTGCGATGTATTCAATTGATGTCTCTTCGCCTTATTTATTGCATCATCCATGGGTGCACATTCTAATGATTGTACTTTTGCAATCGTGCCAGTTCTTTATGGTACGTACTGGTTAAATGGTCCAAAAGAATTTTTCACAGTACCGAGTACTTGCTATAGTCCGATTACTGGCAGTTTTTTTGTAACATGCGGTTTTATAATATGCGGAAATTTGCAGCAGTAGTCACGTCAAATAATTCGACCGCTTGTCGAGTGAAATGTTACAATGCCAGGCACTTTGTTTCCTTTTTTGTCGATATATTGAGTTGCAGTGGCTACAACACAAAATAACAATAACATAATTGATTCTTATATTTTAAATTTACTTCGTTTTTTCGCGAACTTACAGTTGCCATCAACTTTGGCTTTGATTTCGACATTGTCATGCGCCGTTCCTTCGATGTGTAAATTCAGGGTCGAATCCGATCTATGTTCGCGATCAGCAGTGTTTTCATCATCAATATCTTTGATTGGTGCTTGTGCATGCCAAAAACAAGAAAAAACCAAACAATCGATTATTTCCATTTGCTGAGTCAACTCGCTCCATTCTCAAAGTAAATTGAATATTGTGGTTAGATTTACTTGGTTTCGGTTCATTGCTGCTGGTGCTACTTAAAACACTATGGTCGTTTTTATCATCTTCGGGCTATCTCATTTAACCAAAAAAAAAGAAAAAAATTGCAAAAGTAAATTTTCTAATAAACACAAAACACACTTTATTCTACTACTGTACATGTGTGTAAGTGTTAGATTCTTATTCTATGGCCGTTTTATTGGAGCCATAAAGCATTTTTCTTCACTCCTAACACACTCACCTTTATCTATTCCCTACTCGGACTCTTCTTTGAAGTTCAGTTAATGATTGGGAATTTGTTACTGTAATCATTTTTAATTAAATGTTATTTGTATTACAATATGTTGAAAATTTATTTCACTACATTTCAATTCAATAACTATTGGACTGCGAAGTTGTAGGAGTCTGTTGTCGTTCTGCTTTTCTAGGATTATTGCCTCGATGGTAGGGGGCCGCCTGTCCGGTGTGTCGTAGTTGGAATGCCTTGACTTTCCCGGTCTGTCGCTGAAGCTCCTTTTGACGCCGGTACTCCTGCCGCAGCTCGCTGACCAGGCGCCGGTACTTCTCGCGCTCCGCTGCAGTTGTTGCGACCTTGGCGAGTCGTTTTGCTTTGCAGGTGCGCTGTCGTAACTGCACCTGCCAGCCACCACGCATTGCCGGTGGTTTGTCCTCTACCACCTTGGTGTTGAGCGGCTTCTTCTGCCGAGCCCAGTATTCAGCCATGCTGATCGGTTTGGGGCCGGCTTGGGGGTCCGCTGCAATGGCCTGTGCCAAACTTGGTCCTGGCGGCATGTAAGGGCTCTCGGCACCTTGATATGCGGTAACCAGGAAGAAACGGCTCTAGGCACTTAAGCCAACTAGACCTAACCAGGCACAAGGTCAACTGGTTTTCAAACAATCTGCTAGGCAAAGCCAACCAGCAGAAAGGTTTGATGAAATCTGTCTAGGTGCAAGGCCAACTGGGCTAAACCAGGCGAAATGCCAACTGGTTTCCAAATGTGTGGGCGAATCCAACCGCATGAAGCAACAATTGGTAGTCGCTTAAACTTTTCTTGCCTGCTTCGCTGTTTATATACATTATTTTTGCTTGCGCTGCGAAATTGTCTTTCCCTAAAACGTGGGAAAGAATTTATTGTATATAAAAAATATTAATTTAGGGACCCTAGTTTCTGAATACAAAAATTAACTTTATTTAACTGATTTTAAAAGTAAATTCAAAATAGCTGGTGCCGTTTATATTAACTTATTACGGAGTACGTCCAGTACGTCCAGACTCGACTAGATGTAGAAGAAGAGTGAGTTGACTTTGACAGCGATTCTGCAACAACGCTGCTGTGGTCAGTGACATCTACTTGTCGTATATGTCGTGACCGCCACAGTACTCCCTCTTAATGAAACAGGATATCATGAACAAAGTCACGATACGGTATGGCGGCACGTGATGACGTTTGTCGATGCAGCGGCATGCGATTGGGGTAATGGTGGGGTGATGCTGCGGTGGTGGCTATTAATCGGAGGCGGGTCGGGGCGACGATGGAAAGTTACTTCGCAAATGTCGCTGTTCGGGCATGCGACAGCAGTGCATAGTCGGGCATGCGACAAAGTGCAAGGTCGGGCTTGCGGCATAGTGCAAGGTCGGGCTTGCGGCCTGGTGCGAGGTCGGGCATGCCACGTTGTGCGAGGTCGGGCATGCGACGTTGTAACTGATTATGAAAGTAAATTCAAGATGGCTGGTGCCATTTATGCTAACTGATTACGGAGTACGTTCCGTACGTCCGGACTCGACTAGATGTAGAAGAAGAGTAAGTTGACTTTGACAGCGATCCGTCAGTGACATCTACTTGTCGTATATGTCGTGACCCTGACAAATTATTTTGAACCTCGTTACCGTTGCCAGTGACACCTATTCTTCATGTGCATCAGCCTTATTTAGTTCTGGTAGATATCTTGGATGTTAACGATCAATGTTTCGAAATAAGATTGTTGTATTGGAACAGTTGTTTGAGGTTGCTGTTTCCACTATTAAATTTTCAATAAAAGCTTTTGCGAGGTTATTGCTTCCACTGTTACATTTTCTATGAAAATTTGTACAAGGTTGTTATTTCCAAGTCCAATTCTCACGGAAAATGTATGTAATCCTTGAAAAGTTCCCTCTCGTGAAATATCTCGTCATCATTAATATATTGTCAAAATAGTAATAATATTACCTAGAATAAATAAAGGTATATCGGATTGATGAAACACAAAATTTCATCAGGTTCAAGGGTGGCCACATGATATTATCGGGGAGATTATTAAATTTATAAATTCAATCATTATTAACAAAGTTTAATGAATATTGGTTTCTAAGATATTTATTACACTGCTTTTGTCGTCCTGGATTGAACTGATTTTAAATGGTTTCATACCAGCACATTATGTAACTGTTAATCATTATTTAAGATTGGGGGTAGTTTTTAAAAAAATCTTTATTTTGACGTAACACAAAGTTTGTATGAGAAGAAAATAACAAATATATTCTTTAATATAACATATTGTACTGAAAAACTAATGTACAGACAGTAAATTGCTTTAAACAGTAAACTGCATTATGTGACAGCCCCATTCACCCGTTCTTCCATTACTTTTAGGCCCAGGTGTAGGCGCTCTCACTGTTCCTCACTACAATTTTCCAGATTATCTGGAAATCTATCTAGGGAACTTTATGCTCGTATTTGCTCTTAAAGTCTTGAAGCATTCCAACATCTTTTGCACCATTTCTCTGTAATTTCGTGCTTTGAAGTTATAGAAAATTTCCTACCGCCAATACAAATCCTTTCCAAGCGCACATTCAAGATCATTCATCACTTTTATGTCGTTTGTAATATCTTAAATCAATGTCCGAATTCGTGGGCCATCCAATATTCCTGCTTTCAACTTCTCCATGCTCAACTTAGTTTTGCGCAGCATCTGAAGCATTCTCTTTCCTTGTGCAATGTTTTGACGACGAATGGTTTCATCATACCTCGTAGTGATGGGAGCATGATTTTTTCCATACCAATGGCTCATTGATTACATTCGCTTTGCCAACAATTCGGGACTCACACACCTTGTTCCCAATATACTCGTACTGCGTTGCTCTACTATTCCACAGACAAATAAAGCAAGGGCATTTTGTGTATCCAGTTTGTCGACAAAGTAAAAATTTCACCAGTTTCAAATCAATACAAACCGAATGTTGGTGTTCTGAGTATCTAATTTTTTGCAGAACCAATTTTATGTTCTGAAAATTCTTTTTTGAGTTTTGTTGAATGGGCAATTGTGATTGATGCAAATTGCACTTATTTTAAACTCCTTGTGCTGCTTTCAATAAAGAGCCACCAATCAGTAGATTTGTATTCTTTTTAACCCATTATAGAGCTAACTTTGCGATATTATTACATTAGGAGAGTTCATCATTTTCACTAAAAAATGTAAATATCTCACGTTTTCTTATTCTGTATTATGTACAATAAATTCTTTTCTTTCAATCTTGAAGCTAACAGCTCTGATATTTGCTTCGATAAATTGTTTAGTTGAGTCTAGAGTTGCTCGAGAAACTTGAAGAAAAATCGTACAGACATGAATCTTTCCCTATCAGACGATCTTTATTTCTGTTATCACGTTGGTTATCATTTAAAAGAAGCACTGCTGACTTATTTATTTCCGAAGTTGTATATGATACTTGTTTTTTTAGTCAAAAGCTACGTAATACTAGACTGACAAATACAAGTGGTGATTTGAAATATTTCCGTAAGATGGTGGTCCAAATAAGGAAGATTTGATTGACGCTCTGCATGAGTTTCAACCTAAAACAGAAGAAATGATCTTCAAATCTGATAAATCATTTCTAATGCAGTATACTTTAGTGAGTGAAAGCGATCCACTACATACAGAAGCAATGAGACAAATCGCTGCTTTTCCACATAATTTATGGTGCAATGATAGCTATCACTTTCATCGTTGCCGACAATAGACGAGCCTATAACGCCAGAAGTGATGTTAGAGCTACGATTGGCTGGAGTGTTGTATCCCCTAACACAACCTCCGCGTCTCCAGAAGACAGGGCCCATGGAAAGTCAAATTAAAGCACAGGCGACACATCCACCGAGTCATCAACTCACAATTCGAAACAAAAGCGCAACAAATCAAATAGCAGTTCCCCATGTAAAGAGAAGAAATTATCAGAAAAGGTCAACCCAGTCATCATCTACCTCATCAAATCAGAAATCAGTTGGATTCTATGTCTAGCATTTATTGACGTGTTTTTAGGTCATTCTGTAGTAATCGAGGAGTTATGGCTCAAAATGCCAGCGCAGCAACCACAAGAACAGAACAAGACAAAAACAAAGTGAAGTATCTGAAATTATGCATACAGAAAAAATAGTTGAGCTATATAACCATCCACTGAAAGAATAAAATTAAAAAAAAAAAGAAAAAAGAATTACCAACTTGAAGAGAGAAAAGCCATTTGTAGAAGTAAACATTTCGCATTTTTTGATGGAGATAAGTTTAAGAGAAGAAAGAAAGTTTTCTTGTTTGTTTGTGAAGAAAAAATAGCATACAGAATAGCGGTAAGAATTTTAATTGAAATCAGAATATTAAGAAGTAAACAAACGTATTGTGGGACACAGGTATCATCTATCTACTTATTACCAACTACGAGCATATGCATATTGCTATCATGAACTTGAACTTGATTGATACATTGGGAATTAGCGCAGGATTTTGATAGCGATCGTTTGAAAATCAAAAACGCGTCAGCTCGCTAGAAAACGATTAATTGAATTCTATATATGTAAATGATCTAGCCACGCCTGTCGAAATTCGGTTGAGACTCGACTTATTTTGTAGCACGTAACGTAAATGGTAGTAATCGTCATCAATGAATGATATAGAAATGAACAACAGTATGCAAATGATCTTATACGAATTATAATAAAATCCAAACATCAGAAAAATGAGGAAGAAAAACATGAGCGAGAGAGAGAGAGAGACAATATACTTGTACATCTTGTATAATCAAAGACTTTAAAACATCCATTATTCAAAGAAATAATAATAAAACTTGCATTCTTTTACCAACCGCGAACTCGCTCTAAAAGATAAAATAATTAATGAATTCTAATAAAGTGGCGAGTTCCGCAAACGACCATTGAAAAGTTGTAAATTAACAAGAACAAAAAAACATTGAATTATTTTATACCGACAAAACAAATTGTGAAAGTTATATTGACAATACGGTTAAAAGAATGTACTCCTCTCTAACCTAATTTAGTAATGTTTTCAATTCGGTTTACAAAATCAACTTATTCTCCTCTAAAATGCCTTCAACGTTATTACAAGACAAATATCAATACCCAAAACAGTTTAGAAATCGGCACAAATGTATATCAAACTGATGAGTGGACAAACGTCTCACCGAAAATTCTATCTTATATTGGCTTAAACAAACATCTACAAAAAATCATCCGTTGTCCATGATACGCCAGAGAATTGTTAATTATTTTTATGGAGCCTATAGCAACTCGAGAGGAAACCCCCTGTTGGGTGTGCATGATAAAGTACAGCCAGTTGTTACAGTGGAACAGAATTTCGACAATTTGCTGGTGCCGGCTGATCATCCGAGTCGCGCCAAGTCAGATTGTTATTACGTGAATAATGTTACATCAGAATGTAACTCACATAGCTTCATAGCCCAGTCATATTAGGTAAAAAAAGGGGTCAACCTCGGAATGAAAGATAATAAGCTGCAAATTGGTATGAACCTTTGTTTTGTCATTCTAAATGTTGTCTCAAAAGTCACAATCGTTATCGTGTTCGCGTCTCAAGATATTCAAGGTCAAAGGTCACAAAAATCGGTTTTTCGCGAATATCTGGCTTCCTATCGGTTAAATGAGATTTGCATTTATTATAAAAGTTGTAGGCTATAAAATTCCCTACAACTTTTGTTTAAACTTTTTTTTCATACGACCAACCGTTTTGAAGGTAGAGCGCGAAGAGTGCACATCGTACAGTCATATACGGCCTAATGCAAGGTCAAGCGTGAGTTATGGTTATCAGTACGTTATAAAGTCAATTATTTACTTGGAAATTATAATTATTAAACAATGCCTATTATTTATGTACTAACTATTAATTATTTATATTTAATTAAAGTAAGTAACTTGATTTGCAACGGTACAATTTCAAACTAACGAATAATCTTGACTCATACAAAGTGGAAAGAGTGGCCTTGAATACTATAGAACATCTGTCCCGGCAATAAATAGAAAAGGGCATAGGGTAGGGACAAGTATTTCCAGGTATATAAGTATTGAGAAATTTACGCGTTTTAAAGAAAAGATATATAATGTCGTGTTAACTTAAAATAAAACTAAAATATATAATCCAGAATTAATAATATTTTATACTTAAATAGTTAAATATGAATAATTATATATAAATAATCAAGTTACTTACTTTAATTAAATATAAATAATTAATAGTTAGTACATAAATAATATATATAATTATTCATATTTAACTATTTAAGTATAAAATATTATTAATTCTGGATTATATATTTTAGTTTTATTTTAAGTTAACACGACATTATATATCTTTTCTTTAAAACGCGTAAATTTCTCAATACTTATATACCTGGAAATACTTGTCCCTACCCTATGCCCTTTTCTATTCATTGCCGGGACAGATGTTAATTAGAATAAACATTTTTTTTGACCAGGCCTGAGAAGTGCTGAGAATTCTCGAAAGTAAACTATTTAAATCGTATTTAAATTTTCAAGTGATCGTAAAGAAAATTTTGTTTTAGATATAAATTTATTAAATTTGTTTTTGTGCGAATGTATTCAGGAACCTTTCAGTGGACTTCCCGCATTTGTCATCGAGCGCTCGACGGACCATGTGGGTTAAGTACCCTTTTATTGCGTAAAATAATTTTTCCTTTTAATTATATTGCGAATATAGTGCACTTGTCGAATTCTCATGTAATTGCTGAGAATTTTTCCTTTCATTTATATTGAAAATATTGTACATTAATCGAAAGTTAATCGTATTGCATTAAAAAATGGAGTGCTAAAGTAACGCAAATTGGTCTTTCCTTTCCTCAAATTCCAACCGGGTATAGGACCCGGTACGGTGGCCGGCTTCCACCTCAAAACATGAGCCAGCCACCGGGTACTTAATAATCCTTCTTGTTTCAGGTGACGTCGTGGGTTGAGTGGCCCAAGCAGAGTGCCTCTTTATGGCATAGAGTTATGCAATCAAATTGTATAATTCTATGGCATAAATTGGTCACCGGGGTACTCCCCTTCTGATGGGAAAGTTCCTACAATTCAAGTTGTATGAGTTTTCCACTCAGAAGAGGAATACCTGGCCACTTCAACAAGATATCTATGGATTTATTCCGGTTGGGTGGGTACGAAGGGGCCCCACCACCACCCGTTTGCCCCTCTTTCATTTGTGGGCCATGAACTTCGTCGGGTAATGACGAGGTCACCCCAAGTTCGCCTTTCTTTGCAGGTTCCCCTTGTTCTCGTGACAAGCTCTAATTCCCTCTGTGGAGTTATCTACACTTTTTCCGACTTCGGTCGGCTCTTGACTTCCAGCAGTCCAATTCGTGAATGCGAAATATTTTTGTAGTGGGTCCTCGTGCTGGGGAAATGAACCCGCCCCACGACACCGCAATGCTAGCCTGCCAGCGCATTCACGCGTCTCCAGACGAGGGCATTCTCGGCAGATATTGTCATCTTCTTCTGCCGAGGCAGCAGACCATCGCTGCAGTCCTTTACGGACATTTTTGAACATCATAATTCACTACAATTCCTGTCAAAAGTTTTTAAAATTTACATTAATTTTTCAAAACGTTAGTCCGAAGTTAATTTTTATTGGAAAAAGCTTATATCGTCGAAGCAATCGATTTAAGGAATTATTTTATTTCGAAACATAAAGAAAAAGGAAGCATCTGAAGACAACTTTGGGATCGCTCAAAATAACTTGCCATCCAGTCAAATTCCCATTGATAGGCTTCATCTCATCTCAATTAACGTCAGCTCCATTGTTACTCTACATCTATGTGACTTTCTCCTTGAATTCATCGTCAAGCAAAAGCCTGACATCATGCTTCCCACCGAAACCCGCCTCATTTTGAGCTCGTTAAAAACGATAGGATGGATGAATGGTGATGGGGGAGGGGACACAGTTTAGAAAACCCTATTGTTTCCAAAATATTGATAAAGTCGAATCCAGAAGCTTTGAATTTCTTGAAGTGTCCGTTTTGAAAATTTCACTGCCAGGTCAGGATAACCTCCTCGTTATTTCTACCTATGCAACTTGTCGAATCATTCTCAAGTTCAAGGAAAGGGAACGGAAAAGAAAAATAAGAAGAAGAAAAAGAGCTTCCTTTAATTCCCTAATAATTGTATTAGTTTCCGTACACAATTGTTTCGGCCTTCACTTGAGGACTTCTTCAGTACTACTAAATTTACCTTGCATAAGCCCTACATTTTACCTTAAAAGTCTTTAATTGATCTCTAGCTAACTCAAAACCTAATCTTCTCCCTAATAACTTTCAGGGCCTTTAATTTTTGAAACATTAGATGATTGTATCTGCATTCCTTAATTACCTGCCCTTTACTTAATAACCTT
Organism: Odontomyia ornata; assembly: GCA_963969285.1. Classification (NCBI taxonomy): domain Eukaryota; kingdom Metazoa; phylum Arthropoda; class Insecta; order Diptera; family Stratiomyidae; genus Odontomyia; species Odontomyia ornata. Next base: position 353,762,695 of record OZ017738.1, on the reverse strand, counting down.
AAAAAGCCAAGTATATCCGTTACCTGGGTCGCCGTACTCAATATTTTCGGTTACTTCTAGTTTCCATGCGTCTTGATCGTGCCTCGTTATTTCATGGTTAACTTGAAGATTCTCACTTCGGTCTTTTTCGATTTATTAACTGCTTCCCTCAGATGTTCCTTCCATCTGTTGTCTAGTGATCTTCTCATTTGCCCAATGTAATATCCATTACATTTTTTGGAGGACACCATGTTGACTCCGCTCCTCTCCATTTTGGGTACTGGGTCTTATGTAGATCCAAGTAAGTTCTGGAGTCTTGAGGCTGGGCTCATATAAACTATCTCTATGTCCACGCTACTCAATGTCTTCCCAATGACTTCCATCTTTGAGTCGTAAGTCGTAAGTAGAAAGATTCATTGCAACAATCGGAAATGTAAGTAAACTGGCAAATAGTGAGAAAAAGTGTGATTCACTAGAGAAGAAATTACAGGAGCAGCGTGAAGTACACCACACATTTCCAGTGGAGAGTGATGCAAACGGTCTAAATTCGAGATGTCCAGAACCGAAAGCATTAATTCAAGCTCCAGAAATCGTAAAACGCATCTTCAAGCTAGGCACGTTTTGGTCAGTGGATGAATGGAATGTAATTCTCCAAAAGTTGCAAGCAGCTAACGCCAAAATAGCTATTGAAGCAAATTATGAATCATTCTTCCCACAAAAAGCACCAAAAATATTAGCGCCGCTGGAGTTCGAAAGTTTTTGGAGAATAGTCTCATGCTCAAAGGTTGCAGAGTTGAGGACGTATCAAAGGGGAATAAGCGTAAGCGTTTGATCAAGGCTTCCATCTCACATAAGTATGCCGGGCTTTTCTCCAACCATCAATCTGAAAACGGTACTGTCAACTGGAATGGAATGATCTTCGAAAAGTGGAAATAGCATAAGCCTGTTTATCAACAAGGATCAACCAAGTAAATCTATGAATATTATAATAACAGCTCCCACTAATGATAAAAATACCAATATTAACATGACTTACAAAATTCACTCAAAGATTACTTATAAAACTGTAAATCGTTCAGATCCTTCAGATGGTAGTCTAGTGGCAAACAGTACTGTTTGTCATAGTAACCAACCGAGAGATAGTGTTGGTTCTTCACATGAGCATTCTATTTCCACTCCTGAACTGAAGACTATGAAACCGCACCCCAAATATCCCAATCTCGTAAGTGATGGTCTTCAAATTTCATCCACACAAGAATAAATTCAGTTACCTAACATATAAAATTACTCGTTAGTCGAAAAGGAGTCCTTTTTAGACCCTCTCTTACCTCCAGCTGTAAAAGCAACAATTAAGTCTAGTAACGATCTTGAAAGTAGGTATCTCTTATCAAGACTGCGAGAGCATAAAATATATGAGTTTGTTCGACTCTACCTGGCCTACATGCATAAAGCGTCAGATACAACATGCATTGATGGTAAAACGAAGACCAATCTTAAAGTATTGATACTAAAAGATGGTCTTCCTATAGAATTAGATGCTCTTCGCAAATTATATTCTAAATATCACGCGCAATTAGGTATCAATCCAGGACAAGCACAAAAAGATCTTGAGACCTACGCTTCACATGTAAGGTCAAATCATATATCTTCGCTTCAAAGGACATGAGAACAGCATCACAATTTTTTTCGTCCGCAATAAAATACTTCCTCCAAATGCATCAAAATGTTTTCCCATAACTGTGGTGGTATGAGAAGTAAACATAGCAAATTTTTTCTTGACGCTAAATCATGTCCTTTTACTGTCCTTGCTCTAACGGAAACTGGGTTGAATAATTCCTTTCGAAATAAAGAGATTCTAGATAGTAGTTGGACTATATATCGAAATGATCGAGACTATCTGTTTAAAAAGTTTCCTGCACGAAAAAATGAGAACAATTAAAGAACAACCAAAATGTTTACCAATTGCTAAAATGAAAACACTTCTTTCTATGATGCAACAAACTGAAAGCCCTTTTATTTACCTTTCTTGGTAATTTATAACAATAATATGCTGATCATATGCCACACGGCGAGAAATGGGTCATCGTGCTCGCGATGACGATTATGCTGGCGGTGCGATATGATGTTTTCACAATACAATAGTTGATTGATCAAAGTTGAATGACAATGTAAAATGCTTAACCCTCAAAGGACGCACTCTCGCTGCTTCACGATTCGGCCGCACTGGGTTAGTGATACCCTGTAATCTTTACTGGGATATTACGTGGCTTACAATTGAAAAAAAAACCTTTTTTTTTCATTTCATTCGTCTTACGATGTAGAAGACGATGGTTTAACTTAAAATATTAATCAAACTAAAATTAACAAAGGTATAAAGCGATGAAAAAAAACTTAAAATAATCCTTTTTTCTTTTTTAATTCTTATTTCTTTGTTGTAAAATGATAAAAAGGTTTTACCAACGCCTTTTTGAAGGAAATCTAATTTTTTTAAGGTCAAATACATAAATTATCGATTATTTAAAAAAAAAATATTTTTTTTACTCATATACTTAAGTTTGTTTTATATAGAAACTAAACTATAGTTATAATTTAAGTATCAAACAAATAGGCATGATAATTGTTACAAAAATTATTTATTTCATATTTTTTACTGAACAGTCCATACAAATTTGTGCAGTATGTTCCTTACACATAGGATTTGTACATTGTAAACATTTATAAAACGTTTTTCGATCTAAAACACTTGGACAATAACTGCATCGCTTTTGTTTGAGCATTTTATTTTCCGCTTGCAAATTTAAAGTATTTTCATCCTCAGAGTCTACAGTTGAATTACCTCCAGACAAATTTAGAAAACTATCAATTTCTTTACGAAGAGATGTGCGCAGAGTTGGTTGAGCTAATCTCATTTTTAAAAACGGTTGAATCAGAGACATGCATAATTCTAAAATATAATCATTACGATGCATTGGTTTATTGTGATCAAGTAAGTTATAAATAATGAACGAATTGACATTTGCTTGATCTAGAATGCCGTAAAATATTTTATTTTCATTATAAGCGAATCTCACTTTTTCATTGTTTTGCGATTTTTTTTTTAATATTTCAGGAATTTCGCGCTTATTTTTATTGATAGTTCCTACCATAGTTAATTGATATTCATTAAGCATTTTATTACATATTGGAATTGATGTAAACCATCTGTCACAAGTAATGTTTCTTTCTGTATAATATATAGGCTCAGATAACTTCCTTATATAATATGAAGGTACAGATTCAGTCTTATCTTTTTCAGTGACAGTACCACAATAGGGTATCGCATTATACAAATAGTGAGTGACTGAGTCGTTCAGAGTCATTATTTTCAAACCATATCTATCCGGTTTCGCGGGCATGTACATGCGAAAATTGCAGGATCCTTGAAAAGAGAGGAGTTACTCATCAATAGTACAGTATGAACTCGGTTCGTAATAAGCTAAACAATTATCTATATATAGACTCCAGATTTCTCGGATATGTGTAAAACGATCAACTGCTTTCCTCTCGTTACGAGTTATTCTATCATCGAATCTCAAGCATGTTAGAAGAAACTCGAACTGGGGTCTAGGCATGGTAATTCGAAACAAAGATGGACTAATAGGTCCCCATAAAGAATAAATATCTATATTATTGATTTTCTAAAGCCCCGCAAAACACAATAAACCTTTCATGGCCTTCAATTCTACTATGTCTACATGTTTATGATGTAATTTTATCATCTGTTTATTTTTTTTTTTTTGGATCATCAAGAGCTCTATCAATTTCTGCATTTGTATACAATAGGATTAGATTTAGAATTTTTTCACTAAAAAAAGTACCCCAAGATTCTAAAGGTGTTTTTACATTTGCTGCTTGACCTTTAAGAGTAGGCATATGTACTTCGATTCGACGATTCCTTCTTTCACGTTTAGGCAAAACTAGGGACCACTTGAAATTGTCTTTACCTCGTAAATATTTTGGTCGACCTCGCTTTCGTTGTTTAGACGTGCTTGCTTCATCTTCAGATGGTAATTCATCGTTCATCTGTTCTTCCACTTCTATCTGCTCAACCTCTTCTACGGCCGAATCCCAGTCATCTAGCTGTTGTTCAACATGGTCTTCTTCATCTTCGCTCTCAACGTTGTCCTCATACGTTTCCTTTACATCATAATATTTTTCACTCGTATGAGCCTCACGCGCTCGGGATCGAGTCTGCATTTTATACTGCATGAAATTATTTCTTGAGAAATGTAATCGTCATAATTTTGATAAATAAAAATGGACATAATCATTTGAAAGGAGAAATTGACTTATTTGAATAATGATAATAAATAGAATCACGATACAACGCAAAGAAATGGAAGAGATGAGTCAAAACTTCTGAATAGAATAACGACATTAATCGTTTGCATGGATTTGCAATTATCTTTTTAGGTCTTTGTAAAAAATTTTTTTACAAAGACCTACTAGTTTCGCGACCTGTCTGTCCGTCTGTCCGTCTGTCCGTGCGTCACAGCTGATTTCCTCAGAAACTACAGAAGCTAGAATGCTCAAACTTTGTGAAAAGGTCAGAAGTGATGGTCTCTCAAAAGTTAAGGACTTGACAAAAAATTTTTTCTACTGCAAATGCCACGATGTTATTGATGTTATGCATAAAAAATATGTAAAAAGTGTTAGTAATCTTGTGCGTTTTATAAGCAAAAATTTGATATAAATACTTCTAATGTACACAACGATGCGCACAGGGTGAGAGTAACCCAAGCACTAACCTCCGTCACTAGTACTCCGCTCTGTGATGGCGTAGCAATATAACCGTAGTGGGGGGAGTCGAACAGAAGGTCTTTACTCTTTAAAAATTACAACCACAGAAATCTTACTACAACAATTTCTGACTGCGCTGCCATTGTATGAGAACCCTTGGTTAACGTAACCCAGTGCGGCCTTTGAGGGTTTTGAAAATTTACAATATGAATTTATGTTTATTTAATGCAAGGCTATGTAATTATGCAATACAAGCTAAAGAAATTTAGAATAAAAGTTATTGAACTTGAGGCAATTTATTTTGTTTTTGATTATCGTTATTGTTTATCTTGTAGACTTATTAACACTATCAAAGTACCGGGCTGTCACAAGGTGGTGGAGTCCTTATCGCTGTACACAACTCGATATTGAGTGACCTCGTCGCTGCGACCACATATAAACATTTCGAGCATACAATAGTTCGAATCAAACATAAAATTTAACGTTTATATTCGACGAACTTGATAACCGTCTCCTTCCAGTCAATCTTCTGGACGATAGTGATTACAACCTTGTTTCTACATTTTATGGCAATGATTTACAGCAAGTAGCTCCGACACCCAATTGCAATGGTAATTGGTTAGATCTTATCTCTACCAATACTTATGACGATGTGGTGGTTAATCCAACCAGTGAGGTAGAAAATCTGATGATCTAATCATGATTGTAAATTTAGTTTAGATATTAACAAAGAAATACGTTATCTTTAGAATGAAATTCGTTTTTTTTTCGAATATTTTCTCATTCGCATTTTCCCTTGTAAAATTTGAAAAAAATTACTCACTGATCCTCAAGGTCATAAACCTCAAAACTTTGGGAGCCATGCAGAGCCTAGCTAGGTTCAAGTACATTTTGGTTTGTGCTTTCTAACGTTTGCCCGATCCTTGACGCAGAAGCTATTCCTCCAGCAGAACAAGTGCTTCCTTAGTAGATAGGATAGGGCGGTTCTAAATAAAGTTCATATACATTTCTTGTGGTTTTGATTTCCGGTAGGGGTTCTGAATAAGTTTTATATGAATTTCTTGTTGTTGATGGTGCGTACGTGTTGAACGCAGGTGCTGATAGATATATTTGCTTATTATGATGATGAGAAATGTATTTGACCACACACAAAAATAAAAATTCTTGCAAAGAGGCTCTTGCAAAGCAGCGCTTGCGTGTCATAACGCATGATGTCCGGTGATTGATGCCTGCATGGCAATGGGGTAGGCTGGGTAGAAGGCTATCCTGCATCTTTGCCAGGTCCTCCGCCACATTCTGCCCGCCAATCAACTCGGAAAGTAGGTCTGAAAGAGAAAGCTGCCTTGACTTCGCCAGGCAATTGGGTTTATAGGTGCAAAAGAGAAAACATATTGGTGTGAAGTTGGCCATTGTTTAACTGCTGAACAGACCACTCATGACCCTAGCAGACGGCTCAACTGATCGGTGATTGTGGATAACCCTCTTTGCATGATAAAGAAACCAGATAATCATAGAATACTAATACATCGACACTTGTTAGCTATTATAATGTACATATCTAGAGACACTTGGCCGTGATGTTTCATCATTTCACAGATTATGAGTTATGATGCAGCCTTAAGTCATCAAAACCATTCAAAACTCTTCTGAAAATGGATCAATGACAGATTTTTAGTCAGTTGGAGATACCAAAATTTTACTCAATTTTTCAATGATAGGGAAAAAATCATCCCGATCATAAGATACTGATTTTCCTGCATATCCCCGGATAATCCAAAACGGTTGATAATGATTAAGAGCACCAAGATGGTTCAATATACTTAATAAATTCCGCTATAAGCCCTTAATTCATCAACTTAACAACAGGCTAAATTAATTCATGTCAAGGTCCTTGCAATGGTCTGCATGAAGCGGAGATTTATTCAACAAGTTTGTGGTTAACAAAGTGATTCAAATGGCTGATCCAAGAGACCATACAATTTTCGAGCATTTTGGGTGAGTGCATAAGTGTAGCAGCATGATTCGAATGTAACGGAACGTCATAGTGGACGGTAAGAGTCTCTAGCATTCTTAACTTCAAAAACAATAACGGACCGTAAGTCATTTGAAGACATGAAAATACTGGAAAAATTAGCTCGAATTGCTGTAGAAAGGGGTTCCGATGGGTTAGGTAGACCGGGGTCAAGAGGAAATCTGATTTAAATGAAAAAAGAAGGGTGCATTGACTCAATCTTACTAAGAATATATCAGCAAGAAAAATGATCAATTCATTCTCGAGTAAGTAACAATGGCTTCCTTCTAATCAATATTTGTTTACCAGAACGGCAGCCTAGACGTGGACTAGTGGTTGGCGTTAACGCTTACTTTCGTCAACGTTAACAACGATTAACAGTTAACGTTACCTGTTAACGCTAACCGCTATATTATAACTTGATTTCGAAATAAAATTAAAATATATGCTAAGGTGTAGTATATAATTAAACAATTAAAATGGTAGATTTATGAAACAAAAGGCCTTTCGAAATCGATTTAATATTTACTTTGTACATATGACAGTTTTAATTCAAATTATAAGATTATTTCGATAGGCATGTCTTTTTGTATCTTTAATGAAAATGCTTCACTTTGGTTTGTATTTCTTGACTTTAGTTAGACTTTTTGTAACGATGAGCTGTAAAAAGTGTGATTAATTTTTTAAATATAGCATATTTTCAAAACAGAAGCAACTTCAAAGTTACCTTTTTGAAATATATAATTGAAAGAAAATAAGATCCGCATTCGATTTCAAAAATATGAGTTATCTCATTTTTCTCGATTTTAAGCTACACCTCCTATCTGATAATATGTTTCCTGCTTTCGAAATTATTCGCTCACAAGGAACAGAAGGCGCGACGATGCCACATTTTTTAATAAATATCGTCGATAAACTCGGGAAGTAAAATTTATGCTCTTTCCACCAAGCCATAGGGCTTTTATGCTCAACTATTGAATCCACAACTCTCCAAAGAGAAATACTTTTATTTCGAGCTATTACAGAGTCTTGTGGTTGTGCTTTATTCAATGAAATTTCAATAAAGCCTTTCTCTTACAATTTTCGTTCTCATCTATTAAAAGTTTGGTTACTATACTTTTTGCCAGTTCAGCTGTGGCTGTTGTAAAATAGTGGCATCTAAATCTGGGATCTGAAAATTTACACAAAACCAATATTGAATTTTCCTCCAGATTTCCAAATCTTTTTTGCAGGCCAGTTTCTAGTTGGTCGACTGTTGATTTAGAAAGAGTTGAAAGTTCTAAGCACTTTAATTGTTCGCAGACAATGAGTAAGGCCTTTGTAAGGATAATAGGGATACTGCATGTTAAATTTTTTGCACCAGTTATGGCACACGTCACTTCTTCGAAAGCTTCTAAAATAATACACAGTTCACTAAAAATTTCCCATTCATCCGCTGTGATCACTGGTAAATCAGCATCTTTAATGGCCATAGTAGCTCGAACATAATCCTTAAGCTCTTTTAGCCTTTTAACCATATAATAAATTGAGTTCCATCTTGTTGGCACCGATTGAATTAGTCTCTTTGGTTGCAACACGTTATTTTTGAGCTGATATGCAACGAGTTTTTCAGCTGATCTTTAGCTTTTTTGAAATGAAGTACAATTTTTTTAATTTGAATAATTGTTGAGTTACAATGTGATGAAGCTTCCTGAATAATTAGATTTAATGAATGGGCGTAACATGGAAAATGATCATATAAAAGGTACTTTCCAAATGCGTTTGTTATGTTTGAAGCATTATCTGATATGCCCATAATTACTATATGTTCTAGATTCCATTCCTTTAAAATTTGACGAATTTCTTTTGCCAGATGTTCACCTGTGTGACTCCCAGCTAGTATTGAACAATCTAGCAATACTGTTTTTAATTGGAAGGCTTGTATACAAAAATGAACTGTGAGAGCAATAAACGATTCCAAGTTCCGCGATGACCAGCAATCTGTTGTTATGCAGACTTCCTTTGTTTCCCCTTTGTATATATTTTTTCACTTCGAAAAAGCATTCGTCGAATTTCTTTTGTAATATCAAGTTGGAATTACGTTTTCGCGAAGGTAAATCGTACGAAGGATTTAGGACTTTTAAAAATTCTTTAAAGCCTTCGTCTTCAACAATCGAAAAAGGCTGAAAATCTTTGGTGAAAAGCTTCATCAATGAACCATCTACTTTTAGCTTGTCAGCTGGTCGTAGTTTCTGCGGTATAAATGAAGCTATTGATTTTTGCTTCCTTTTTACAGGCCCGCTGAGCTCGTTTGGGGATCTATATTTGTACACGGAGTGACAATTTCTTCATGATTGCTTTCAAAATTACTTGGAAATTCAATGGTTGCCAAGGCCACTTCATTAGCACTTGCTGGGCTATTTGTTTGTAAAAATGCTGCAAATCGTAAAGGGTGCATTCATTATATATGCGATTTCAAATTTGAAAACGTAGATTTGTAGGAGCATTTTTGTTTGCATATATTGCATACCGCACTTTCCCCTTCAAGTGCAGAAAAATGATTCCTTTCCATCCCGGAAATCAAATCACATTTGAAACCGCTAACCCAAACACTCCCCTTTCTATTTCATATTCCTTACCTTTGAAAATTTTTGCTTCACTTGATTTCCACACAATTTTTACAAACATATAAAACTTTAAAATTGTCACATTCACTACTAAATAAACGGCCCACGTGCAGATTACTTCTTCTGTCAGCAAACGAGAACAATTAATGCAACACGAGCATATTGTGGATCGTTTCCCATTTGCACTGAACGCTTCGACACCGTCAACGTAAATCATCATTCAACGTTGAGGATGTTAACATTAGCATATAGCGTCAACAGCATCAATGCCGTCAACTTCTTCAACGCCGTTAACGCTGGCAACGTCGTTAACGCCTTGGACGGCGACGGTTATATCGCAACTTCATCAACAGCTTCTATGTCGCCTCCGCGAATGCTAACTCTGTGCTAATGTTATGATCCTTAGCGCTTTGCACATGAGCGAATATTAACGTTAGCTGTTAACGTGGATTTTCGTTAACGTGTTAACCGTTAACGGCGATTAACGTTAAATATTAGCAGCTAACAGTTAACTGGCACAGCTCTATGTCTGACCCATGTATGCCTACGAATAACTTGGAAGATGATGACGATGTAGTCTTCGTAATCAGTAGACTTAAAGTAAATTGTGACGAGCATATAATATTTAAAGTAAGGTGTAAAAATGCAGGCTCTTACTGTATGGAAAGTAATAAGAATTTTCTTATAAATAGATGCTTGCCAAGCAATAAATAAATTTTACGAATGAAAGATACAGTCCGCGACAAAACTTTAGGCCATGGGAATAAAAATGAAAAATCTCCACTTGTAATAGTAATTTATTTTCTTTATTTGATTGGAAATTCCGTACATCAAAAGGGTTATAATATAGAATATAACAAGATTCTGAACACAAATATAAACTCGAGAAATTTAAAAAAAGGCTAAATTCAGATGCAAATCGACGCGACAAAACAATAAGACACCCCATGTGTATCATAGGGTATTTTCACATTAACAACTTTTGCTTCCATTTTAATATTTAGTGGACCCGCCTTTGTTACTCAGCACCTCGCACATCCTTTTGACCAAAGAAGAATATAAATTTCTTATTTAAGACGATTTGTGGCAGGCTGATTTAGTTGAGATGGGAGCATTTGCTGACGAAAAAACAGGATTCCGTTTTCTGGTTAGAATCATCGACAAATTTACCAAGTTTGCGTGGTCAGCTTCTATCAAAACAAAGACTGGCAAAGAAGTTGCTATGGCGATTAAACACATTTTTCAACAAGGGCGCATTCCCAAAAACTTGCAAACAGACGACGGAAAAGAATTCTACAACAAACATTTTCAACATGTTATGGAGAAATACCAGATTAACCATTATTCTATGTATAACAATATCATGTGGAAAGAGTTTAGTATGAATAGAAATTATGTGTGGCTCAATCAAGTTCAGGATATAGTGAACGCGTATAATGACAAAAAACACCGAACAACCGCTGTGAATAGTTCTAATGAAAAATTGCTTCTATCTACCGTTGATAACAATATTAAGGTGATGGGTCCATATAAATAAAATGTTGGTGATCATGTGCGAATCAGTAAATTCAAGCATATATTTGAAAAGAACTTTACACCAAATTGGACCATAGAAGTCTTCAAGATCCGTCAAATTCGTATAACCAATCCCGTTACATACCTATTAGAAGATTATGAAAGAAACAAAATTGAAGGTGGTGGTGGAAAATATTAAAATGGAATGGTAATCAAGCATTTGTGAAGTAGCTGGGATTTTCAGCGCAACACAACTCCTGGATAAATCTCAAGGATATGATGATGACGTCGTGATGACAATGAAAAGTTTATTTCTCATTAATGTTAAGATTCACAATGAAATACTGTAGTTTTAATTGATCAATAAATAATAATTTATTTATTAATCTCATGTAAAAATGAAGAAGCTTTTTTATTTCAAATATTTTCCTACGAACACAATAACATTCATAAGTGTCTGGCCCACATTTTGCATCATCACAAATCTTTTCAATGGTTTTGCTGTTGTTGTCGTGGTCGTCATGGTTGTTGTTGTTGTTGTTGGTAGTATTTTTGAAATATGCCGTCGTTTCTGTTTGCTTCCGCCCTCCACCTTTCTAACAAATAAACACTTGTCCAATTTGTTACCGAAGTGTTTCCTACAGACTCTGTTTGAATACGAAATGAAGTTATCCGCAAAATTTGCATACTTAGAGGACTCTGCTAAATCTTTGCATAAATTGGGAAAAGAGTTTTCTGTTGGTGCTTTATACGCTGTTTTGATCGCTTATTTGAAATAAATATATATGTAAAATTATTTAAAATAAAAGAGCGTTTTTTTTTAAATGTAAAGCACTTTTTTATTTAAAACCTTTAACTTTTAGAAAAAATTCATAAATTTCAGAAGGAGGGCATTTTGTAGAACACAGCATCCGCTGTGGACATTACACCGGTTCGCTTCAGGTTTGTGTTTTTCTAGGGTTTTCAGGTTGGGGCAATCGGATTTCTCCTTATCCGTGTTGAATATCAGTCTAGTATTTCCCAGCAAGCTAATGAGCCATTCCTTTTTCTCAAGTTTTTGACGTATATTGTGGCGTCTAGTATAATTGAAAGTAAATATTCTTTCAGTTCTTTGATTGTTATAAATCCATCATCCCATTTGAGTCCATGGTGATTTTCATATAGCTAATTCGCATGATATTGCAGTTCTTTTGGAAGGGTTGCAAAGCTGACGGGAGGATTCAGCACGAACGGGCCATAGAAATCCTCGTACACATTAACGACGACCAATTCTTTAATTATGAAAGCATTGGAGTATCCTCTGTACCCTCACATATCGATGACAAAAGTCGTCGTCAGGATGATGATGTTAACAAAATTTAAACCTTGCATGGCGCCATTCACAAACTATAATACTACATCTCTAGTTGCAGTTGCCTACAAGCATGACAACTGCAAGCATGACCATACTCAAATTTTTAACGTGCGATATAGGTACAAACCGAAATAATTCTAAACTAAAATCTATTTGAACTTAAAAAAAAATTTAGACGCCATCCAGCGTGCGAAATAATGATGGTAATAAGGGACGAAGCGGAAATGCAAGGTCGTTTAACTTCAAATTGTTTGCAGTGGGTGCTGTAGTGTGACAAGGACTTGAAAATGGTCATAGTTGTAGCCGCCTCTTATCAACAACCCAAAATTATACACTTAAATCCATATGAACTCACAAAAAGGCGCCATCCAGCATAGGAAATCACCAGACGTGACGTCACACTGGCAAGCCGCTCTTATCACCAATCAATTCTTCCTGAATAAAAAAAAATCTCTAACAGCAAAATTAGGAACCACACGTAAACATTGCACATTATCTTACAATTTCCATATGCTGTTTAAATTTAAACCTTGCATTGGGAGATTCCCACTCATGACGTCACACTCAACATCGTCACTTATCACCAGCCCCATTCACAAACCATAATATTACATCTCCTTATCAACCTACCATACAAACAATAACACACCAGCCACTCTTGAGACACGCCAAACCTATCAACACCTGCGGTCAACACGCACGAGTTTTGTCTGTGGTCAAGATAAACGACTTTTTAAAAAGTATTAATTATTTATTCACAACACGAATAACTACTTGAACAATATTTGATCTTAACTAGATCTTAAGTACGAACCGAACTACAAACTGGATTGGTAATTAACTCAACTTAACTGATCATTGTTGAGTTTGGCTTGGGCCTTTTTATACCTTTTTGGCAATGTGTTTATTTCTAGATGATAACCAAGTGGAACTATGTGGTCAAACTGGTTTCTAGTGGTGGGGAGCAATTGCTGTGTCGTAACACATGCGCCATCAACCGCAAGAAATTCATATGAAACTTATTCAGAACACCCACCGGAAATCAAAACCACAAGAAATTAATGAACTTTATTTAGAACCCCCCTATTCTATCTGCTTTCCTTGACTGGATCACTTGAAAAAAGTAAATGATGTAAATGCCGCTAAATTCCAAGTTTGCTGAATTCCTTTATCAACCACTTCGCAATCTTCTGAGTCTTCTGCTGACACAATGTCTTGCATTTCTTTCCCTGGTTTCGGAAGTCTTATGATCTTTGGAAGTGTCGAGTTAGATGCTTTGAAGAATTTTTCATGGTCCTAAATCCATGGTTTACATTCGTTCAGCACCTCATCCACTTTTTTCGTTGAGTCAGACAAGGGATTATTTCACAACTTTGTCGTGATTCATCAAGTTCATGATCACCAAAGCATTTCTTTTGTCCGCTTTCATTTAGTAGACCGGCAGGCTTTTAAGCTCATTGATAATGTTTTGTCCTGCTTTCCGACCTAGTTCCTTGTCTCAGTACATCTGCCTTGCTGGTTCTGACTCTTTCCTTTTCTTCCGCCATCAAGCCATGCGTATGAGCGAGTCTGTTGATCCCTGCTTCGATTTCGATGTCTTTCGCTTTAGCCCTTCTGTCGATGGAGTATTTCAATCCCATTTTCAGGAGATTCATTTGAGTAAGGGTGAGTTGGTTAACCACAAAATTTTCGATGGTACGCACCTTTTTACTTCGGGTAACGATCCGTTGTTCTCAACGTAATTATTGAAACTTCTTTTCCAAAATCTCACTTTTACAGTCTGAAGCTACTTTCACTTGCGTTATAAACAGCGGGAAACCAAGCGAGTAATATTTTAAGTTAGACTTAGTGAGATTCATACGCCTCTCTCGTAATGCTTTCCAATTTTCCATAGAGTTTTTCTACGCTCCCCTTCACCAACTTCATTTCAAGGAACTTGACTGTGGTACTTTTCTTGAATGGTATACTTGTCTTGAGCTTAACTGTGTGGCTTTTCGGGATGATGTTGTTTGCCTTGCACTTCTTTAAGAACCCTAAATCCCTTCTTAGGGATGCAGTCGATTCCTTAAGCTAATAAATCTATTTACTTCAGCGGTGGGCTTGGGGGCCATTTTTAGTTTTGAAGTTCTGAGCTTGCTCCAACAAAGTTTGCAGCATTGTCACTGAATAGCTTGGATAGTGGCCCCGGTCTTGAAATGAAGCGTTTAAGACATCCAATGAAGGCCGCTAAAGTTAAGTCCATAGAAAGCTCATGTGCACTGTCTTTGTAGAGAAGCATACAAAAACTTGTACGTATGCTTTGGACGGTTGCTTTACACGTATTTTTAAGTGAATATGGATGAATCAACAACAATCAATTTCAGTGTACAAAAACGACCTGGATAATTAGACTCGTTCTGCTGGAAAAACTCGCTTGAATTGTGTGAGAATTTTCGGTTGTAATCGAGCACATAGCACACATTGCCGGGCTGCTTTGTTGGCCACTCTCTCCCCGTTGATATACCAGTATTTTTGCCGTGAGGTATGTAGAAAACTATGTGGTCCTGCAAATAAGTGCTTATGATGAAGATGTGTGAAAATAAGTGGACTGAATTCATGCATGGATGAGATCTGCATTGGTTGTTTCGCATTGAATGGAAGCTGACTATTCCTTAATCGACTACCTACTCACTCAATCCCGTGTTGGGCTAAGAAGGGTGCTAGTGAGCGTAAATTGCTATTATGGACAAAAGAATTTTTCTTCATGAGACTTGATGTCATCTGCGAAATCCCCATGCTGCATTATAGATGCAATTATTTGCAATGCACCTTTCATTTCTTTGGGGTTTCGTTTGCAGTCAAAAATTCTTCTTTCTTTAGGGTGTTTGCAGTTTCCAAGAACGTATAGCATGAAAGCGGTTACTTCTTGCAATCTCTGAAAATTATTCATATGCTGTATGCTTCGAATGACTGATATTGGCTGGGTATAACCACAAACTCCTCGTACATAGTACTCTTGTTTAGTATAGGCTCTAACAATGGGTTTGGTCATTTGAACCACAGCGTACTTGAACATAGCTCAGCAGGAAGCATGCCTTCGAGATTATATTTTTGGATTTTGTGTTGATTCAACGTGCTGTCATACTCGCATCTTCTGTTAATTCTTATATGTACGCTATTCAGTTACCGACCAACATGGTAATTTAATTGCTCCTGCAGAAACTTCTGCAAAGCCGTTTTTTCTAATTTTCCAAGATTACTTCTGCTTGTCCGCCCACTGGTGCGTTTCCTTAAATTCGGCCAATTTTCACTCGAATTCGTACTCGCAACTTCCACTCAAAAAATGTTTTCTCGATCGGCGCTTGCCTCGTCTCTCCGCGAAAGTTCCAAAAGTAAAAAGCAATTTCCAGGGTTCAGCACCCGCCAGGAGTGGCTTTTTCCGTTTGCGGGAGTAGTTCCCCTCACTTCATAAAAATAAGTTCCATCACTGGCGTCTCTGGTGGAAATAAAGTCAATTACGAGCTGAATGTGCTGAATGCATTTGGCCGACAGTTCGATGTGTCAGTAGTGTTTATTTACGCCTTGACGCGAGTAATGATTTCGCCAACAATCCTCGCATACTAATCCGTTTTGAACCTTAGTGTTAAATTTTGTTAGAGAATCTCATCCCCGGCGCGAATTGTTACGTGTGTACTACCACAAAGTGTATCGTAAATGGTGGTTGCCAACAGTTAATCGTTATTTTTAGTTAGCAATTCCCTCCTCAATAGTGCGAAAATGTTGCGATTACGTTTGTTTACGCCTATTGTGGTAGATAACTTGTGTGAGAAGAATGATTCGATAGTGATATGTAGCGGCACGATGTCGCTACCCAAGCCAGGAAGGTAGGTAAGGTGTTTGATACTTGTAATAATAATTTTCCTTCCTTCACCCAATATCTAGTGCAGTAGGTGTTGGTATCTTTTCACTGTTATTATCGTCATCATGTATCGACGATTCAGCATTCGTTATATGGGTGTATGTAGATAATTTCCGCTTTCGTATTTCGCCTTTCGTTCAAAAGTCGCTTGAGGCTGGTTGATGGGCTTGCCGGAAGGTTATTGTATCCGTTTGTTGTTGTTGTCCGTTGCTGTGGTAACAACACTTTTCTGAACATGAGAGAATTCTTGACTCTTCTCATGAGTTTTGTATTCAGTTTTGCAGCGGAAAGTTCTAGTCGATCAACTTTGCCAATTTGCCCATCGAGAGCTTCAGTACTTCAGTTTGCTTGCGCCTGAAAAATCATAGAGCTGTGTGCTTCGGCGTTTTGCGGAATTGATGGCATATCTAGCCAATTTTAAATTGCGTAAGATGGGAAGTTGTGATCTGTAATACTGCCACCCTTTTTGTAGTTTTTCGAAAGTGGGGTATCCCAGTCAACTTTCAATTTCCAAAGTTGCTGGAAAAAGATGCTAGCTAATTTATTTACTTATTTATTTAAATTCTATTTAACAGATTAAACACAACCCAATTACAAAATGGAACAAAGCAAACAGAAAAGAAAATTAATGCAAATGAGAATTAAGTGAAAAAGCTAATATATAAAGAAATTCAATGATGTTAACAATGGTAAGTACTAAGTTGAAAAATAAAATACATATAAAATTAAATTAAAGCACAAACAAGTCATATATTTTATCCAATTGAGTTGTAAGGATCAGGTTTCTTAATCTCAATTTAAACACAAGGGTTGAGTCGGAAATAGGACCAAGCTCAAGCTTATCATCGGGCCAAGAAAATGTGCTATCATGTTGATAGCCAATGATGGTCCGAGTGAAAGAATAAGTGGTTCTTTCACTTAGGAGACTGGCACCATTATTCTTAACACAATGTTTTCTTACCATTCGTATAATGAGAGAATGAAAATATAAATTAGTACGAGCATACGGTAGTACGAAAAAATTGTGTGCCCGAGAAGAACACGATGGTTGACAAAACATAAGTCTGCATACAATGTTAATGAAATTTGATTGGGGCAGAGTTGATATAGAAAACACTGAGCTAGATAAATGCGAGGGGTCTACAGAGTAGCAGACGTAAGAAGAATAAACGACGTTCATAGGGTTGATATGGGATTTTGAATGTGTAAAACAAGACACGCGTAAATTTTCGTTGGTTATTCTCTAACGAGTCAATGAGGTAGGACTGTCAGGGAGACCAAACTACAGAGCAATATTCAAGGATAGGATGGACAAGACAGATAAACAAGTGGACGGGGGTAGCTATATTGGTAAATTTTTAAGCGTGCCTGAAAAAAAGTCCCAATATTTTTGAGGCCCTAGTAGTGGTGATTAGAATGTGTGCTAATGCCACCACTAGGTTCACTAGCCCGAGTGGGTCAAACAGTTGTTGCATTTCGGCAAGGACGACTCGTTTCGTAAATGGCTGTTCACTGTATATTGATAGTAAATCGGTCGGCAGATGGATTCCATACTAACCCTAACGCTTTGATAGCACCGTTTTCTTAGAGGTTGGTGACATCAAATTCAGTAGCTCGGTCCTTGAGGGCAATATGACACAAGAGATTCAGGTTGTTGCAATTGGATGAGCTGTTGTTGTAGGCGCATTTTTCGGGTCACTGCTGCCGGTCAGCAGACCATCAATGCTAAAAATCTTGTTATACTGCCTCTTCTGCTAAAGGGAAGTCTCTTTCTTCTTCATCAGAAAGCCCTGAAGGCGCTTCAACGTTAAGTATGGAGCACTTCTGGTTCCATATGTAACGGTTTTAAGGCGCTAATTGGTTGGCAGTTTATCTTACCACAGAATAAGCTGAAAATCTTGGTCATTGTTATAAACTCGGATCTGTTGGAACATTTTTTGAATTGTCAGCCGTAATTGCGTATTTGAAACTTTGGAATCGAATGAAAATGTTAAATAAATCTTGTTGAAGTGTCAGACCTGTATACAAGATATCAATGAGTGACAAATTAGTAGATGTTTTTTTGCTGAACCATCCAAGACAACGCGAAGTTTTGTTGTCGACCAGTGTGTGGCAAGTAAAAGTTTGGTACGCTATGATTGAACGCTTCTACAACGTCAAGAAGTCCCAATGCCAAATATTCCTTTACCAAATCAGAATACATTGTTCGTAGCTATAGTTTCTATCCCACTTTTCTGAAAAAATATTCTCAGCCACTGCTCTGCTATTTGCTTTGAAGACCCATATGAAGATGGTTCTTGAGAAAATGCTAACTGCACTATAAATCGTACTACGTTATTGATATTGTTTCATTAGAAACTAGTCAGAAAATATTTCTGCTCCGATTAACACATTTATATTTTTTGGTTCATTAAATCTGCCAGTGACTAACGAGTATTTGATGAAATCGGCCAAAAGTTTGTTCCGAATCAGATGTTATCTCCTTGACAACAAATGCCCTCATTTGTATTGCATAGTGCAATGCTTTCGAATTTAGATGCAGGTACACTCGCCTCGAAAAATGTGCGTTGTGTTGCCGATTCCGCAGATTTGTTGAATTTCCTTCTTACTTCTGAAGTCCAATTTGCTACCACCACAAAAAAAACATCCCCACCAATTGAGCCACGACAGATTGGCGTGAAGGTAACTTGCGATTAAAATCTAGTGATTGAAGAATTTGTAATATATGGTTTCCTTAAATATTTGGAAATAAACATATTGATAGTAGCTTTACGTAAATTTTCGTTTCATGTTGGAAAAGCTAGGGACTGCCTGTAGTAGTAAAACAAGTGCCCAACAATAATGGCTCAAGAAGGTTGAAGACGATTGTTGGACTATTTAAAATCTCCCGAAAAGAATGGTACGGCCGTTACATGCAAACTAGATGAGTTCAAATGCACCGCGAACGATTTCTGTATTGAGGAGCAGTGGTGATACGACAGTAATTATGATGGTTCCGATGGCACGTTATTTGGCGAAATAGGTGAATTCAGGTAGCGCCGATGCATAGGACGAACTAAAGATTGAAATTGTCGCTGACACCATCCACGACTTCCGTGCAAAAAAAATTTCACCAGTTTTCACATCACACTCACAAATGAAGTCATTCCTTTCAACGTCGCGAAATTAAAAATGATAGGGAAAGACAACAAGAAAATTTTGCTTTAGAGCGAGAAAAATTGCAGGAAGGGATATTTACTTAGCTGGCATTTTGAATTATTTGAACGACAGGTGGAAATAGAAAATGAGTGAAAACAATCCGCGATTGGTACAACGAAACTTATCATTTTATACATGATTTCAAAATGACCACGTAACCCCGAAAAGAATACATACCTATTAATTTCTAAACAAATATACATTATCAGTAATTACACACTGTATGAATATAATGCTCAATCACACCTATTGGAAAGTGCTTAAATGCTTGAAATTGATATCATCCGAAATGGAAAGGTTAGGATTCACAATAAAGAAAAGTGTATCGGAAAGCGTAAACAACCAGAAATGCCAACTAAACAGTTAGAAAACATCTTGTGATGAAATATGGAAACCCACACGCATAAAATTACAAGTGTATGAGGTGAGGATTGGTTGATGCATTGTAAATAGTGTAATAATGCAATTTCATCGAGGCACTTTCCAACGAAAGTGCAATTACTCTGCATCGAATGACCTCAACATTCAAACGGCCAACCGCTATGCGCGAGGAAATAAAAAAGACCAAAGTTAACGAACGCCGCTCTGTTCCAACGAAAAAGTGAGTCCAAGCGGGTGGTAAAAGTCCTGTAATGATTTCGTTACGTCTCGTACGTTCGAGATTTCCCAAGGGAAATTCAAACCGACCTCTCATCGGTTCTAGACGTGAAGTCTTGGAACGTGACAACGGAGTATACCCATCTGGTCAACAAGTCCGGACACTCTTAGTCTACTCCGAGGTGGCTGCTGGCTAGCTAGCTAATTCGGTCGCTGTCGGCTACAACACTCAGCCACCGGCTAAAATGCCCGATTTAAAACGCGTCGAACAACTTACAACGACTCTACTTTAAATTACGCAATAACGGGCAAGTTTAAATAAAACGTTAATGATTTTCTAAATACCGGGATAAATGGTAAAACAAATATAGTAAACTTAAATTTTAAATAGGAATTCGGAACGCATTATGCAATTTTGTAACATCTAACGATCGAAGAACCTATTTGTGAAAAATAGATCAATCGGCTGATATTTCTAGCCTGCAATTTCATAGATATTTCACTTGATTGTGCCGCCCATTTATTGAGAGTGATTCCTTCAATTGCAACGCGTCTGTCACAAAACTAATGACTTTTATCTCCCCTAGAAACTCCCCTCTTCCTTATACTAGACCATAATTATTAATGAAATGCCTTCAGTCCGTTTATTGGAAGTCATTTGCCACAAAGTTTCAACCACAGTTCCGCATCGGCGTTTATATTCCGAGTTTGCTTAGCACTAAAACTGCGGACGAGCTATGTAGAACTATCTTTTCACGACGACACATTGGCTGCTGCGGATACATAAATATGAAAACCAAAATGTTCTTCCTATAACATAAATGTTGCGACTGAGCTGTCTAGTATTTAATATCTTTAAAAAGGTGTGTGAAATTAAAAAACAAGCCCTCATTATCTAAATACTTCCACTCACTTCAGCGCGATTAAAAATTTTCTATTTTTTTTTTAAATAACTATCCCCTTTTGAATGGAGCGATTCTGCATTTTCGTACTGAATGACAAATTGGAAATTCATAATTTTAAATAAACTTGACAACCATTACGACATTAAAAGACAGCAGCTATAGCACGTTATATTTTAAACCTTCATCTCTTACTTGTCTTCAATGGCTCTCTTGGACAAATGGCATACTCCATCTGATCGACGCCCGAAATTTGCACACGGTACGCCTCTTCCTGGTTGAGTGGGAATCGCATCGACTTTAGATAGATTGTTCCAGGCGGATCGAATGATAACGTGCTTCGACAACGAAGCAACAATTCTCGTAGTTGCGATTTGCTATTATAGTGCGCAAATCAGATTGAATGCACAGGAAACTATTTAAGATACCACGAATACCTTTTTTTCTTTTCGTGTAGGCTTGTAGGCAAGCAAATACTCACAAAGCCACGGCACCATACACGGACAGTCCAAAAAAGACCGCGACGAACGGAAAATTACCCATCACTTTCGGTATTTTTCACTTATTCACTGACTAACAGCGAATTAGATTAGAGACAAGAGGTGATAGGTCAATGTCATTAACTCTTAAGAAGAAAACACGCGCAATATCCGTCGACGTCAGTGGCGTAGGGATCTGCTGGTTGACGTCAGTGGCGAAGGGCGCAAAGATCGAGGTTATCACAGTTCTTAGTGTTGGATTTTGGAAGACGAGCGAGAACATCGAGTTTACAATTTTGTAGAAGGCGAAAAGAAATTGCAAAAGAGTAAACGTTGTTTTCCATTTGGAGACTTTTATTGAGTAATATCCAGTTATAATCATCCTTTTGATCTTCAGTAATTGATGCACTACTGTATTCTATGAGAAAATTCGAGCATATTATCAAAGTTTTATTTAAAATTTTCATTGTTCTTTAAAAATTATGACTATCAGAACAATTATCACTTGCTTCAATTGCGTTTGGAGTATTTCTTTTGAAACCCAGACTTTTTCTTAGTGTGTAGTACCTTCCCCTTAGGCTCCCTCGCTTCCTACTGCTTCCATAACATGACATAAGTTCTTTATACGGATTCAGGATAGATTTGCCCTGAAGTGAACTTTCCAGTAACGCTGCCAAGTTCTGCCAAAAAAATGAAGTAGTTATGTTGGGGTTATAAACACAAAATACCAAAGGCTCATAAATTGTTGTTACCAATGATGGATTATAAACCAATGAATTTATTGAACTGCCCTCGGACTGAAGCGATGGTGAAGGTGTAAAATTGTATGATTGGTTAAGAACTGGACTCAAAGCAACCAGCTGTCGACAGGGAATGAAATTATTTCACCAATATTGGAAGTCGCCTAGGATAAAATATAAATATGTGTGTAACAATTTTTATTATTTTCACTATTAATCATTTAATAGTTCCAAATTCTCGCTAACCCATAATAACACGTAAACAAAACATATTTATTGTTTGTTTAAACGATAAAAAAATGGAAACATTTTTTTTATAAATATATATATTGAGCGTAAATAATAATTCATTATCATATATCAAATGGAGCCCATTCTTTAATTCCGTTTTAACAATGAACAGATATCTAATAATCACTTATTAAATCTGATTCCTTATCGATAAAAACATTTTCCACACTCGTTCGACCTTGATGCCATGTGCACATTTGCCGTAGGTCAAGTTGTGGGTTTCAATTCTGCAACATATCGTTTACGCGGAAGAATTGCTTAAGAGTCGACGAGTGTTATTGCTTTGCCGCGTAAAACATTGACTCATGCAAAATAAATAAACACAAACGAGTCAATGCTCTACGCGAACAATTGAAATATGTAAGCGATTATGATCTTGAGCTTGCTCAAGAAAGTTGCAAGCTATCATAATTGCAATCGATTAATGTTCTTCTATGTAAGCATGCTTGTTACTTTCCTAACATAAATTTTATGTAAATAAAACATACTTATTGAAATAACTTATCAAACGGTTTCTTATTTTACACCTGTTCTAAGCGCCACTCACATAATTTTGTGCGAAATTTCACGCGCAGGCCAAATTTTTGGTCGGGCACTAAGTGATATTGTATTCCAGTATTCCTTTTTCAAAGTATTGAAAGCGAAACTTTAACTTACAAATAACTTGCATTTCTTGAAACTTATTTTACCACAAAAGGAATTAATTAACTCAGAAAATTCCGATGACGTTATTAATTCTTCAACGTAATTTTCTTCGCTACGAGCGCCGAGCACAGCAACTTCACTGACCGGTGCACTCATTTTGCTCTTTTCTATTTCACTTCGAAAACAAAAATAATCACGCTCAATTTACAAAGTAAACAATCGAAGAAAAACCGCGGCACATCAAAATGAACTAAAAACAAAAAAAATCGCTAACAAGAGCAGGAGTTTTCACTACTAAGTTCAGTTCTACGCCGCTTTGCTGACTAAAAAGAAACATGAACTAATAAGCGCTATCATTGAAAAACATTTACCGCTATTTCGCAACAACACAATGAGATTTAAACTGGTAGATCTGCCACATCACTCTTTCGTTTCCAAATAATTTTGAGACGATGAAGAAATAGTCTACTGAAAGTAGGTGTTTTTCCTAAGAACAGAAACCGCTATGATAATCATCCATAAATATTAGGAGGTCTTCCATAATGTTGAATTTTAAAGCGAAAACAAAATCAAATCAATGGGCATAAAAAAATTCCATTTAAATATAATATTCATTTTTGCGATTTATCTAATATATGTACAAGGCGCTTTCCAAAATATACGAGACCGAGCTAAAATAGAAACGACAGGAGCTTTGTTCTGATAAATTCGAGTTTATTTATTCAAAATAGTCTCCTCCGGCCTCGATACACTGTTTTGCGCGATCCAAAAGCTTTTCGAAAGAGTGTTTCAGGTCATTGACCGGAATGTCCTTCAAGATGTCGGTACAAGCCTTTTGTATGCCCTCTACGGACGCAAAGCATTTTCCTTTCATCGCCAAGTGCAATTTTTCGAATAGGTAGAAGTCACAGGGAGCCATATTAGGCTAATACGGTAAGTGATTGATGGTTAAAATGCGATTTCTAGTCAAAGAATCAGTAACAAGATTGGATTTTTATGACAAAAGTCTCGTTTATTTTGGAACGCACCTTAAATTGTGCGGAACAAAACGTGCACAGACTTTTCGTAAGCCCAAATGATCGGTTAAAATGCGATAAATCGATGTTTTGGAGATATTCAACTCCTACTCCATGAATTTCAACGATGGTTTCGGCTCATTTTTGATAAATTCACGCACTATTTCGACGGAGTTTTCGGTGATCACTGATTTTGGGCGGCCCGTATGTTCATCGTCATTTATGTGCTCACGACCATCTCTGAAACGTGTAAACCACCCATAAACTCCGGCTCGAGATAGATAATCATCGCCATAAACTTTTTTTCTTCAATCCAAATGTTTCGGTAAACGTTTTACCAATTTTAAAACAAAATTTGAAATTAGCTATTTGTTCGAAACTCATTTTTGTACCGATGACACAAGAATACTGTCTTTTTAGACGCAATATCTTCGCTTCCACTGAACCGAATGTCACCAAACTTGCACTGGAAGTCAGGGAGCGATGTGACTTTCTAATGCACTCTCATTCACAGATGGCGCAACCATTTTTTGACTTAAGTTTCGTTCATTTTGGAAAGCACCTTGTATTTCAAACTAATAGAAAATGGAAAATGATATACCATCTCTACATTTAACTCATGAGTATTTAAAAATGTTATGTTTCCAACTAAAATTGGAGTATCACTTATGGTTGGTAGGTAACAAAAATAGGCAAATAACCAATTTTTTGGGGTGATACTTCTACAAAACAGAGAAATGTCATAAAAACTGAAACATCACCTAAGTATCTACGAAAATAAGCTGAAAAGAAAAATGCTATAATCCTCGTAAACTCACCTTATTAAGAATCGGAAAATCACCTAACTTCAAACGCAGTACATTAGGTAATTCACCGAAATAATCAGATCTTTTACCTAAATTAAATTCACCTAATCACATCTAGATTAAAAATACTATATTAATTTCTTCAGTGTAGCTTTGAGATAATTATGTCATGGGAGATCGTATCAAAAGCCTGTGATATATCCATAAATATTGTCAGAGGTTTAATGTTACCATCATTTACACTAACATGACCTTAATGAAAGTTAAATTAATTTGAATGGGTTATTTTGTATCTATAACTAGCCTGTTAATAATCTCCATGTTTAAAAAGTGTCAGTCATGCTCAGTTTTTTTGCATCTGCAACGCACTTTTTTTAATGTAATGACAGCTAACAATCGAATCTAAGTTAGAAAAATAACTAATATTTACATTTACTTATATTTTACATGTATTCAGGATTTTCGGGAATATTTAGCGTCAACTTTTATTTACTTATTACTTATATTTTACTTTTATTCAGGATTTTCGGGAATATTTAGCGTCAGGTACACCTCCTTTGAGTGTTCAACAATAATCAGCCAACATGTTGGGACTCCGCTTGCCTTGGTACCATTTTTCCGTGTTGGATATACCCTGATGGAATCGCTCGCCGTGATCATCGCTAATGGCTCCCACATTTTGAGGAAAGAATCCAAATAAGAATATAAAAAGTATATATTGAGCAACATATTGCACCCCATATTCTTATAAGCTGATAAGAGGTTGTTGACCAACACTTCCTAGTTTTAGGCCCTGTGGTTTCCAAGAAACTTAAAAAAAATATTTCGAAAACATTTCGATACGAATTTTTCGATCGCATTAAGTTTTGATTCAAATTCTTTTCAGACTGTAGATCTCTCTCTCTCATCGCTGATTTTTGGGAATTTCTGTTTCAAGTAACAAAAACCATCTCCATTTCTGTCCATAGCTTTGACAATTTTTTGTGTAAGTCCGAGTTCGATGTGCAATGGAGGTAGCAATACATCTTCAGGGTTTATTAACGGAGGGTGTAGAATATTTCGTTGACCTGGCATAAGAGCGGCTCGTCTAGGACTCTCTTTTTTAAGATAGTGATATTTTTCTCGACTATCCCACTCAAAAATGAAACAATAAAATTTCGTTTTCCAAGTTGTACAGCTAGTAAAATAGCATAATTACTTTTAAATCTCCACATACTTTCCAGGAGTATTTTTTTGTTTTTTTTTTTTTGTGTTTGGAAGGTGAATGACATTTACGCACAGAGCGTGGGATCCCTTTCCTAGCGGGATTCCAGGAGTATTGATCATATTTAATATGTTCAAGCAGTGACTTCATATCCTCGTAAGATTCTTTCATTTCAGTAGCATGAGCGACCCGCACGAAAGGGTATTTATTACTATTATTTAACAGTACAGCTTTCAAACTAACCTTTGACGAATCTATAAACAGTCGCCAGTCGGATGTTTTATATTCAATCGTCAGCTCGGCCATTACTGAGGGAATGTTTGTGCGGGTAAGTAGTAGTGTTTAAAAAAACGACTCGATTTTGTTCAACAAAAATACTGTTAGTCAGTGTTACTAGAACTGCTGCGTCTCTCATTGGTTTCTTGTTTCAGAAAAACATGTTCAAGACCTATGGTTTTTTTCAACACGGGTACTTTTGTTAGCCATGAAGAAAAAACCTAAATTGCCTGTAGATGTTAGATGCTCATTGGCAATGATGTGAACTTCTTGATAAAAAATCAATTATTGATTAATCGATTTTTTTTCTTAGCATAAAAAATCAATTAATAAGTACTCGAGTTTTCTTTACAAAATAATCGATGTTGTTAGAATAATCGTTTTTTCTATTACATTAAACTAAATCAAATGTAAACGCCTAAAATGTTATTATAATCGCAGGTTTATTAATTTAGAAATAAGCAACAAAAATTACAAATTCTGGAACAATCAACACACCGTTTTAGAAAAATCAACACAAATTAGAATTTTTCAATCATTCAACTAAAAAAACTAGAAATTCGTGGTCAATGAGCTTAGGAATAAGAGCTTAGATAAGCGTTTGGACAATATTTGGCTCCTGGTCTTAGTTAATATTGCGCCAGCTTTTGAAAACAATCTCTCTACTGGAGCCGAATAAGCCGGTACAAAAAGTTGTTTACACGTCAACTGTGTCAGTTTGAGGTAAGCTCCCTCATAGCTTCTTCAGACGTCTAAAGCGTTTCCTTTAAATCGTCTAAGAGGCGCAGCTATGTACAGGTTTAATTCGGATGTCTGACTGTGATTTGATTGGCCCTCATGATCTCCATCAGCAGTTTGTTGTGGGTATCCCAAATGTCATTATTATCGACATCATCAGCAGCCAAAGTTGTCGACGGTAGACAGTGCTCAGGTTCACAGTTTTCTTCAATGGATCGTTTAATGTAGTTTATAGTTCCTGCTAGAGACGCTCCTTCATCGAGATGTAATTTTTTAAGCCGAGAGTCCAAAAATGTTGCAATCGCAAATAAATGATTTTTTTGTATGCGCTCAAATCTTTTCTTGAATTCATTTAATTAATGAACTTTTTAACTGAATGGCCAATCATGTGATAGGTCGGTTTCTTCCAAATATTGTTTGAGGCACTTTACCGTAGGAATAGCTTTGCTTCCGCTCACATAAAAGTATTTTTCACTACACATTTCCTCGCTTACCTTTTCAAGCGATTAGAGCGTTTTTGCTATCTCTCTTAGTACAGTTATTTCACCATAGGCGGAGCACTATGATGATTCTATAAAATGTCACCCACCGTCCCACTCATAGCTCAAAACCTTTCAAGCATGTGCAGCTGTGAAGTCCACCGTGTGGAAACGTCTCCTATGAGGTGTTTGATTTTTCCATCTGGCACGTTTTCAGCCTTTTAAGAATTCCTTAATTGGTCTGCACCAACTCTGCTTTCATGGAAATATTGAACTATTCTGCGAACTTTATTTTAATTATTTTTCATTTAATTTCTTGTTATCTTGATGATCGGCGCTAAGGGGATAGGATAGATGTCTAAGGACGAGATATTTTCATAATTAAATTATACCTATGCAAGCGGTCTTGGACATAATATTGTCCACTACGCTGTGATTACTGAATCCGCGGCGAATAATCGCGGATGAAATTGATTAACTTAACTTGCTGGAAACACAACAAAAGAAACGAACTCATTGAATGCTAAATGAAGAGATGAGTTTATTTAACATTTTCTTTTCTTTATATACCTTAAAACTAAAATCACAATTTGCTTATTAACTAAAATCACTTTCCCATGATTTCAAATGATTACTCAATTTAATTATTAAGTGTGCCCTAATTAAAATGAAACCATAACGTTGGTCTCATACTTTAGTCATCATTTGGAATTACAAATGTTCCATATACGATCGTTCATAACAATGCCCCTGCATGTACATTACTCGTGTCAAATGGCTTTATTATTTGTTACTCATAATGACTTATCATTCTGTACTCGTTATCATATGTACATTTGTACAAACATACGTATGATAGTTGCGTGCTTCATTTGTTAGCGTTTAACTTTATGAGTAGAATTTTGATCTCTTTCATTTGCAAGGGCATAGGCACGGTTTTACTTTAGGGGGGTACATTTTTATAGGTATATATATATATATATATATATATATATATATATATATATATATACATTTATATGTTTTGCAATATATGTATATATTATTTATGTTTCAACACTCTCGTACCGACATAAAACTTGTTGAATAATAAAAATAAGAAAACATGATATAGGTACCAAAAAACGTTTATTCATGAATCAATGAATAGATTATTATCTATTATACATATAACGTCAAACATGATATATCTTCATAAAGAAGCAAGCATTATCATAAATTGACTAGTTTCCGAAAACAGAAATTCGATAGTCGTTGAATTTGACAAATTCATGGACGATTTCGTTAATATTTAAACTATCTGTTCTTCTTTGTAAGCATGTAAAATACAGAGATGATTTAGTCTTTCTGCTTTTAATGTTGTTCGAAGAAAAGTTTTCATTCGCTTTAGCATTGAAAAAGACCTTTCCGCAGTAGCTGATGACGCAAGTATCAGAAGCAACAAGTTTGCTAAGGTTTTGAAGGTTTGGGACAATGACTGCGTATCAGGGTATAACTTCTTGAATTTTCCCAGGACGCCATTCATGTTGTCGATTGTTATAACAGTTCGGCGCAGAATCATTTCTGTAGACAGTCTGTCGGTGTCGATACCTCTTTGTTCAGCTCCTGCCGTCATGTGTTCAGTCCACTTTAGACGTTCTTCCAAAATTAAATTTTCCAACGAATTATAAATTTCAAAATCTGTCTGACAGAGGCGTGATTTAGTTTCTTGACAAACTGTATCCAGAGCTTCAATATACACAACTTTGATCATCTCACGTGGTGTCGACCATCTGAAAACAATTGTGAAACTCGGAGCTGTAAATAGTACTTATTTTAATCATCCACCCTCGTTAAAAAGAAATATAAGAACTATAGTTTTTGTTCCGTATTCGGTACTCCTATACTCCATATAGAAAAACTATGGAAACTATGATATCGAAAACATTACGAAAGCTACAGTTTTCATAGATTTTTTTCCGTACAGTAATAATGAGTATCCAATTGTTATACAATAAACATACTTGTGGCTTTCAATTGAATCGAAGAAGTGACTGATTTGTTGTGGTATTTTGCGGGAACGAGGCAAAGGTGGCTCAGTTAAGTCATACTCATGAATTTTGACTTCCAATTGTTTCCAAAGATCATCAAAAGCTTGATCATTTAGTTTTTTTTTTGCAAATAATCAAGCGTAATAGAAACAGATTCTCTGATTCTATTAATTGTTGCAGTCGATTGCTGCAATATTTTGCTCAAAATTTCAGTTCGTTCGAATATCATTCCGCAAATCTCCAAGGAAATATAAGTTGACCACTTGCTCATCATTTTTTGTAAACCTTGTGCTTAAGTTGCTGTTTCAGCACTTTCAATTTTAGATGTAGCAAGTGTTTTCAAAAAATCAAGAAGCATACTATATCGACGTAGAATAGTTTTAATTGCTCCATCTCGCGCAGTCCATCTTACCGTACATAGTGGTCGCGGCACGGATAAATTGGAATCGTCCCCTGAATCATTTTGAGTTTGTTCAAAAAACGTTACTCGCTCCGCAGAGCCCTTTACAAAAACACCGATTTCATTAACGAAGTCGAATCCTTCTCTTAATAGGTAAATTGCCTTGATCGTATCCTGAACGGATAAATTCAAACTGTGTGCAGTGCAGTGAACATTTTAATAATGGCTTGCACGCCTTTTATGTCTGCAGACATATTGGCGGCACCATCGTAGCATTGGCTCACTAAGTCTTTAATCGATATGTCACAGCGCACGAAACAATCTAGAATGGTATCTGCAAGTGCTTGGCCAGTTTTCATCGGGATTTCCTACAGCCCTAGCAAATATTCAACTGGTTCCAAGCATTCTACTGAACAAAGGCAAATTGATACCTGTTCATGAATTGATACCTGTTCAAGGCAGGAATATCTGTTGCACGTAAGGTAATAAGTTGGAAAAAATTTCCATTATTTTCGTCGTGTCCACGTAGCGGCATCCCTGCAAGGAATTCAGACAATAAATAAAACAAAAAACTTTTTATTTATCAAAAAAAGAAAAAATACATCTTGAGTATTAGGTGAAGCCTGTTAAAGAGACTTGAAAAAAATACTCTACTCGAAAAAGATTTCCAAAATTTCATCAATTTACCTTGTCGAGCAAGATATCTCAAGCTTTCGAATATAGCTTTCAGAGCGATTCTTGCTTCTTGTTGATATTTTGCATTCGCATTTGAAATAATTGTAGAAGTTGGGGTTTCGTTGACTTTGCATAATTTTAAAACGCATTCTTGATGTAGAGGGCTTTTATCATGTGATGCAAATTTTTCGTCAGCTTTCTTATAATTTCGAAAACCGTTTCCGTTAAATAAGTCCGATTCTTCGAAAACCTGTAACAGTGAAAGTTTTGCTATGAAATATAAAAGTTATAGCGTTTTGATAATAAACAGAATAAAAACATGATGTTTTAATATTTTAAAATAAAGTGACCTCTTTTCTACGATGCTCAAGAATCAATCTGATTTATTTTTTTATTCTAAGTACGTCACTTTTCTATTATTTGTTAAATTGTTTTTAGGTATTGTTATAATTGAATTTTTAAATAAATAATAAGGAATAAATCAATACATCAATAAATTTTTTTCATGCTTATTCAAATCATTTTCATTATTTTTTAATAATTTTTTTAAAACGTTGACCGGAAAAATCGAAGTAAATGATATTTTTCATAAAATTAACCCAGTGAGAATCAACAATCATTCAAATAATTTTCTTCTTGTCATAATATAGTAATACAATCAATTATTTCATTAACTTTTTCATTTCCTAACTTATAAAATAATTAATTTCATTTTATTCGATTAGTTTACAAAAAGGTTTAATTAAAATACCATCATTACATTTACTGTTCATGGTTATTAATTATAATTATTATACTATTTTATCTAATAAAATGTGCATTAATCGAATACAAAAATTTATTCGTATGTTCACAGTGTGCCTTCTTTCAATTATTATTTTCTTGAGTTAATTCAGAAATATGAAATATTTCTCTAAAAAACCATAAAAAAGTAAAAAAAGCTTTGTTCAATACCTTGTAATATGCTGAGTTTTTTGAAACAATCCCAGTTGCAAAAGCTTTTGGACACGTAAAGCATGAAAAGCCTTCAACTTCTTCACAGAAATGCAGCCATGTATATTTCTCGTAGAAGCGTTGTTGGAAATAATGCTTCCTCTCATTTGAAACAATACGAGTATATGGTACTTTCTTAGCATCTGGTTGGTTTGGTGATGCAATAAGTTTGAAATAATTTTTTCGTACATTTTTTTTCGGTATCACATTGAACTAGTGATTGAACTGTAAAACGAAATTTTTGGAATAAATTAGTAATATATATTAATTATACAACATATATTCGTAAGACATATATAATGAATTACTAAATAATATTACTGAATGTAGTACTAATTAATATTATTAATTTTATTTCATCACACAATGTAGGTCTCTACAAAACAGTAACAAGAAATCATGTTTCGGAATATAAAAAATGTATCGCATCAAGTTTGTTAAAAACCAAGAAAAAGAGGTGAGGTTTTGTTGGACAAAATTTGTAAGAGAGGTCAAGAGAGAGATTTACAAGCACAAACTTATAATTCATACCTGATGCGGCAGATTCTGCTGGCTGCGTTATTCGAGGTGTTTCAGGATTCTCAGGCAAATCTGTTTTCAATCGCTTCGGTTGAAAAAAATTTCGTATGTCCGACATGATAATATTTACAACCTGTTGAACTTGTTTTGATTTAATGTATCGAAAGGTATGCAGCACTGCGCAGTACTCACTATGTGTGCTATGCTATGTGATGATGATTCAACATCGAATGTGATGTAAGTTACACTCTGGCTACTCGCCCGACACACGAAGCTGACGGAGCGCGGGAAATTTGAATCGCGTTGCTAAAGTGGGTGACCTTACCTGAAAAACACCGAAAAATCATAGCCTTCGTTTCCGTTTTTGTTAAGTAAATTATTTCCCCTGGAATGGGCAGCAAATTTTCAAGTTAGGTCACCCACTTTAGCAATGCGATTCAATTTTCCCGCGCTCCGTGTGTCGGGCAAGTAGCCAGAGTGTTTAAGTTCTGATTTAAGGAAAGCAGCATGTTTTATGGTAAAAGACACGTGCATGGTTTTGATTTTAGCGCGGATTCAAGGTTCTCAAACTCACAACCACGTAATACAGCAAAGGGTTTTTTTACGCGCAGGGGGGGGCAAACGATATTATGTCCCCCGCGACAGAATTGAGGGAGGATGGGGGGCAATGTCCCCCTGCCGCCCCGCGTGCCTACGCCCTTGTTCATTTGTACGTACATTCATAGCAAGGTCGCTGGAAAAAAATAATACTTCGAATGCAATTTTACATGTCTTACTATCTTTTATGTCTAGTACATTGTAAAGGCCTTTATAGGGTTTTTGATGTTTTTTGCGATTTTCATTTTTCAATAGAATCACATCTCCAATTGTCATGTTCAAAGGATTTTTGTACTTTTGTTCATTTACTCGTTTTAATTTGACATTTTCAATTCTTTCTCGTGCTTTCAGTAGAAACGTTCTCAATCTAACTTTAACACGTTAAACGCCATGAGAAGCAAGTGTGCATCT
The DNA here is from genome assembly GCA_963969285.1 of Odontomyia ornata. Lineage (NCBI taxonomy): Eukaryota > Metazoa > Arthropoda > Insecta > Diptera > Stratiomyidae > Odontomyia > Odontomyia ornata. Next base: position 353,729,557 of record OZ017738.1, on the reverse strand, counting down.
CAAGTACCTGTGGTTCATGGGGCTTGAGGTGCACTATTGCATCTCATGACTTCCAAATTTTAAGGCTTCGTGATGAAGCAATGCTTCTCAACAATCGTATACTTGTATGGAGAATATTATTTTGGTGGCCTGGCATACCTTTTTACACATTTAGCCCACACTTATCGAGCTCGGGGACTCAGTGAAAAAATATACATTTTGATATTCATCGAAAACAAATTTATTCATTTTATGATTGAAATATAACGCAAACAAATCATATTATTCTTCTCTAAATAAAGCAATTAATATTTTATTGTTAGTTACTTTTTGGTGAACTATGTAAGCGTTCACAATAGCTGACCCGAGAACAAGTTCGATCGCTGATTTACGATACCACTTTAATGATTTTCGTAACGGGGTATTATATGACTTTATTTGGTCCGATATATCTATATATCCTTTACACTTATTATATTCGACTACTGAATTCGGCTTCCGAACAACTCCCCCCCTCTGATGAACATCTACCAATTCGCCAGTATGTTTTGTACTAAGCATGAGTATATCACGCTTGTCTTTCCACTTAGTTACTACCACACCCGTGTTACTTTGCCTTCCAATAACTTCTCCTTTCTTCAATTTCGAACTTGTTACTTCTTTTGGATTGAGTTTTCTCTTAATTTTGTTTTTATCTTCAACTATTTCATTAGGAAAGCATGGAAGTTTTCCGAATATTAATTCATAGGGTGTATAATTTGTGTCTAAGTGTGGAGTAGTATTGTATGCAAAGGTATAATATGGTAGCCATTTATCCCATTGGTAATCATCAGCGAAAGAATACATGTATTCATTAAGCACTCGATGATTACGTTCGACTGCGTCTAGAGTCTGGTGATGGTACGGAGTGGAAAAAATCTGCTCTATTTTCAACAATTTGCATATTTCTGACATTAGCTTATTTTTAAATTCAGTCCCTAAATCTGTCTTTAATCTATTAAAATGTCCAAACTTTAAAATGAACTCCTTAACTGTACCTCATGCTACAGTATGTGCTTCCTTATTTTTTATGGGGAATGCAACCATGAATTTTGTCAATTCGTATGGCAAAGTTAATGTGTATCTGTAACCGTTTGAGATACGATGTGGACTTACAGTATCTACTTCAATTGTTTGAAAACTTGTAGTTGGTGTTTCAGTTTTTTCCAATTTGTCGGTAGTGTGCCTAACTTGCTTACTTATTCGACAAGTTTTGCAATCGATGACATATAATTTTACCATTTCACTCATACCTTTCCAACAAAATCATTGTTTTAACTTCAATAAAGTCTTTCGAACACCGAAATGTCCACTATGTGGTGTATTGTGATAGTCTTCAATTAACCTCATTTGTTCATCTTTATTAGTTATTATTTTTGGCCGCTTGTAAATTAACATTCTTAAGTTCGTACGCGTATTGTTTTGTTGCAACATGTTAAAATTTCGTTTTAACTCATTTTTATCCATGGATTTAAATATTTCATCATCTTCTGATATTGAGAGTTTGCTTATGTTCTTATTCTAGGAAAATATCAACAGCTTTTCTAATGTTGAAACGTATTCCAAATTAGGTTTATCGCTATTGCTCTCATTAGAATGAATGGTGCGATTTGTATTACTGTTTAATAGCTTATCATTAGCAAAAAAATGTGTTTACTGCTAGATTTATCGCTATAAAATACTTCGATGTGTTTGTCAGTGCGTACTATTTTATCTTTATTATTTGTATTCGCAACATAGTGAATTTCAATTTTGGTATACCCGTAATGTCAGACAAACTAGTGCAATCCCACAATAGAGTTGATCAGGTTCTATCTTTGTGCTGCTGCATTCGTTGTTGACTGTGTTTTTATTTTCCGTATTGTTTGCCACACCTCTAGGTATTGCTGATAAATATCGTTTCACTTTTTCATCAGTGTCCGGAGGTATCATTGATTTGAGTATATCTGAATTGGATATTGCAAAATTGGAGGTTTAATTAGTTTTGCTTAGAATGTCTCATAGGCCTTCTGACACATTTCTGTCCATACGAACGTAACATTCTTCTTTAATAAAAAATTGAGGCGCTTTGCCGTCTCTGCGAAATTTGGAATGAGTCGCCTGTAATAATTACAAAATGCCACAAACCTTCGAACCTCACCTGAATTTTTTGAAACAGGTAAGTTCTTGATTGTTTCGTACTTTGACGGGTCTGCTTTCACCCCCTTCACTGGTGATCAAATGTCCCAAGTACACTACTTTGTAGTGAATAGGTAAATTCAAAAAACCCGTGAAGGACTGCAGCGATGGTCTGCTGCCTCGGCAGAGGAAGGTGAAAATATCCACCGAGAATGCCCTTGTCTGGGGATGCCTGAATACGCTGGCAGGCTAGCATTGCGGTATTGTGGGACGGGTTCATTCCCCCAGCACAAGGACCCACTACAGAAGAATTTCGCATACACGAATTTCTGGGGTCAAAAAAAAAGAAAGGTGACCGAAGTCGCAAAAATTGTAGGCAACCATACCGAGAGAAAATGACTTGTTCAGAGAACAAGAACTTCGTCTTTACCCGAAGAGGCTCATGGCCCACAAATAAGAGAGGGGCAACCGGGTGGTGATGGAGCCCCTGCGCACCCGCCCAACTGGATCAAGATGCATATATGTTGTAGTGGCCAGGTATTTATCTTCTGAGTGGAAAACTCATGCAACATAACTTGCAGGAGCCTTCCCATCAGAGAAGAAGTACCCCGGTGACCAATTTATGTCATAGAGCTATGCAATTCGATAACATTACCCTATGCCATAAAGAGGTACCTTGCTCGGGCCACTCAACCCGCGAAATCACCTGAAACAAAAGGAGGTTAGTTATGGCCCGATGGCTGCTTCATTTCTGGCGTGGAGAGCCTACCATCGTACCGGGTTCTATACCCGGTCAGAGGGGAAGGAAAGGAAAGACCGAGGGGTGTACTCTAACAATTCATTTTATTATGCTGATTAATTAATTCTTGGCAACTGAACAAAATGACCGAATGGTAATTGAACAGATTTGTATGTGTGATTTAAAGAGAAGTTAACATTAATAATAATAGCACTTTTACCTAAAATTGACCATGAAAATTAAATAAATTATTTGTAGCTGTAATTGCTATTGGCACGTAACCAATATAGAATAAAACAAATTTACAAAAAGAGCATATCTAAAGAAAAGAAATGAACTTAAAAGGGTACTTACCCACATGGTCCGTCGAGTGCTCGAGAAAGATGTGGTGGTGAACGACAATCGATTCTGTCAAAAACAAATTCATCTGAGATTCATTCTTTTAGACTACTACTTTAATTATTGTTCCTTTTTATTTTGCTATTTAATTTTTAATATTTTTTTTTGTGTTATATTTAAATTATGTTTAAATTAAATCTAGTTGATTGGACCAATAGTCGAGACCTTCATATAAACCTTCACCACTTGTTGCGTATATCACTGGTAAATGCGAGTTGCGATTTCGTAGTGAGTGCAAACCTAGCCTGTCGTTTTTTCATATTAATTATCACTAATCGAGACAATCATCACTTTTTCCCCTATTTATCGTCAATCATCACATGCTTTCGAAAAATTTCACCAACATTAGCACAATTGGAGTTTTGCGGTTAGTAATTCACTTCTGCCGGTGCGGTTCTCGCCCGTCCATCCCGTCTGGTGATCCGTAAAAAAACTCCTGAATGTAAATGTGCATCCACTGATGGGATGCATGGAATACGAAGTTGCGTTGAGTAGATTGTTCACTGATAAGATTTGTTACTAACAATTCTATGGGTGTAAATGTATATTTTGTATGTCTAGGATTACGATGAGCTGAGTGAGAGAATGTGTGTATTACATACTTTCAAGTCATAGTAGGATTTTCTAGATGGAAATGATTTGCTGGATGTGTAGTGAATTAGTAGATCTGGTCTATAGTATGCATGAATTTTCTTTAACTCTTTGCCCGCGCCGAATTCGAATCGGGCATTTTTATTTATAGCCACATTTTTGGTTGTTGAAAATTTTAAAGAAGGCATTGGATATTTAAAAGAATTCTAAACTGCATAATCATTAATGTCTACTTGATTACCATGCTGTAGGGATGAAGGAGATAGGAAAGCTTTAGAGCAGTTTGATAGGGTAACTGCTCTATTACTACAACTTCCAGTCTCAAAAATTGGCATTTTTCTGGATTCAATTTCAAATTATACTTACGCAACCTACTCAATACTTTGCAAAGATTATCGTTGTGATGTTTGATGCTACATCCGAAAACTATGATATCGTCCACCTATATGAAAGCCTCATGACTTAAACCACACTATGGTTAACATCCGTTGAAAACTATTGGATGATATTTTCAAACCAAATGGTAACCTCTTAAATTGGTAATGACCATCGCTTGTTGAAAATGCTGTCAGTGGTCTGGACGCTTTTTCAAGTTCTATTCGGTGGAAAGAACTAGTCATGTCTAGTGTGAAAAAATATTTTGCCCTTCCTAGCATGTCCAAAACGTTTCAAGTCTGGTCAAAGGAAACTTCTCGTTAACTATTTTATTGTTAAGTTTACGGAAATCTACCACCAAACGCCATTTTCATTCTCCATTGGTCGCCTTTCTTAGTACGACCAAGAGTGGTAAATTGTAAGGACTGACAGATGGTTCAATGATATCATTAGACTCTAAGTCTTTCACTTAATGTAGAATCGCATCGTTTTGAGCCTGTGGTAATCTGAAGTTTTTTATATATACTGGGCTTGAATCTGATGTTTGTAATCTTTGTTTTTTTTTTAATTTTTCCCCTTGCAAAAAAAACACATCTTGAGAGAATTTTCAACAAACTTTTCATGGATGTTTTATCGAAATTATCTTTGTTGATTGTACTTAGCAATTTCTTAAAACGCGCTTTAGTGCATTCTCGCTTTTTTTCTACTACGTAGCTATAATTCCTCAAAGGTTCAACCTCTGGTGTGAAATCCTTTATCACAACTTCATTGTTTGTGGTGTTTAGAATCTTCAAATGTTGAATTTTTTTTGCTGGTATGACGGTACTAGCAACAAAAATACCTTCCTGTATTTCTGCATTCAGTAGAATACTATCTTCATCGAGTTTCAGTTTAACCGGATTTTTAGCTTCTGTTCTAGCAGATACATTAATACTATAACTGCTGGGCTCTTTCGTATACATTGGTAAAACGACTTCATTATCTTTAATATTAAACGAGATGGTGTATGTTTCATAGTCAAACTTGCACATATACTCTGTAACTATATCTCTTCCTATGATGCCATCTGTGCTTATTGGAAAATTTTCGGTTACAACATGAAACGAATTCGTCACTTCGCTTCCCCCAATTTGTAAAGTTAAATCTAATGTGCCTAGTGAAATCGTAACCTCTTTGGTTATTCCTGCGAACTTAATCCTATCATAAGTTCTTAACTCGTAATCTATGTTGTTATGTACACCATATTTGCATACAGATATGTCTGCACCTGTATCTACTAGGAATCTCAAGTTTTTGTGTGCATTATAGCAATAAACTTCAATAAAATTTGTACAGGTGTCAGTTATTCTATAAATTCTATGTTTTACATCGGGAGGTTGTTCTCCACTTCCTCGCCGGTCAGTTGCAAGTTTCCTTGATCCGACATCACGTTAATGTGTCTTCTATTGTTCTGGTTTTGAGTGTACCTGTTATCGTATCTTCTATTGGCTGAATCATTATTGTACCTTCTTTAATTACTATTATTGGAAGCTCTATTATAACCATCATTATTTGATCTATCATCAACATTATTTCTGTTATTGTAATTGTTTCTACAATACTTTTTGTTACCCCTATCATAATTGTTCCTACTGTTGTCATTGTTTCCATTTTTCTTTTTGTTATACCGTTGGTTGTTTTAACGTTTACCTTTCTTGTATCCTTTTTTTCTGTTATTGCTATCGATATGCACAACGTTGTTTACTGTCTGTGGTTCAGAATTTTCCAATTCAAAGGCCAAAGACACAGCTTCACCAAAATTTTTGGATCTAGCGGAGAAAATTGTGCTTCTCAAATGATCGTTTGGACCATTATTGAATATAGTGAGTGCATAGCCATCATTTATGTTAGTGACCACTTTTTTCTCGAATAGTGATGCTTAACTGCCCAAGTCTTGAATTTGGAGTTGGTTCAATTCGCATATTAAAGATGTAATTTTGTCCTTATAAGCTGTTACGCTTAATTTCTTTTGTAATGTATTATTGAGCACAGTATGAAATTTAGGGATTGTTTTGTTACTTTTGAATTTCAACAACAACGTTGACTTCAGGGTCTCAAAAGATGTTATATTGTCATCACTTACTGAAAGTTTGACTGAAGCGCTTAACTTCAACTATGAGTAACTGCTTGCCGTTTGTATTAAGGGTAGAGTGTAATAGCTCCACAATTTTCAAAAATGACACCAATTCTTTGTATTTTCCCTCAAAGGTTGGGATTATCTTTACAGCAGTTTCTAACGAAAATTTAGCCATTCTGTATTTTTCTTCTAAGATTGGCAAACTTTGTTCCAAATCCTCCTCAAGGGTGATAGCATTGTCTTGAATGGACTCAATATCCTGTTCGGTATATCCCTGTCCTCCTAATTGTAGCCAAAGTTCTCCTTCAAGTATTGCCGCTTCGCCTCTAAATTTTACTTTCAAATCTACAAGTTCTGGGTCGCTCTCTGATAAACCTGTTAATAGTGAATTGAATTCCTCTCTCTGGGATCTCACAGTTTTTAATTTTTCAAGCAATGTCGCAAAAGTATATGGATTCTTTGAACTTTTTCTTAAATTTCTTAAAACCCTTGATAGCTCGTAATTTATCCATAAGACAGTTGTTGTATTCATATTTTATTATTATTAAAAATAATTATAGTCAGATATTAATATTCCTATTAATTCTTTTCACAACATAATTCTTAATGTAATTATTGCAACAATACAAAAAAACTTTCGAAACTACAAAAACTGCAGATGTTGTTATCATCTGTCGGTACTCCTCCACAACTCCATTGTTGTCATTTGAACAGTTGTTTCCCATGGCTGCGATTCGGTGGTTTGAGCGCCAATACTTGCCTTTGAAGAATTTTTTTCGATTCTCTGTGCGTTGACGTTATGACTCTATGGAGTTCCGCCCTCGCTCGCTTCAATTTAGTTTTCTGTCCCCCTCTTGGTTGTCGTCTTTTACACATTACTGGTGTCTAGTCTCTAGCTCGGGATCTTCGTCGAAACTCTTCAATTCTTCTGGATTTGTGGCCTGCGCAAATTTCCAATGGAAGGTAAACTGGTAACTCGCGATTTTCTCTTTTTGGCTCTGGGATGTACTCTTCAACCTAAGTATCCGCTGCACACTGATATTTGGCTGCTTTCACTTCCTTGAGGTATTCCTCAACGCGTCTACAACACCTTCCAAAAATTGTTTCAAAATCATCGTCTTACGATGATACGTAGCCAAAAAGTCCTTAACCCGATCGTTGATCGTGTAGTTTTTGCATGGAGTTTTATTCTTGTCTAGCTGCGTTGGGTTTGCAGGCTCGCCATGAAATAATTTTGCTTTTAATTTCTTGTTGTTCTTGATGATTGGCGCTAAGGGGATAGGATAGATGTCTAAGGACGAGATATTTTCATAATTAAATTATACCTATGGAAGCAGTCTTGCGTTCGCAGATAATTTAGCGAGGACATAATTTCGTCCACTACGCTGTGATTACTGAATCCGCGGCGAGGAATCGCGGATGAAATTGATTAACTTAACTTGCTGCGAAACACCGAAAAAGAAACGAGCTCATTGAATGCTAAATCAAGAGTTGAGTTTATTTAATATTTTCTTTATATACCTTAAAACTAAAATCACAATTTGCTTATTAACTAAATTCACTTTTCCATGATTTTAAATGATTACTCAATTTAATTATTAAGTGTGCCCTAATTAAAATGAAACCATAACGTTGGTCTCACACTTTAGTCATCATTTGAAATTACAAATGCTCCATATACGATTGTTCATAACAATGCCCCAGCATGTACATTATCCGTATCAAATGAATGTATTATTTGTTACTCATAATGACTTATACTTCTGTACTCGAAATCAGAAGTACATTTGTACAAACATACATATGATAGTCGTGTGCTTCTTTTGTTAGCGTTGAACTTTATGAGTTGAAATTTGATCTCTTTCATTTGTACGTATATTCATAGCAAGGTCGCTGGAAGAAATTAATAGTGCGAATGCAATTTTACATGTCTTTCATATCGTGCATATGTAACCGGGTATAAATGCATGGGGAGAATGTAATTGTAATGATTCCCAATATTTCATACATAAGTTGCATAACACAAACTCCATGTAATGATTCATTCATGCAAAACCCCAATTGTATTCATACAAATTACATAATGAATGTAAACACATTTCGTCTCATATTCCAATCCCATGGCAAAGTCATAGATTACTTTCATGAGCCATTGCATTGGAATATGAAACCAATATATATCGCAAAGATAAATGTCACGAAGAACATATGTAACATAATACCTACCTCATTACTCAACGTTCAATTTCTTTCACTCTTACTTTTCTTCCGCATTCGAATTGCCATGTGCATACTTGCGACCTAGTTATATGCATTTTGATACGATGGAATTTATGACCCAGAAAATAGGTCATAAATTGCATTCGTACATATGGATAAATATGATGAGTATAATGAATGGGAATGCGAGGTGTTATTGACCACACAAATTGAACATTGAATAATGAGGGCGTGAGAAGTAGATTTACGAATAGATTGGGTATAAAAGGAAAATGAATGTATTGATTCGGGATCAGTAAATTCTGACCCGTGCTATAATAAAGGCTTCGGCCAAAGTAAATCTTAGGCTGGTTTTTATTAAAAGACGAAAAAGGGATTTATTGTTCAAAATACTTTGGCTGGTTTATTCGGCCAAACTTAGTTTAGCTTGCTGCATAGAAGTTTGTTACTTCGGTGCTATGTCAAATTTGGCCAGATACAAATCGGGCTAGACGACACTATAGGGAAATATTAATCAAATAAATTAAATCCTAAAAGGACTAACACGATATAATGTTTACATTAATACCATAGGTAAGGGCAATATAAGTTTATATGAATTAAATTTAATAATGAGATTATTTTCTTTTTTTTTTGTTTTGTAGATTATCATGAATGTATACTACATTATCAATGAATGTTTTTATTTCAGTAACCCTAACTGAATTTTGCACAACAAGGTTTAACGTATGGGCTATGCAACGAATATGTTTTCCTCGTCCAAATGTTAATTCAATTGCTCTTACAATGCTTGCACCATTATAGGCAGTGACGGCTACAATTTTTACAGCAGGTGTCTTGCATTGAAATATTTATGGTCATTGACAGACATTCGGCGGTATGACACTCTGAAAGCGGCTTATAAGATATATTGAAACAAACAATTGTAAAGTGTTTGATAAAAAGAATTGTTAATCCCGAATAGCTCTTCGTTTGCAAGTCCTTTCCATTCGTCAATCGATCAGCATATTTTGGTCCCGGGTTCTAATTTCCTGATTATACTAGCAATTTTCTCTTCGTATTTTCCGTCAATAATATCAGTTATCATTTTGCGGCATGGAACTTTATATAATAGTGCAAGTAATTTAATCAGTTTTTCAAATATATCGATATATCGATTCCGCTACAGCGTCTGTAATTTGTACGTGATTTGAACCCCCAGTTCCGAATTCGTATATTTTTGAGAATGGTGGGGGGGGTTGTCGTGTAATAGTATATATCCCTTCTATCAGCATACGGTTCATTGAATATTAATATAGTGATAAAAGTAAAACTCAAAAGTAACATGTATCGTTTATTACAAAATTAGTGTGATATTTGATATTGTGATAAATTTTCAACAATTTTAGACAAATCGGGCTTGTAATTGCTGCATGCTACCCTCAATACGTCCTCAAGGTGAGAATCAGTAAGTTGATTCCTGTATACGTTTTTTGCATATTTCATTTTGGAATATGATGATTCACAAAGATATGTTGATGCAAACAATGTGAGGAGCAGGAAGGCACAATTTTTTACAGTCTTGTATTTTTCTGGAACTAATTTCCAAAAATGGATGTACTCCTTTCCTTCTCTTTTTTCTTCAAAAATAGCTTTCAGATTAGTATCGTTCTTAAATTCAATAAATTCGTCAAAAAGCTCGGCATAATTATATCCCAATGCAGCTTAATTTGTTATAGTGGCTGTTTCTAGGTGCCAGGGATTTTCTATGATTAACAAACAATTCTTGATACAACGTAAGTCCTGAAATCTGCTCTTAAATTCCTTAGCTAAGGCAGCTAAATAATTTAAAAATATCGTATGGTTTTCTTCAGAAACATGTATACCTTCTTGATTAGCTTTTATTATAGTTGGAAAGTTATGGAATACCTGGTTCTCTATTTCTTCGTGGTAGATGTTTAGTTTGTCTTCAAAAGCAAATACTTTATTCGCCATCTGCGTAATGATTTTATTTTCGCCTTGTAAGCCACGATTGAGTTCATTAAGTTTTTCTGCGATATCACACAGAAAAGCCAAAAGACACCACCATCCATCATTGTCAAGTTCGATGTAAATTTTATTATTTTTCTGTAAAAACAAAATAATTTCATGCCTCAAAGAATAAAACCGTTCCAGAACTTTTCCTCGGCTTAGCCACCTCACCGAGGTATGTAAAAGGACGTCACTATAGTTACTGTTCAATTCTTCCAAGAGACTTTTAAATTTCCTGTGGTTCAGTTCTTGTGCTCTAATAAAATTAACTATACTTATTACAGTCTTCATTGCGGCGTCTATTTCGGCAATGGATATACGTGCTGCTAAGTTCTCTTGGTGAATGATACAGTGGAAAGATAAGAGATTTGTTAAATTATATTTCTTTTTCAATAAAGTAATAAATCCTTTTTCAGATCCGATCATTGAAGGACATCCATCCGTGCATACACAAACCAATTTTTCTATATCAATATCATTGTTTTCCAGAAATGTACTGATAGTATTGAGATAGTCCGTCCCTCTGGTTTGATTTTTCTAGGAAGAAATTTCAAAAAATCTTCATGAACTGAAAATTCATTTTGTCCGGTACAATATCTAACAAAAACGGAACATTGTGATGTTGCTGAAATATCGGTGCTAGAATCAAAAGCCAAACTAAAATATTTGCATTTCTTCATATCTTCTATGATGCGATTAAATATGTGTTTAGCAATACCATCAATGCGTCTAGCAAAGGTAGAATCAGAGAGCTGCTTACTTTTGATCTGAGATATTATTTGACTTTTATTGCTAAATTTATCAAATAATATGTTGGAAGCACTGAGGAAACATTCTTTCACAACCTCTGCGTCAGTAAATGGTTTCATATGTTTACCAAGTATGTAACAAATTTCATACGACGCTCTTGTCACCGCTGCGTCATGTGATACCGCCATTGATATGATATTTTGTTGATGTTGTAAAGACTTCTTGAAGAATGTTAACTTTTCACGTCTTATTAAGGAGCCACGAGGAAAAGTTACATTAAATGTTTTGTGCTTTGTGGTATAATGTCGAAGAATATTATATTTTTTTAAAATAACACTCTCACGACAGATCAAACATGTGGTCGAACCATGTTTATTTGCAACAACGAAATATTCTTCTTCCCAATTGTCTTGGAACACTCTCTTTTCATCAGATATTTTTCGTTTACATTTCGAAGACACTCCCGCCATTATGGGTAATTAAATTATAACAATACAATATTATATAAGACAGCAAAAAATGCTAATGTTTACTTGAAATAAAGCCACAACACTGGAGCTGTCAAACATTTATGTGTTGCCACAAGAAAAATTATTTGTGCGCATACTTGTCTGTCAAATGTTTGTTTTTTTGGGAATAAATCTAGCGTGTGCAATAGCAACACTCTGTACCAGATCTGATATTGACACGACAACGGTGGGTGGTTTGGTATATTTATGCGACAAAGACAATCCTCCTCGGGTGTCACTATCTGCACGTTAAAGTCAAAATAAATCTCAAGATATACGAAATAAAGAATGCCAGATTTTGTAAACCATGAATGTCTTTAGGGCCGCACAAAAAAGCTCGGCGGGCCGCATACCGCCCGCGGGCCGCAGGTTGAGTATGGCTGGTTTAGCAGATGAGCTTACAATTGATTCTTCCTGCGAATTGTTTCCCGACATGACTGAAGGATCCAACAAAAAAACAGTTGAAGTTAACTACGTACCTTAACCAAACTCATATTAAAAATATTTTGAATTAAGAATTATATTACAGGGTACAGTCTAAATTATTTAAAAGATTCATTTTGGCAGCTAGTTGGGGAACGTAACCTTACATCGTTTATACTAAACGTAAAACAATTCTCATTTACTTTGTTTGGTTTTTTACAAGAAACAGTTTGTATAACTGCCTTAGAAGTATGTAACACAACACATTTCTCTTGATGTTTGTGCATGTAATTCAAAATACGGTGTAATCCGTTTTTGCTGCGAAACGTGTTAAAAAAGTTTATTTTCTATCGTTTTTGTTTCTCATTTTTCATTACATTTTATATATTCGATACGGAGGTAACAATTTGTCGATCCATCAGTTATATTATTTATTCAACTTAACAAATGAAATTTTAGATATCTATACTATTGTCATTTATACTATAAGTAGTTTATTATAATACTGTATGATTAGAAAATTAAGAGTAACGAATAAAAAATCAAACATTAGTTCTTAAAAATATCAAAATAAACTAGTTTAATAAATGGTCACTAAATTTAAAAACTATTGTGACTCAATTAACCACAGTTTGGATCGTAAATAGATTTATTATTTAAATCTATTAGTCTGCCTACCAATTTATAACCACCTAACCCTAAAGTACAACTGCCAAAACGAACCTTTGGATCGTCATTATTCATATCGCCTGGCCGTTATAAATAGTACCCTGATTAATCGCTTGATCCATAAAACAAATATTTGTCGATTGCTACATTCACACTGAACTGCACTCTGCTTATTTTCTTTAATTAGATCAGGTATAGTTGCGTAAACTATTAAAGTCCATTAAACACTTTAATAGTTTACACAACTATATTACTTAGTATTTCAATCATTTCCACACTCATACGAAGTCCAGAATAAATTACTAACTGCAAAGCGTTTGTCCCTATAATCCAATCAAAATGGGTAATTCAATTAGTAATCATAATTATTCCTCACCAAAACAAATCATTCACAAGTCAGCATTTGCATAACAAATGGTCATTCTTCTTTGCAACAGCAGTATTTTATCTAAATATAAATTGTATGTACTTACCTGATTATTTTCAGTACTACTGATGATACTATAATCTTTCTTTTCTATATGCTGCTTTAAATTGGTAGTATTACTCGTACTACATGTTTTTAGAATTTTAGGGCAATTTTTACATTTCGCATTGCCAGATTTATTATCAATATGAAAATATTGACGCCAACTACCCATCGGCCGTTTGGTTGTTGACATAGTCAAAAAGAGTTAACTTAAGGACTTTTAAAAACACTAAACACTTTCAAAAATTTGTCTCATGCGAAATGATGTATCATCAATGACATAAACGAATGTCGGAAAAATAATACAATTCGTTTCGTTGACTAACGCCATCAAGTGACAGCTTGATTTGGTAAATGAAGTTTGCGGTTTTCAAATTTCAAAGCAAAGAAGGGATGCCATCGTAGAGACACAGATGGCTTTGATGTAGTTATAATGACGTCGCGCTTGGGGCTCCGGACTAATTGTCGGGAGGTTGTTACTGAAATTTTATGGGAAATGAAATCGTCAGTAAAAAAAAAGATAGATTACTAATCGATTTTTTGTAATATTAAAATCGCTCAATGAAATCGATTTTCATTAAAGAAAAAATAGATTTTTCCTATAATCGATTATTTTTTCGCATGCCTACTCATTTGTTATTTTGTTTTGGTTAAGAATATCTGTTTTTTACCCTCTATAATGATTTCGTAAATACTACGTATGTTACTATCTGGAATAGAATGAAGTTTCCAAATAAACTCTTTATCGTTCAATGAATATGATTTATAAATTATATTTGGTGTCAATGTCTTCTTATTCTGCAAATCAATATTAATTTTTAATCCCTTTAATTCATTGCACGTAATTTCTTCGCATCGAGTGTTAAAGAGCTGTTTATCAAAGACTTCAACCCTATCGTTTTTGTTATGTTATGTTTTGATAAAACATTTTAAATTCAGGCAGCTGAAGAGTAGGGGCTATAAAAATAAAGTCATCATGTAGCCACTGTACTGTGACTCACTTAGAGCAATCAGATCAATATTGTGATTTAATTCTCTTATTTATTATCAAAATTCTTTTTTAATATACTCCTTATATTCAAGTGTAGAATCTTCACGTTTCTATTACATCTAATAATTTTTGCATGAAAATATTGTGTTGGCTTCAAAAGTCAGTTGCTCACGAAAATCAATTAATTCAATTGGATTATATGATTCGAAAATTTATTTTATAATAATAAATTCAAAAAAATATTTTTAATTCAAAAATAGATATAAACTTATTTAAGTATGTTAAGTTAAGATTCAGACCGTCTTCACAATTTAAACTATGTATGCGTTCATTTTTAGCTTTTCAAATCAAAACAGAATCATTTTTAACCAAGGCATACCTATGATTGTTTTCTTTAGCAAATTTCTCCGTTTGATAAAGTACTCTCTTGAAGTATAGGCTCAAGTGAGCATTTATGGTGAATTTACTGTGGGGAAAAGTATTGCGAACGCTTACATATACAAGTTAGCTTCGGTCAGTTATTGGCTGCTAGGCATCGATCCCTTGCATCCAGCGTTGTTCCCCAATAAAGGCAAACCGAAGCGGAATTTAAGAAAATAGTGAAGTAGATTACGATTTTTCGAAGCAGATTTATTTCAAGTATCTCGAATTGTTATTCAGGTCTTGATTAACCTGAAAAATCTGTTCCATTTTTATTTTTGGTCAAAATAACAAAACCAAGCAATTTCTTATTCCTTTGCATCACTCAGTGGTGAAGAAGTTGTTTACTAAGTTCCATTGTGGTCGGAACTGCACAAGTCAGTGGCGCCCCGTGAGAAAAAAGGCAGGAGTTCTGCAGGTGAAGCATTAATTTAATTAGCTTTTATGTTTTGTGTTATAATGAAATGAAAGTAGAAGATGCCAATCTATTTAGATGATGTCTTACATTTTGTAAAACATGGTACTACTCATAATATAGCTCAAAAATTAAATTATAAAACCGTAACTTACTAGTGATGCCAGGCTAAAATTTTCTTTTACCGAGGTAGCAAGTATTTTGTATGGTTCATAAAATGACTATTAATGTCGCATGCTAATTTGAACTTTCAATATATTTGTAAAAAATAAAAATTTCACTTACGTTTTGTACTAGAGCCCGAAATACGTAATCAGCAGTTATATTTATGTATCATTCATAATGTTATTTATTATGTGTTTTTACTGAGTCGATATATTTTTGTGATGTTATAAGTTATTACCAAGATATTACATTCAATTAAAATTTAAATTTTCTCTTCAAATTACAAATTAAGTCCATTAATTACATTTATGTATTACGTATAAAGAACGATATATAATTTGTTTACTTGTTCGATATATCTTTGTTATTTTACAAGACATGAGCACGGTGTTGTATTCAGTTAAAATCAAAAATTCCAAATTACAAATTAAATCCATTATTTAACCTGCTCTAGCCCCGAAAAGTTTTATATTCGCTTAAAAATGAGTTCAAGTCGACGATTTTTGGCAGTGGCAAACTTATCAATCAATATTTCATTGAAATTTCCTATCTCAGAAATCATTTTTTTTCTCAGTGGAAATCATTGCTAAAGCTGTCAAACGTTCTTCGAACATAGTATTTCAAAGAAATGTCTTGATACGTTTGAGAGTTGAGGAGCTTCTTTCTGCTACAGCGGTGGTCATCGGTATTCTCACCAGAATTTCTAACAGCTTCTTAGTTTCTCTTAAGTGTTCTTGTAAGTTATTACCCAAAATGAACTTAAATAAAACCTGGGCGCTTGTTATTTCCTTAGAGTCACTCCTTGAGTAAATTATTGACAACTCAGTTTTCAATCGTTCTTTATCTAAATTAGGATAAGCAGCGCGTGTTAAATTTAGTCGCGAGTCCGGAAAATTGAATTCATAGTCTCGTAATCGATTCGAATAAAAAAGTGAAGCAGCAATGAGGTGCCCATCAAATGCAAATCTATCTTTGGCGGCATTTAAAACAACGTCACATACTTCCAAAGCAGAGCAGCGATGACATTCTGGAGTATTCCAAGCAGGACGCTTAGTTTGCTGTATTGAAACATCATTTGCGTTGGATGCTTAATCTATAATATCGTTTTTTTTTGTTTTGCATTTTTTGAATGCTTTCCCCAAACGAAACAATGTTTGCTTTAAGCTGTAAGGAGTCGACTTGTGTATCCTGCATCTGTTGAAACAAGATATCAACATGAGGCATTATATGGTGAAAGAATGTTAGCCATAAAATAAATACAGAATAATTTAGCATACGGCGAATTCAAGAGGCGGCACTACAAATGGTAGTGTCAGCAAAATCATCTCCATACATTCTATGAAGCTTTTTCTATGCTCAAATACAATATTAATAGTGCGAATATTAAAATTACATCATGTTGATGCACCATGGGGGATTTTCCTTTTTATTATTCGATCCAACGCGGCAATTCTTCCAGGTGAGCAGCTAAAAAATCTGGGAACCTTATGCAAATTTCCAAAAAAAACTCGTACTTGCGAATTTGAAGATGCAGCATTTTGCAATATTAAATTTAACTGATGAATATAGCAGTGCACAAAATGCGCAAACTTATATTTCATTTTCGTAAGTGCTTGAACTCCAGCTCTTTATCCACCCATTACAGCTGCTCCATCGTAGTTTTGTGCTATTAGCTTTTCTTCTGAATTAATTGTTATCACATCTAAGATATTCAGCAGTTGTTCGCTAAGAGTCACAGCGTCCAGTTTTGGAGGATTTAAATAGCCCCAAAAACGCTCTACATGACTTCCTTTTTTAATGTAGCGAAATATCGTCACAAGCTGGGACTTCCCGGATACATCAGTTGTTTCATCAGCCGAAATGGCAAGATATGGGGCTTCTTTGATTTCAGCTGATATTTGCTCATGGCAAACTTCTAACATACAATCTAACATACATACTGAAAATTGTTGCATTTTTCAAATGATCTCCCAACGCATTATCAAGCTCTGCTGAAAAGTTGATAAGGCCACGGAACACACCTGGATTTTCAGACTTATCGGATTCGTCATGGCCGCGAAGAGCTAATGGGAATGCTCCACAAAATTTTATACAGTTTATAATTTTAGACAAAACATACCGGTTTTGTGAAACGTCTTCATTTTGTTTTTGTATATTTCGCCAATAAGCTGAATCAAGTTAAGCCTGTATGTTCACAGTTCCCAATATGTTGAGCTCCATTTGATTGTAGAGGTGGGCTCGGGAATTTTCATGTCGTTTGATTTTTTCTGTGAGGTGAATCAGGTTGGTAACTCCAACTTGTGTCCACAGCTTATCGCCGCCAAACAGCAAACACGGAAAGCAAAAAAAAAGCGTTGGTTTTGTTACATCCGCAAATCCAATTATTCCTCGAATAAATTTCTACATTGAATTGCCGTTTATACTTTTTGCCACGGCTGCTATCACTTGCCTCGATTACAATGGTTCGTAGAGTCCGACCTTTATTTTTGATGTCCACTTTTTCCGCAAATGTGTATGCGGCAAACTTTTTCGTGTGGATAAAATTAAAAACAACATCCATTTTATAGAATTATATAAAATATTCTATTTAATACTCAACTTGAATTTAATAGCTCTCCGTTCCTAAACTTGTTTCTATAACGTTTGAATAGAGGATGTTGCATTGGCGAATAAGCAACATACGTAGATGTATTAAATTTTTTGTTATAAATATATTGTATTTGTGTAGTTTTTATGCTGTAATTTTTTTGTTAGTTAAGAATAAAAATCAATGATAGTACAATATCTAATGAAGACACAGTAGTGATCGAAACAACTGATATATTTGCAATAAATTGTTTAAAGTTAAAATCGGAAAACTGCTGTTTTTGTTTTTTCTCTTACGTTGTTTACAGATATAGATTTTCACCAAGCATCGGCCTTATCAATTCAATTGATAATCACTTCGACTTAAGACACTTCCCTTTCACTTGGAATCAGTTCACTTTCACTTGAAATCAAAATTTTGCACTCGAATCTCAATCAAATAAACGAGAACAATGGAGAGATTTTTCAATATTTTTATAAAACCTAATATCAATTTTCTATCAAACACAGGATGCTTTAAAAGCATTGTCAATGAACTAGAAATGACAATAAAGATCGTAGTTTCCCATTACTGCAAAAACGGCCGGCTATAATTATGATTGCAACAATTTACAAATAATTCTAGAGAGTTGTATCCCTCAAAAATTATATCCCTTTATTATTTAAAAAAATTATTTGCGTCATTTTAAAATTAAAATCGAACCAACATTTAAGAGCTTTGCAAGCACCCTATAGACTCAAATAATTGGGAACCATTTTCTGAGCTGTACATGATATACGTATGTGTATATGACTTTTAGTACCAAACCTAGACCATCGGGTCAATTGACCCATTCTACACTACACAGAATTATTTAAATACGAAGTTTTATAAGCTCAGCTAATATATAAAACGGAACATTATTTACAAATTATAAAACGTAAAAATTGTTTACATAAAAATCAGATGATCCGCTAAAATTGAAATGGTATCAAATAAATTATCCGTTAGCCTAGTGTTAAAGTCAAATGGACATCATTTGGCCGGGAAAAGTTCTGCATGTAAAGCAGAACGAAATAACTCAAACAAATGCGACACCAAAACAAAATTTCTGGAGTCGATAGGGAAACCAACGGGCAGAGGATTCGCTTATCGGTGCGCAGAACTACAATAGAGGATTTTGACGCGAAGAAGCCAATCGTTCTGCATCGATGCAGAGCTAAATGAATTGCATGTGTTTAACCCTTTTAGTGCCAGATAATTTTATTTTGAGAATTTAAAATAAAAATGTTGTTGATCTTGAGAAAATGTTTGCCATTAATTTAATATGCAGGATTTTAGCCGAATTTTGGTGAGTTCTGCAGCTCAGCAGCACATATGCGCTAGCTGCTACTGGAACCAGTGATGCCGAACGTTCAAGTCTCCCTCTTATGTGTCACACCCACAAATAGTTGGTGAAACCAAACTATAAAGAGTAACACAGCAAATTAACTTTGACGTGACTTCTGGCTACAGTGACTCAATTGCAGACTGGTTTATGAAGCCTAAGAGAGTTTGTCTACTCTGTATGTTTATACTGAATGTTAAAACTGCGGAACAATAATGGACGGTTGGAGATTGCCTCAGGTGGCTATATGAAGATTATAAGATGAAAAACTACGCGCACGATGAATAACGCTTCAAGTACATTCTCTAGAAATAGCCCCAGCCCCCACCGCTATTTTCTGTTTCCGAACCTGATTAGGGTCTAACGAAAAGATTATCAAACGCATATTTGCACCTATTTCAAGAAATACAAAAATTCGAAAATCCTTGAATTTAATAAATCGACATTGAAGGAGACTATGTTGTGAAATAAAAAGATTTTCGCTGACAAAAAAATTATTTTATTCAAAAACTCAAGTTTTTTTTAACATAAATAATGAGCACATAGGAAAAAATTTTCACAAAAACAAATGGTATTTATTAATTAACAAACATAATTTCAACCAAGTTATCGCAAATTTTGTACGTATTTCTTTAGCGATGAGTGTTTAAAAGGAGCGGTATTTTTCCAAATTCCAGATGCAAATTTACATAGGTTACACTACGTGCCGCATTGACCGCCCAAAAATAACTACTTTCTTAAAAATGGCTGTGATTTAAATAATGATCAAAAATTTGAAATAATTATTTTTCGCGAAATGCTTAAAAGTACCGTTATTAAACTCATATATTCCCTAAAATCTTAAAAATTCAAAAACATAATGCAACTTTTAAGAGTGCTATGGTGGTTCAATCCCTTAACTGCAAGTGAACAGCTTTATGGTATTGGAATGTTTCGCAAACCTTAGCAATTCCAATGATGCCTCAAAAACTACATTTTTCCAATTGCAAGCAAAAATAATATTTCAATAGTTCTTACTTCTAATTTGTTTCAGTTGTCAGTTTTAAAAGAATTCATATTAGAAAACGCTCGTTCAGCACTAGCGCTGCTATGTGGTAGGCAACAGAGAATAACATATAATTGCATAAATTTGGACAAAATAAAGTTAACGTTAATTTTTTTAAGTTCGATAAATTTAACCGAAAATGGACGATACTACCGTCTTTGTGGTTTTCTAAAATTCCAAGCTGACCTATCAAAGATCTCCATCAATATTTTGTAAATTATCATCTTCGGAATTTGCCGGCAAAGAATAAAGTTCAGGCAATGGCATAATAGATGCCAGCAGCTATTTTCAGCGGATCTAATAAAGCTAGAATTTTTAAGTTCTTTTGACGACAAGTCGAACCTTTTTATAATTTCTTTACACAGCAAGATATAAAATTTTAAAACAATTCATTTAGTTGCGTTTACGTCATCTTGAGAGCAGTTGATTTTATCTGATGTAGACAATTGTACAAATCTCAAAACGAAAAAGATATTATTTAAATTGATATGGTTGCCCTCGCGTGCAAAGTCAATATTTTGCAAGTCCGGTATATTTAGCAGATTTGGTTTGACAAAATGTTTTAATAATTCTTTGTATACATCGACAAACCTTAAATATAACAGGTGGATTTTTGTATCTTGCGATAGAAATAATTTGTTGACATCATGAAATAGTTTCAGTATGTACGACAAAGCGAACATGTATTGTTTATTTGTATCTAGTGATAAAAAATCCAAAATGCTTTCTGCATTGGAAGAGTTCTTATTCAAAATAATAAACCACTATTCCAATATTTTATTGATAACACTTTCGTATTAAAGGCAACGTGTTGAGCAATATCTAAGTAATTTATGTTGAGGTAAATGAAATAATTTTTGCATGTCTTGAAATTCAGCTTGCCGTTTAGCACTGTGGCTAAAGTGTGCATATATATCTTTGACAGTTTTTTCAATTTTGTTTGGCAAAACTTTACTGGCAGAGGAAACACAGAGATGTGTCAAATGACAGCTGCACCCCAATTTGAACAAATTAGGTGAAATTTCTTTTAGTTTTGTCCTCAAGCCATTTGATGCGCCACACATGACGGCAGCATTATCTGAAGAAAATCATATCATGCTCGCTAAAGGAATATTAAGCACTTTAAAATGTTGAATTATGGGATTAAAAATCTGGTCTGAGGTGAACAAGAATCACAAGACCTTTTATCGATGACACGTCAGTAGTCTCATCTATCGTTATAGAAAAATTGACTGCTTGTAAATAATTTGAAATCACTCTTTTTGCAAATGGTCTTAAAATATTATTAACATACGATACAGCTTTTATTCTTTAGCATGTAACAGCCTTTGGTATTTCACGATCATTAAAAGTAGTTTTAACAAAAATTCCCAAACAATCCATTTGTGAGAGGGGTAGATTATAATTTATGCAGTGTCTAACGCACATAATTTCTGCGTGTATTTTTGAATTTTCTACCGAATATGATTTAGAGGAAGTAATATAATCATCAATTTTTACTTCTCTTTGAGAATCCTTTAAATTTATTTTATGAACACGAATCTGTTCATATCGGGGAAACGGAGTGCTGTTATTTGAGAGTGTTTTGTTACACACTTGACAAAACGCGTTTTTCTTGACTAAGCATAGCCATGCAAACTTTTCTGATCAAGTAGATTTGAATTTTCGAGAATATATGATTTTCCTGCTGTCATCACACCTTTCTTTTGAAATCGTCCCGTCGTGTGTAGATAGATCCGATGATGTTGCACTTGGACCAACTGTATGTATTAATCCTACTCGTAATTTTGTGGCAGATTTGAAAAAAAATATGTAATTGATTTTGTTTGCAATCCTATGTTTTAGAATACTTTTTCGTTTTATTAAATTTATCTAATGTTATTTTATATCAATTTTTCTTTACATTAAAATTTAAATATCTCCCTTCGATTTTATTCGTCATGAGATTTAACTTTTATAACTTTTCATTTCTTTACTCTAGTTAAAATTTCTTCACTTCATTTAAATTTCTTTACCCCATTTACATCTTCTGTACCTCATTTAAATTTCTTTACTACATTTCAAATTTCCATACTTCATTTAATTTTTCTCTACTTTAATTTAAATTTCGTTTTAAAAAATGCAAATCTGCACACAAAATTCCGAAAGAAACTTGAAATAAATCGCGGATCATTGTGATAGTGTTCCTATCAGTTCAGTGATGGTGTTTTCTTGCAAGACTCAATTTTTCCCCAAAATGCCTACCCACTAACAAGACTTCAACAGAATGTGTTCCTTCTCTTCTCATTAAAATTGCAAGAAAATGATTATGAAATGCATTCATATAATTCCGGTGTAGAATGCACTCGTTATCTTAAAATTGTTTTCTTCATTCGAACCGTATTCTGGGGCACATGCTTTCCCGCGAGAACCCCCCACGATGAGCATTTCCTCAATTTAATTACGATGGATCGTCATAGAGAATGCCGTCAACAGTTGTTCCCGTTACATGTGGACGCCTGATCCGCTGCGAAGAAGCAACGTGACAAACCTTTCGGTCGCGTGATACGATATAATTTATGCGAGAAATGAGCAGATATGGATTAATAATTTGATGTGAACTACGGCGAAAAACTAAATTCAAGAAAGCAGCGAGAACGGATGAAGTCTATTAAAACAAGAAATGTCATGAGTGAGATAAGAGAAAAACTTAGACAGCTGCAAGTGTGATTGAGGAAGGTTGCGGTTTATTTTTTTGTTTTGCAATGGTCGTGATTGCCGGTAGCCAATCCATAGTGAGTAAAATGTGGTGAATAAGTGCATATCACGTGTTGTGTTCCGATATCACGTGTTGTGTTTCTTTTGCCAGCCAGTGTGAATAGAGCGCAGTAGCAAAAAGTGCTGTTTCCGTAAAGTGTGCTCATGTCCATTCGACCTTGGCTGATTAATCTCAATCTGCTGCATTCCTTAAGCTTCTCGCGAAACAAATAATAGGAGGCAGAGTTGCAGATTGTTCAAATACAATTCCTCAATTCGCGATAAGACAATAACAATATTAACTGAACGAATTGCAGTTAAGCTTTGGATAGTCACGACTCCAATTGGACTCAAAAGCGGCAATTCCAATGTGATGATGCACATTTAATGTGTTGAGTAAGATGCAAATCATCGTTCATAGGATTTTTCCAACATCGTGTGATATGGTAACGTACGAAAATCCAAGCGAACGGCCATCATCAAAACATTCAGCAAATAACTCATCGAAGAAAGCTCACCAATCCAACATACTACGCAAATCAGCAAAATAAATTCCCGATAGTATCCAAGATGCAGCTCACGATTTGTGCACGGTTATCGTATTTCGCGATGAGAGTTACCGAAAAACTTATCCTGGATTTACCACGAAGTCTTAAAGATGGAAGAAGTTTATTGTCAATTAGTGGAAGATTTTACTTATTAGATTTTTAACGTTATCAAAGTAAGTCAATTCCATTTTCAATGTTTGCAATTGCTTGTATATCATGTTGATTTAAACTAAAGTTAAAAATTAACTGAGCAGCATTTAGGGAGTCATATCGTCGAAACTTTTAATGAGATCATCGTTTATTGTTGTATTTTGTATGAAGGAAGCGAATGAGAATTAAGATCATTGGAAAAATTACTATTTATGTTTAATGTATATAATTTATACATTCGTAAATTATGAAGATACAATGTATAGGTTAGTAAAAGGAGGTTAGTTTTAGATAAATCTTTCCGAATGGAAAAAAACACTCTGGGGGAAAATAATGTAGCGACAAAGAAAGAAAAAAAATGTAACTAACTATTTATCTGAAGCATCGCGGCAGATATAGAAATCTTTAAAAATTATGGTTGTTTACTGTACACAATACTTAATACAATATTTATGCGAAGTGCAAATTTAAATCGGGTAGAATCATCACACAAAGAACAGAACATTCGGGAGAAAGAAATCATAGAGTCAAAGTCAAAAACGCTTTCTTTCGTGCTCATCGTTGTAAATTTCAACAGAATATTCGAGGAAAAAACGACATGGACGGAACAAAAACGGGCAATTGAAAAATTAGAAAAAAAATCGAAACCAGTTTGGTTTGTAAATGAAAAAAAAACTAGTTAAAAACAAAAAGATTTCAAACAATAATTAGAAAATATTATATTTCATACCGATGAAACGCAAAGAAAAAAAGGGGGAAATTTTGGATACGTTATGAAAGAGTAATTTTAATTTTTTTTCGTTTTGTTTGACAATAGAATAAAATGAATCATTTTTTATCAAATCTGGCCGGGTATAGGATGCGCATCGATGGCAGTCTTTTTCTCTGATATGGGCTCACCATCGGGCGCGCTCCACCGTTTTGTAGCTTATCAGGGGCTCTTGCCGGGTAGAGTGGCCTTCCACTCGCCTGCCCTTGTATGATATAGGGTTATGTGATTTCATTGCATACCTCTATAGCATAAATTGGTCACGTTTGTGCTTCTCATTTCAGTGAAAAAGTCACACAATGTGTTTTTGTATGAGTTTTTCACTCAAATGGGAAACATATGGCCACGTCTACGTTTGGATCTTGATCCGGTTGGGAGGGTTCGAGAGGGCACCACCTCCATCTGGATGCCCCACTCTTATTTGTGGGCCATAAGGATCGTTGTTAATGACAAAGTCTCCGCCAGTCCGTCCGTTTTCGCTCGTCCCAAGATGTTCTCTGAACAAGAAATTTCCACCCTTAGTATGTTACCTCGGCCTCGACACCAGTCGATCGGCATCTTTGACACTTCCTAATTTGAGAATGCGAAATTTTTTTGTAGTGGGTCCTTGTGCTAGGGGGAAAGAACCTGCCCCTCGACACCGCAACGCTAGCATACCAGCGCATTCACGCGTCCCCAGGCAAGGCCAATCTCGGCGGAACCTAACATCCTGCGCCGAGGCAGCAGCCCATCGCTGCAGTCCTTTATGGACATCTATATACCTACTATCACTACAATCCTTAATATAATATACGCCTCTATCTAACTGATAAAGTGCTAAATACACAATGAATAAGTGCGCATTAGTACACTTGCATTATTGACTTCCTATTCTGCTATGCATAGGATGATTTGTTCAAAAATCTTGTTTGGTTGTGTTAACCTTAGAACACTTCGGCAGCTTTCTCAAACGCAAAATCAGGACTAAGATAAGAGGAATATTTACATAATGCTTGCTTCATGCTTTCTAGAAGTGTGAAGCTACAATACGAGTTTTAGAGTTAAATAAATTAACTAGGGTGAATGTATAATCATCTCGGAAGGATAAATAAACAAACGAAAACAAAAAGTAAATATAGCTTAGTTGGAATTTTTTCGAACAAAACAGGTCATTGTATCACTCGCACTTGGAAGATTCAAGCGAAAGTAGTTCAGTGCTTAATTGAGTAGCAAGTTATGCATCGTTCGCCCTCATATACCTGTATGCTCCAATGTTGAATTGCTAAGTGTTAAAGTTTTTTTTCAAACGATTTGTAAATTGAATAAGGTATTTTTGTTTGAAGCAAAACTGTGATAAGTTCAGGCATACCAAATTTCACAGGTTTTTGAGTTAATCAACTCATAAAAGGATGGCTATGAGAAACAGCAGTCATCGATCGTGTGGATCGCGGCACAAGTAGCGATATGCAATATGTGCAAGCAGGAGATCAGCTATAGGTCCACATCCTCTAATAGTACGTTTCCATCTGCGCTAAATCTTGTAGATTTCGAAATCTACTTTGAAATCATGCGGATTTCCCATATAAAAATTCCAATCTGAGATTTGAGCAAAATCCAAGATTTCAACCAAATCTACATTAAATCTCATTGTTGCATATGGCATTACTGCGAAGAATCTTAATTCAGCAGAAAATGTCTGCTGATATAACAATATTGACAGTTGAAATGACAAACGTTATGTCATTGCATTGAGTAAGTGTCATTGAAAATGTCTAAACGAAAAATAAAAATAATGTGGACAGACGCGCAAGTGGAATTATTGGTAGATATGTGGAGATGTAGGATTTCTGATCTGCGTGGTCAGAAGCGGAATAGCCATATCTTCGCAGAAATGGCTGCCGATTTAAAAAAAAGTGGACACAATTTTGCGGCTGAAGAGGTTCGTGTAAAAATACACAATCTCACAAACCGATACAGGTAAACTTTTTGAAATTTGTTTACATTATTATGATTTCATGTACCTTTGAATTTTCAGAATCGAAAAAAAGAAAGTCGGTCCTTCAGGTGGATCGCCTTCGGTTTGGAGATTATACGACAGCATCCATCAAATCATTGGTGGTTTTAAAGTAAACGAAAACTCTCACTTGGTAGAAGAAAGCATAGGTATTCATAAAATATAGTAGTTTTAACAAAAATTCGAGTGTAAATATTAATTTTCAGAATCGATATCGTATTCTGCTTCGCCGTCGGCATCCACTAGTCGGGAAGACTCGTTGAGTTCTTCTGCAGGGACGATTGAGGTGCTTGAAGAGGAAATCCCAATATCTGAAAAGAAGCAAAGGACCAATTTACATTCCAGAAAGCGATATTGAAGGAGTTCAAAGAAACAAATCAAAAAATAGACAACGAAATCAATAGAATTAAGAAGGTGGATGAGCAGATTCTACGTTTGGAAACAAGACTGGTGGAAGCGGAAGAAGCGAGGAATGAGCTTATCAAGCAGTTGCTCCGTACTGAACAATAATTTACTTTTACATTTATTTGATAAATTTTATATTTAATGTTAATTTTTTCATTTCTTGGAAGAAATTTTATGTTTTAAATTAAAATATTTTCTTATTCGCGTTCAAAATATGTGATTATTATTTCAATAAAAAACTTACTGATGTATTCACTTAGCGCTTTTCGAATGGTCTCGGCTACTCTGTCGTTGTCTCATGTCCTATTTTCTGTTTGTGGCTGCTCTCTGCTCCGTGATTTGTCTGAATTTTTCATCTCTTCAAGCCAACGGTTGTTTATATTGTCGTTTCTGTCATTGAGGAAATTGTGGAGAACGCAACATGCCTTGATTATTAGAGGTGCGTTGTTTAAACTACTGTCGATGCCTTTCCCAATACGGCGGAAGCGAGCCTTCAAATGGCCGAATGCGTTTTCTACTACTCGACGACATTTCGACAAAGTGTAATTAAATGTTTTTTCACGGGGATTGGCCTCCACGTTAAATGGATACGGCTTCATGAGGTTTGTCGTAAATTTGAAGGCAGAATCTCCTATGATATACACCGGAACATCGACATTACATAACGTTTTGGACATATCTCGCATTAAAGAATTGTCTAATTCCAACTTCAGCGCAGACGTCTCATATATACTGGAATCATTACAACGACCAGGCGATCCTACGTTGATGTAAAGGAATCGATATCTATAGAAGATAGAGAAACTTACTTATATTATGACTGGTTACTATTCAAGCATTCCATACCTATAATCTACTAATGCTAGTAGAACTGTAGAGTACCACCCCTTATAATTGTGGTAGTCTAAAGCATCGGCAGCATGCGGTTTAATTTCAATGTGAGTGCCATCTGAAATCAATTTTCTTGAGTAAATATTATTTATATATTACAGTAAGTAGCTTACCTATGGCTCCAAAGCATTGTGGAAGACCTAGTTTTCTGAAGCCTTCTACATTTTCGTCTAGTTTTTCCCTAGTTAAGGGGAATACATTGAGATATTTATTCCGTAGAACCTCCCACAATTCATTACAGAATTCTATTACAATTTTGCAAACTGTCGACTTCCTAACGCCGAACAAGTTTCCAACAGTGCGATATTCTGCTGATGATCCAAGCGCATATAAGGATATCGCAACTCTTTTCTTTAAATCGATGCACTTCCTGAATTTGGTATCCTTTTTTGAAATGGATTTAACCTCTTCGCATAGAGCTTCGAAGGATTCCCTGGTCATCCGGAAATTTTCTTTGAAATATACAGAGTCATTTTGCTGAACATCATGTTCCCAAAATGATTTTGAGCGCACCTAAACAGAATATTTGATATTTAATAAGTTAACAAAACATAACATAACATCTTACCAAAGTCCACAATTTTGGGGCTGCTCTCATGTCGGAAATACAACTTATGAGCTGGATTTGCTTACTGCGCAGCAGCAGAAGCTTTTTTAACATATGTTGATTTCTTAGTTTTTTTCAACTTTTTAACTTTAGAGGATAGCAACAAAATTTTCTTCAGCGCACTCATCTTTCTACTCATCGTAATCAATTTAAACTATAAACCGAACCAAAAATTTAACTGTCAAATTGTCTAAACTAAATCTTATAAGCACATCTAGATGGAAACACTTTTGAATCTTCTTATCGAAATCTTGTAAGCACATGTAGATGGAAACGTGCTATAACTTAATAAAGTATCTGCAAAGGAAATACCCCTTGGTCCAAATAAATCCAGATAACCCAAATCGGGAGAAAACAGTACCTATGCCGAGTGATTCAGCCAGAAGAAACAGTGAAGGGTTAGACTTGGAAGAAATAATGCAGCCTAGTTGCAGTACAGGAGCGGGCTCTCGACAGATTACGTGGAAACCATCGACCAACCTCCAAAATGTTGCGCTGAGAAGCAAACAAACGTCGATTCTTTCTTCAGGAAGAAGATGATGTTCATTATTGTTGTTTACTCACGATTTTCAACCGTTTTCTATGGTTGAAGACAATGGATTTACAAGTTTTGTTGCCGCTTTGAATCTTTCATATCAACTACCATCACGAAAAACAATAAGCAATATGTTGCTGCAAGCCGAATTTGAGGAATTTTACAATCGAACTAAACAAATAGTGGCTGAAGTTGGATCTATTACATTAGCAACTGATTGTTGGACATCGAGGAACACAAAAAATTGTTTGGCAGTTACATCCCATTTCATAGATATACAGTTAAATGTACAGATCTTGTTATTAGACTGTGTTTCATTCGACACGATCCACATAAGTGAAAACCTGGCTAGTGAACTTAACAGAATAATTAATGAATGGAATTTAAAAGGAAAGTTGTCATGGGGATTAGTGATAATGCATCCAACATGAAAAAGGCCATAAAGTCAGTGCTTGGGTTAGAACGTTTCGGATGCTTTGCCCATACGATAAATTTGGCTGCTTTACATGCACTAAAACCAATATCGGAAATACTAGATGCAATTAAATCTATTTTTCGTTTTTTCAAGCGCAGTAGCTCAGGAATGGTTTAATTGATTTAACAGCGAAAGCAACTAAATGTTCAACTGAAAAAGCTGGTTCAAGACGTGCAAACGCGGTGGAATTCCACATTTTATTGGTGGAAACGTTTGTCGAACTGAAAGTGCCTCTTCGTGCCACAATGGGCATTTTAAATAAGAAATTTTCTGATATATCAGTGGAAGACTGGGAATTCCTCAAAGGATTGATTGAAATTCTCAAACCACTGGAAACAATCACCAAAGTGATTATTGGAGAAAAGAATGTAACAGCGTCTTCGATGATGGACTTCTCGAAGTTTATAGCGAACTTAAAACCAAAAACTTCAGTAAGATCCACGGTGATATCAACAAATCAATTATAAGTGGAATTGAATCTAGATTGGGTGGCTTAGAAAACAGAACTTCATTGACGGTGACAATATTCTTGGACCCATAGCTTAAAATGGTTGGCTTTTCCGATGAACGTGTCGGACAGTGAGTAATAAAAACTGTTACGTCTTTGGTCGCTGCTAACATACGCCAAACTACAGAAAACATTACACAAACTTCAAAGTCGATTCCAGTGGTTACAAGTTTCGAAGGAATCAGTATATGAAAAGTTTTTAGCCAAAAAGAGCTTCCATGCAACCAAGCGGAACTTCAGAATCTTAAGCAGTTATTGAAATTCAGCGATTCTTAGAAGAACCACTTATATCGCGTGAAGAAAATACAGCATATTGGTGGAAAAATAATCATTTCAATTATCAACATTTAAGATAAATTGTCCAGGAAAAATTTATAACTGTATCTACTTATGTTCCATGCGCAAGGCTTTTTTCAAAATCTGGATTAATCATGTCAGACCAGCGGAGTTGGCTCATCACTGCAAAATTAAGACAGCTAATGTTTATCAACTGCAATAAAACACTAAATAATATTAGCTAAATAGCAATTTTTGTACTCAAAACATGTGTGATTTACAGAATATCTTGTTTTTCTGAAAATAATATATATTAACAAGAACGAAGTACATTAAATAGTGTACATAAATAAAATATATTCAAAATTTTTCATTATTGTCTTCTTTAAACTTTATTATGATGATATTTAGTTCGTGGATGGCAAAATTACTTTTTTTATGGCAACGCAGAGGAAACCAGATAAGCTTTTCATTATGAATGAAAGTAAATGATCTAATTGATAAATATTTAATGAATCCTAATCGTTTTCGATGCAAAAGAATCAATTTTTTAAATACACATATGAAAGATGAAGTAGATACTTTTCAACTTATTATTTTGGACCACGCCAATTTGCTCTAAAATATCCCTGTCGGCACCACCAATCGGAACTGCGAATTCCTCGTAGACACCTTTACGTTTCGATTAACCAATAATTTTGCCCGGTACTAGATTCCGATCCTATTAAGAACAAAGCTGGCATTCATGTAGAATTTGAGTCAAGAGAACATATATTTAATGAAATATGTTGAGAGGTATGGCTGCCACACAGGAACTCAAAAACCTAAAAACTAGGATTATTTCGAGCCAACAGCCTCAATATTTCAAATGATGAAATCTTATTAACATCGAATCTGAGTATTCAGTTTGTTTAAATCGTATAAAATCACGTCTTCTACATCCTTTGAAACTTTTGAATTTTGGTCGGCTGCCGTTTTGAGATTGCAGAACAAACCCTTAGAAAATATTTTCTGCTCTATGAGCACCTATAATCTCAACCGTTTAAAAAAAAATCATGAAAAACTAGTGAGCACCTTGATGTTGATTGGTATTTCAAAATGATAAATTTCGCCGTTTTGAATGTGTTCATTTGATTGTGCATGGTTTTTGCATAGGTCCATTGTTTAGTCTCATCAACCATTGTAGCAAATATCGTTCATATCAGAGTTATACTTTGAAAGAATGCAAATCACAAATTTTTGATGAAAAACAGTAGCTAGTCATATTTTTATTTTACTTCTTATTTATCATCCGATTTTCACGAAAAAAGGACTTGTGTAATGATTTTCTGTCTAAAATCGTTCGAAAGAAATCGGAACCGACCTCTCTTCGATTGTAGACGTGAAGTCTGAGTCGTGCCGCCGAATCGTACTACTCGATCAACCAGTCCGTGCACCCGTAATCCATTTCGCGGTGGCTGCTTGTCGGCCAGCCAGTTCGGAGAGGATTTCGGCCACAGGTCTTTGAATGGACTACGCTCAATTACGTTTTTCAGCCACCATTAAATGCCCGTTTCAAACGCGTCAACAATTCAAACCTACGAAATTTTCGCTTCACTCTTCCAGTCAATCACAACTAAATTCCATTTTGCGCTCTTGGATTTCACTGACGCGGTACCGAAAAATATACTACGTTGAGTCAAACCCGAAGAACTCTCTATCTGGGTATATTACGCTAACCTTATTTAAGTGATGAATTCTGAAAACGACTTTGATCAGGAAAATTTCCTCGAATGTGTTATCACGATCCTCTTGCGCACTTCATCAGCCTCTTCATTTGCTTATTCCCGAATTCTTTTAGGTTTAGCGGATACTTCAAAAGCACGACACATGGAGTTCTTCCTCCTACCGTTAGCCGAACACTCCCACTCAACATGTGGAAGTGTCAAACTCGACTTTGACATCTCACGACAAAACTGACGTGGGATGGGAAGTCGTCACAACTGACACGAGATGGAAAGCCACATGGCAGCAAGGTGCATCAGTATTGGTCGCCAGTGGCGTAGGGGCGATTCATTACACTTGATCTAATAACGCAGAATACTAAGTTTCATCAAAATCGGCTGAGTAGTTTGGTCACTAGAGAACCTCGCGTTTTTAAACTCCCGCTATTCTGTAATTCACTGTTATATGACTACCAAAATTGCAATTTCATAGCATTGTGATAACATCTACCTTTGTATAAAGTTTGGTTAAAATCCAATTGAAATAGTGACTTATACAGGCATTCAAAATTTTGAACTTTGACCAGCGACCATTTTGAAATTTGAGACCTGATCTCAAAAATTTCATACAACAACATTTCATCAACATCAGCTAAACGATATGATCACAGCTATAAGAACAATTTTTGCCCTTTGATCGGCCGCTTCATTATACACCTCAATGAACCTTTAAATTCCGTCCAAATCGGAGCTATATTTTTTGGTCAAACTAGAAATCACGAACCATCGTCTAAAATGGTCGCCATTTTGTTTTCGCTCGAGCAATTTCGCTGGGTAATCAACATATTGAAGATATTTACGTGATAGTATCCAAAATTTCAGGAAAGGTGTATCAAGTTATATACCGCTCCTGAAAATTTGGTGCGAATCGAATTAAAATTACGACCTTCACTGTGTTTACATATTTCATTACATCCCATATATATGCAATATGTATATATATATATAAACTGCTCTCCGCAAACTCCGCAAACTCCCCTCGAGAAATTTACCTAATAAATTACTCTCCACCTCCACAATAGGTAAACTTCTATCGTGAAATTCACATTAAAAATACAAATACTATCCATCATTATGTTGCTTTTACGGAAAGCCAATTCGCTATTTAACGTTGACTTATTTACCAAAGAATCGTATTCAAACTTCAACTTAAATCAACCCTTCCATGTAGGTATCGATAATTTTTTCTTTCCTAACTCTTTTTGTGATATCATAATCCTATCTAACATATGTAGAAAAATAGCGTGAACATATGAAAACATAAAAAGGACAATAGCTTGATCCGACCCGATCACCAAAGACCGTTCCGCGCAGAACCAAGCATGTACGAAAGTTGCAAAACCTTACACGGAACGAAAGAAAGTCTCAGTAACAAAACGCGATAGCGCTCCGAAAAAACGATAATGCCTGGAAAATAACGCAAACGTTTTCTCTTCCTACCAAACGAAAAGAACGAAAACGCTTACACAAAGCGATGAAACTTTCAGGAACGTTATTCGTTGCCGTTCCAAAGTAACGGGCTCCATCTAGGTTTTGGAACGTGATGTAACGTTCCGGGAAAATAACGTTACTTGAGGAATGTCTCATCTCTATTGCACATACAATTTGGCTCCAGTCAATTATTGGCTGCTATTAGCCATCGATCCCTTGCAATGTCTGTAGCAAAGCGAATCACCATTTATGGTGATAAATTGAGTCGTTGTTGTGTTATGGGCTGTTGTCTTCACAAAATGCACTTTCACTTTTAACAATATTCTTTATTCGAAACGCTAATTATAACTTAATTACAATTGAATTTAATGGGCTTCACTGAACTTAATACTACAGGAACTTCTTCACTGAATCGAAACTGAACTAACAATCGTAGATTCTAATTTTTACTCTAGCCCTTTTATGGTACAATTTTTGTCCATCTATTTCACAATATTGCAAAAATCTTAAACCTAATACGTTCCATTTGTTTAGATAAGTTTATAGTCTAAGATTTGTTTACAATATAATGTCTCTTTCTTAATTTGCTTAATGCTATTTCGCAGATTCAATTTCGCGCTAAGTATTCTCGAAATGTTTATACAATTCAAATCTGAATTCGTTCATTATTGTTTACTTTTTGAAGTGTCGCGAATCTTATCACAATTTGGCGAATTGTGCTTATCCGAATGGCAATAATCGCAAAAGTATAAACGCTCATAGGAAATGGATTTGGAGGGTTGGTTTCCGGTGATTGGCATGTTTATGCGTTATTTCTGAAATTTTTAAGTTGAATTAGATTTCACGGATTAAGTGTGTTTAAATTGATTCTTCAGAAAAACGATTAGCCTTTAATTTAATATTCCTGGAATCAATTAATATTATGGTAATTAATATTTTGGTAAATTAAAGTTGGATGAGATCAGCAATTAGGATTGTAGGTGAGTGATGGGAGCATGCGGTCCATAACAACATCCCCCTTGGAAAAGACGAATTTCATCTTTTTAATTTAAAATTCGTCGTGGTTAAGCCTACCCACGCAAGATCGGAAGCGAGATTTCGACTTTGTAAGTCGCAAAGGGGCTCTAACATCAGAACCCACAGGTAAAATAGCTAGTGCATTACTGGTAAGCTCCATCTCAATATTGTATGTAAGAGAAGGAGATGGGGAATTATATTGGTTTATTGTTATTGCTCGACAACAACAACCTCTGTCTATTCTCATGAATGTAGGAAGGATTGGTCTTATGCAATTATATAATTTGTACAGCATATATCCAAAAATAATTATTGAGATTATGGCAATGATATATTTGTAAATATTTCCATATTTAT
Organism: Odontomyia ornata; assembly: GCA_963969285.1. Taxonomy (NCBI): domain Eukaryota; kingdom Metazoa; phylum Arthropoda; class Insecta; order Diptera; family Stratiomyidae; genus Odontomyia; species Odontomyia ornata. Next base: position 353,694,701 of record OZ017738.1, on the reverse strand, counting down.
AGAAGTGTTGTTGAGAATGTAAGCAGTTGACTTGTTCATTAAGATCGTCCAACTTATGGGATGCGATATTTAGGTCATCTAATTTTATATTGGACAAATGGATTTGGTCAACGTAATAATTGAAGTTTGTTTTATTTATTTTATTTTCCTCGCAACAATCGTCTTCGACTATATTTAGACTAGGAATAATGTTTTCATAGTAGGAAATGATATCATTTTGAGTAGATAGTTGAGTCTGAGATGAGAAAGCTTTGCAATTCCTTGCTAGGGTCAAGATTCCTGTTTTGGATATTTCAGCGTCTTTGATAGTGTTATTGCAGTGTATAGTGAGCATACATGGTTCACTAATTACAATTATCCATCTATTGTTGACAAGATTCTGCCAGATTTCAATTTTTCCAGTGAGGAATTTCGTTGCACAGTCCAATGGAATTCTATTATTGACCTTCGTGAGGAGTGCTATTTCGCATATGGGTTTATTAAGAGTTGAATATATTATATAGTTTTCGCAAATGTACTGATTATACTCAAGTTGTCTACATGAGTCTAGAGTTTGAAATTGGGAATATTGTAGTTTATTTGTTGAAATGGCTAGAAATTCGAAACTAGGATCGATATAGGCGTATGTTTTTTGTTCAGTATGTGGTATTGGTAACGGGATTAGATGATAAAGTTTAAAATCAGTACTATCTGCCAACGGGAATGATAGAACAAATATCATTTGTTGCTTAAATGAAAATTGTATTTTAATTAAGTCCAGGATCTGATTTACATTCTTTATATCGGGTTTGATGGCATATTTTAATCCGGGTTTAAGATGCTGCTTAAAATTGTTTATTTCTTGAATCAATCTTTTGGGGCTCAATAAACTTGGATGAAGAGTATCTTTTCGAGATGCTATAATTATGTCTATGATTTCTTCTAGTCTTAATTCGATTTCGTTTAATAGAAACGTAAGTATGCTTAAATTTTCGATAATTTCTTGATTAAGATCGGTTTTGGAATTGAATTTATTTTGATCGACTAAGAATGCATTGAATTTATCGATGTTTTTATTTAGTTCTTTCTCTGAGAGTTGAAGTTGGGAAATCGTATTGTTGAAATTAGTAATTGTGGTTTTTACTACATTAATTTGATCTTTAATTAACAATTGTAGTTCTGATTCATCATGTTCAACTTTGTTTATAACTTTATCGTAATATTCTGCATCATTAGAGTCCATGGTACCGAACAAAAACTTGGATACTGATTAAACGATATTTAATATTCCTCTTCGGGATTTTAGATTTCCGACCATAGCTCCAATAGATTCTGACTTGCTTAGAATTTGAGGCATTTTGATATTAAATGAGTTTGAATTTTGGGTACAGTACATTTTAACATGTTCTTTAGTTATTTTGTCGCAAAGTTGAAATGACTGTTTAGCTATTCTTTTGATTAGACCTAATCTATCATGATATGACTTTATACGAGTATCTATGTGAGTAACAATTTTAAAGTAATCCGAATATAATTTTACGCTTCCCAAATGTTCGTAGAAGAGTCCACTTCCGGTGTCTATTTTCTCGACTTGATATTCATTGGCTTGCGTCTGTTGCGTTAATAAGCAGGAGAAGATGAGAGTAGTGAGGAAAAGCATTCTGAAAGAGAGGTTGGCTTTAGTTGATTCGTATGGACTTTAGGACGTTTATTGTTTTTAAGTTTGATAACAATATTTTTATTGTTGTCACAGATTTCTGCTATTTCATAGGGTCCTTTCCAGTTTGGTGAAAGCTTCTTGGAGGTTCCGGGTTTATTAGCATTATTTCTCATTAATACGTGATCACCTTTTTCGTATTTTGGATCATGGGCTTTCCTATCGTAGTAAGTTTTGCTTGTTGTTTTAGAATTTATAATATTTTGTTTGGCTATTTGGAAAGATTTGTTGAGTTTATATTTAAGTTGATCTACATATGAATCATATGTGTATCGGAATTCTGGAGTGTTTATTATAGAGCTTGGTAGAACAGGTTTTGTTCCGAAAATCAATTCATACGGAGTGAATTTTGTTGTTGAATGGACAGCTGTATTATAGGCAAACATAGCTAATGGAACATATTCGTCCCAATGGTTTTGTTGATTATTTATGTAATGTTTCAGGTAATCTTAAGTGTCGAATGGAATCTTTCGAGTGCACCATTCATTTGGGGATGATAAATGGTAGTATGGAGGAGCTTTATGTGAAATAGTTTTGCTACTTCTTTCATGAGATTTGAGGTGAAATCTGATCCTTGGTCTGTTAAAATCTGTTTTGGGATTCCGAATCTAGTTATGAATTGTAGTAGATTATTTGCTACTGTGCTTGCTTCATGGTTTGGTATGGGAAAAGCATCTGAAAACTTAGTCAGATCATCTTGAAGAGTTAGAATGAATCGGTTTCCGTTTTCTGTAATAGGTAGGGGTCCTACGATATCGAGACTAATTTTTTCAAACGCAACGTCAGCTGTAGAGGCTATCTCCATTGGAGCTTTTGTTAACTTTCTAGAGGTTTTGTTGGTTTGACATGACGCACAGGCTTTAATATAAGATTTAATGTCCTTTTTCATGTTTTTCCACTTGTAGTATTGCTTTATTTTGTTATAAGTTTTGTGAAATCCATTATGACCAGCTGTTGGAGAATCATAGAACTGATTTAAGATATCAGGAACTTGCTCTGTAGTGGGAACAATAATTTGGTTATGATGTATGTTTATTTTTATTTTTTCGTTCCGGAATATAAATTGAATGATATCTCTGAGTTTGTTGTAATTAAATTGATTTATGGGATCGACTGGATTTGGTATATTTATTTCATGGATTTTGTCTTTTATAAGTTGTTTTTTGAGATTCTGCATGCAGTGAAAGAAAGCTTGATGAGGGTTTTTCGAAGAATGAATATTTGAGAAAGCAATGATATATTGTTTGCTTATAGATTTTTGACCTCGTAGAGTTGATTTTTCGACCTCGTAGAGTTCATAGCTTTTATTTAGAATAATTTCTTTGTTTAAACTTCTGTCAAGGAGTAGAGTTGTATGAGGGTTTTGTTCATCTTTATCTATTGCAGTGAAATATGCAATATGTGATTTGGTGGAATCAATGGCACTATTGAGATCGTTATAATTGAAGACATTAGGAGTCATTGAGTTGTAAAAAAATTTTACATAGTCTTGGAATGTATCATCCATTTTATTTTGAAGGATATTTACTTCGGAATTGTCAGCATCGATTTCAATTCGAGATAATGCATCTGCGTTAGAATTAACTCTACCTTGTTTGTATACTATTTCATAGTCAAACTCTACGAGCTTCAGTCTCCATCTGATAAGTTTGCTACTTTGGTCTTTACAATTCTGTAGCCAGATAAGAGGACGATGGTCTGTAACGATCTTGAATTTTCTTCCATATAAGTATGGTCGAAATGTTTGAACTGCCCATACAATTGCCAATAGTTCCCTTTCAGTAGAGTTATAGTTTGATTCGGATCGATTTTAAGGTACGGCTAGCGTATGAAATTGGATGGTCTACCTTCTGATTGTCCATCTGACTCAAGACTACACCGATTGCAAAATTTGATGCGTCAGTAGTCAAAATGAACTCTTTTGAGAAATTGGGATATTGAAGGATGGGAGCCGAAATTAGCTTTGATTTCAAATCTTCGAATGCTATATTCTGTTCTTCTGACCATTCGAATTTAGTATCTTTTCTCAGGAGTTTCGTTAACGGCTTGGTGATTTTGGAAAAGTTTTTAATGAAACGTCGATAGTATCCGCAGAGCTCAAGAAATGATTTTATTCCTTTAGGGTTCTTAGGAATTGGAAATTCCTTGACTGCCTTGATTTTGTCTGGGTTAGGAAGAACACCATTACTCGAAATAACATGACCAAGATATACGACTTCGTGTCGCATGAACTCACATTTTAGAGGTACCAATTTTAAACCACTCTCACGAATTCTTTTGAATACGTTTTTGAGCTTTAATTCGTGATCTTCGATGGAACTTGCATATATGACAATATCATCCAGATAAACAAAGCATTGAATTCCCTGCAAACCAGACAATACTGTGTTCATGAGGCGTTGAAAAGTCGCCGGAGCGTTTTTCAAACCGAAAGGCATCCTAACGTATTCATAGTGCCCCAAGGGTGAGTTGAAAGCAGTTTTGGGTCGGTCTTCTGGACGCACATTTATTTGATGGAACCCACTCGCTAAATCCAAAGTGGTAAAATATTTAGAATGTCCAAGTTGATCTAAGATGTCTGTTATATTTAGTATGGGGAAAACATCAGATTCTGTGACGTTATTAAGCTTCCTATAGTCAATCACCACTCTCCATTTGGTTTTCCCAGAGGCATCCTGTTTTTTGGGGACTACCCAAAGTGGTGCTGACCATGGACTATTAGAAGGCTGGATTATGTTTTGGTTAAGAATTTTATTTATTTGTTCGTTAACCTCATCTTTATGAACCTCAAGATAACGATATGTTTTTGCTGAAATGGGTCTAAAACCAGTGAGATTGATTTCGTGATAGCACAAATTTGTGCTTGTTAGTTGATCGCCTTCGAGGCAGAATAAGTCTGAATATTCGTATGTAATGTCCTGAATGGACTTCTTTTCTTCTTTATTGAGGTGATCCAGACGTAATGATTTTTCAAGTAAATCTCTACGATTTGGAGAGTTACGAAGATTTAGATTTTGTTTTGATTGACTTGGATTTATTTGACATAGGAATTGATTTGGAGATTTTGTATGGATTTGATTTTGCATTTGATGTGGAGATTTTGAATGGTTTTTATCTTGCATTTGATTTAGAGATTTTGAATGATTTTGGTTTTGTGTTTGATTTAGAGATTGCAAATGATTTTGACTTTGTTTTTGATTTGGAGATTTTGAATGATTTGGGTTTTGTATTTGATTTAGAGATTTCGAATGATTTTGATACTGTGTTGGATTTAGAGGATTTATTTCTGATTCATATGATGAGTCAAAGTTTAAAAGATTTTGATTAGATTCTTTGATTTTGATCACACCATCAAGATCATGAATCCCTTCTAGATATACTTCCGGTAAGACTATGTCTTCGTCATGCTCGTTGATGCTTACAATAGAAACAAAAGCTTTATTGTTTTGGTCAACAGCAGTTATTGCTTCGCTAAGAAAAACTCCAGGGGATGGTTCCCTTCGGTTTACAATGCCTTCCTTGATTTGAGGATTCTGGATATTGATTCTGGCAAAGCTTATTGAACGTGATCTAATTGTGAAAATTGTTGGGTTTTCTGGTTGATTTTCAGTGGTTTCGGATTTTAAAAATTCGGCGGATACCTGATTAGGTATGCATCCTTGCTGTGGTTCATTGTAACCGGCATATATGTCCATTCCCAATAAACAATCTTTTATTTTTAGAAACTTTTCCGAGAAGTCTAGGATGCAGCCGTGCGTACACATAAAATCGCACCCCAGTACTCCGTCGCCAGGTATATTATTTTCCTGAAAGACCACGTAGAATTTCTGCTGCAAAGCCTGCTGTGGAAATTTCAGACTTATTTTAGAAGATCCCAACGGTGAGAGAGATCCATTTATCCCACAGAAATCTTTTCTGTCCCCAGCAGCTACAACAGTGCTTCCCGACAATGAACGGCCTTTGATGATTGAATAAGATGCGCATGTATCAACCAGAAATCGAAATGAAGTAGATTTAGCATTTGGGCTATTGATAGTGATATAGGGGATCCGACCTCCTCTATCAGAAAATATTCCATAGGGTTTTACATCGAATTTAGAATTTCTGAGACTGTCCGAACACCTTGGTTCGGAGTCGTTACCCCGTTTTTTGGATTCGTTGAAGAACTAAAGGTTTCACCAGTTTTATTTTTGCTATTGTTGAATGCGCGTTTTCGACATTCTTGGATTAAGTGTCCTTTCTTTTTGCAGTAGTTGCAAGTTTTTTGAGTAGTGACGAACACGCGTTGGGAAGGATTTTGATTGATTTTGCGGTAGCATTCGGATGCATTGTGATTTTTTAGTTCACAGATATTACAAAATTTAGTGGTCCTACTTGTAGAAAGTTCGGAACTAGTAGTTTTTGATTTTATGAGGTTAGAGAGTTTGTCTTCCTCGATTGCAACTTGCATTGCTTCCGTAAATTTTTTACGTTTCGTGCCCGGAGGATGTTGCTAATGGATGGGTCAATATTGAGGATAAAAATATGTAGGATGAGATCATCCATTGCCGCTATTCGGCCCTTCAATTCACCTTCATCTTCTATCGATTGTTTTACACACACTATAAGATTTTTCGCGGCGGTTTCGATCCGAACTATGAACTGGGATATCGTTTCTTTCGGGAGCTGTTTGCATTGCTGCAATTCAATGAGAAGGTGATTATAGTGCTTTTTATCACCATACAATAATTTCAGGAAATCACACAAATCGTTCCAACTTCCAAATGTATGATTGGATGCGGCTAATTCGGCCTTGCCCTCTAATTCGATGATTGCGTAATCCAACAGAACAGGTCTCTGTTCAGGATACGCTAGCTTAAATGCACGATCACATCCTGTGATGTATGAATTTAATTAATCGCGGTTTCCGTCAAATGGTTTGATAATTTTAGAAGAATAGAAAGACTCACTTTTTCAACTAGATGCATTTCAGAAACACTATCCGCGATAGAACCGTTAGCCAAGTCATTGATTGAATCTGCGGCTTCCACCATTTTTTTTTGTTTCACTAAACACTTTCACAATATTCTTAATTTAGTCTTAATATAATTTGATTTCAGGGGAAATTGATATATGCTGATACAATACTTATGGTATTTAAATATTCAGAATTATATGAGAAATTTGAAAAATTTGGTATTTAAATATTAAGAATTATATAAGAAATTTGAAAATTATTTTTGTAGGAACGTATTTTCTTATTTTATATATATATATATATATATATATATATATATATATATATATATATATATATATATATATATATATATATAAATCTTAATGAAGGTTTTGAATCTGACTCACGTGACTTTTTCCGTTGGAGGATGAACAATGGTTGAATACGGTTGATAATGCTGTAACTTTTGATGATTCTGTTCAACAGCTGCAGGCAATCGTTGCACTTAATAGTTGCAGTGGATTGGATAGTAGTTGCTCCTGGCAGTTGCTATTGATGTTACATTGTTGTAGTTTTTGTTGCTCCGGATGATTGTTATTAGTAGTCGCAATCGATTGCAATTGATGTTGATGCGATTTAATGTTGCAGTTGATTTTGATGCGTTTTGATGGCCGTGGCTAGCAGTCTCGATTGATATTGATGCGATTGAAAACTTCAAGGTTTCTCCTGATAATTGCAGTCAGTAGATTCTGAGCTGCGGCCCAATATTCGAGTGTCTTCTGAGAAAAAAGAAAGTTTTTGTTACCAGTGCAAAAGACAGTTCGTACTCTGGATGATTAATTGTCTCTAATCATCCCACTTCTGACACCAAATTTAGTTCTGCCTGTTATGGGCTGTTGTCTTCACAAAATGCACTTTCACTTTTAACAATATTCTTTATTCCAAACGCTAATTATAACTTAATTAAAATTGAATTTAATGGGCTTCACTGAACTTAATACTACAGGAACTTCTTCACTGAATCGAAACTGAACTATGTAACAATCGTAGATTCTAATTTTTACTCTAGCCCTTTTATAGTACAATTTTTGTCCATCTATTTCACAATATTGCAAAAATCTTAAACCTAATACGTTCCATTTGTTTAGATAAGTTTATAGCCTAAGATTTGTTTACAATATAATGTCTCTTTCTTAATTTGCTTAATGCTATTTCGCAGATTCAATTTCGCGCTAAGTATTCCCGAAATGTTTATACAATTCAAATCTGAATTCGTTCATTATTGTTTAGTTTTTGAAGTGTCGCGAATCTTATCACAATTTGGCGAATTGTGCTTATCCGAATGGCAATAATCGCAAAAGTATAAACGCTCATAGGAAATGGATTTGGAGGGTTGGTTTCCGGTGATTGGCATGTTTATGCGTTATTTCTGAAATTTTTAAGTTGAATTAGATTTCACGGATACAGTGTGTTTAAATTGATTCTTCAGAAAAACGATTAGCCTTTAAGTTAATATTCCTGGAATCAATTAATATTTTGGTAATTAATATTTTGGTAAATTAAAGTTGGATGAGATCAGCAATTAGGATTGTAGGTGAGTGATGGGAGCATGCGGTCCATAACAGTTACTTAACCAATTCTCTTTTCGCGTGCGTCGATAGATTCTGATCACCTTCGATACAAAGAATTTCTCCTATTTTTGTAGTAACCGTGGACGTTTCTTCATTTGAAGTGATAGGGCGCCCAGATATTTCAATTTTGGTAGCTAGTTTGCTTTGCTGTAATTGCTTAATTGTTAAGGATTACATTATCAGGGTATAAATTATTTCACGTCGAGCTTAAGGTGTCAATTTTTTTCCCAAATTTCAGTGTCATAGAGTTGAAATCATTAATTTAGTTGCAGCAGCATTCCACGATGTTTAATGTTCTGCTAGCTCCTCTTTCAAGAATTTACGCAATTCAAGAAATTCTGCGTTCTTGTTTTGGAACTCTGTTTTGTACTCAAATGCTCGTTTATGTCATCAATTATTTCACGGCGAGTTTTAGTAGAAACATTAGTTTTATTTTTGCAATATTTGGCGAGATTTCTATAATTCGTTTCAGAGAAACTCGCACATACTGTTGTATGTGTTGCAGCTCATACATTCCAGTGAATCACTTTTGTCTGCAATAATCAATCGGATAGATTGTTCCGTTTTACAAAGATGTAGCGATCCAGTTCCTATAATTTTATCTCTAAGCATAGCCATTGAGCTGTGGCTCTCTTAGTGCTGTAGGAGCTATCATTGGGATGGAGAGTCATTGCATGTGGACACGTACCATCAGAAGCTTAGGTCCAGCTGCAAGAGCTGCATGGGCTACCAATCCCATCAGGATGTCCCACCTCTTATTGTGTGTCACAACTTCCTGCGTCAGTGACGAGGTTGCACAAAGGATCGCGTAAATAATGTCACTGATGGCCGAGATTGCCAAAGGAATTCGGTTCTCAGTATAAACATTTGAATTTGAACTTAAATTTCTTTCGTCCCATGTAAGAAAATACCATTCTGGTTGGGAACAAACATCATTTTCATTAGAGTTCATTCCCTATAAGTTATCCACTTCCATGGGCTCTCCCGGTTGATGTCTCCAGATGCCTGAATATCTTCAAAAATGTCCTTGAGAATTATTTTGATTAGGATTAGAGCCAGAATTTTGTCGAGTTTGATGGCTTTGGCTTCTATTAACATGATTTTCTGGTCGAAACTCATTGTCTGTTTCTTTTTGCGTATTTTTTTCTTTAGTCCGTAATTTTTTCGATTCATATTTTTGGTGCCAGTTTGAGTTTTGTTTTTCATTGTTTTTAAATAGTTTTTTAGAAGATGAATTGGAAGAGTCCCCTTTTTGAAATTCATGCCTTACGCCAGAATTTTAATTCCTGCAGGTACCTGCCGTATATATTTTGACTCGAGGATATCTGGTTTATTGGGGCAACCTACACTTTTCATTATCTCCAGGCCATTAATATTTTTTTTATGATGTTCGGTGATTATATGTTTTGCGATTGACGACGAGTATCTGGTTACTTTGCTGCTATGGTCGCTTCTCAAAGATGCTCGTGAAATCTTACTGGCACCCTATGTTAACTTTAGGGCAATCGTTGCAGCTAACTCTGGAGATACCGCTCCTTTCTAGGATCCTTTTCTATTCCTAAATGTGTTTGAATTGTATGGTGGCGGTTTGCTGTCACTATTTGTATCTGGTGTTACTTGGACGCTTTTCTGATTTCTTTCAGATATTTCATGTTGTTTACACTGATTCGCCTGCACTCTGCATTTTGCTTGCCCAATGTTGTTCACTTGCGTATTTGTAGCTTATTATTCTTTTTTCGGATTATGTTTTCGATTGCGTTGCTATCGAACCCATTTATTTTTGCTGGGTCAATAATCCATTGTTTTTCTCGAGTATAGCGTTCGTCGTTTAGCAGTGTTGTCAGCAACCCGTGCATCATCGAGTGGTGCGCTGCCATTTTATACGCGTATGAGTGAAACGAGTCGCTGCTTATTGTACGCCGAGTTTAGTTTTGTTTCCGATAAATGTCGAATTCGATTTTACCATTATTCCTGGTAATCCTCAGATCTAGCAACAGAATTGCGTCATGTTGTTCCGTTTCCATGGTGAATTTGATTTTTGGATTGATACGATTTATGCATTGGAAGGTATTTTCCAGTTCGTATCTGGGAAGTATGGCTAATATGTCATCTACATATCTTGCCCAGAATCTTTTCATCAAGCCTTCCTTTTCGATGATGTCTTTAATATAAGCCATAAAGATCTCGCTGATCACTGGTGAAAGTGGGTTTCCCATTGCCGTTCCGAATGTTTCATAGAATTTGTTTCGGAGCGTGAAATAATTCTCGTTCAATACACAACCGTGCTAGCTTCAGAAACAACTTCAAAACAAACAATAGGTTGGATTCAGATAAGAGTTTGAAAAGTTTGTATTCCGTGTTGATTTTTTCGAAAGGGGCTCAACAAAATAGGGAAATTTTATCAAATGTGTCTTTTGAGGACTCAAGAAACACTTGTGAAAGATCATCGATCATTGTACTAAACGAATCAAATATCAAGCTTGCTACGTCATTGACAAATTGTTGCGATTGATATCTTGATAAGTTTGATTGATTGTAAAACTTAAGAACGAATAATAGCCCTTTTTTTAAATACATCACTAATGTTTTCGTTAATTGTTAGTTTGCAGGTGTAATTTCAAATTCTTCATCTACAATATCCACATTATCATTGACAATTTGTGCAGTAGTATTTGCTATAGTTTCAATGTGTTTTGTTTTCATGTGACATTTGACCATGTACATATTTTGAAATTTACGCGTACAACCCTTTTGTCCTCATGCATTGAGTTTATGGACGAACTTAAAATGTGCACAAAGAGAGTTTAAATCAAGAAAACTTTGTTACATTGAAAGCAAATCATTATGGTACCATGGCTTCTAAACCATATTTAAAAGCGAAATATGTTTGGGTAGATTTGTCTGATTTCAAATTAATTTGAAAAATATATTTTTGCATAAAAAGCCCAACTAAATAGCTCTCTTGTACAGAACAAATATCAAAGCTTTAAACACAATATCTAGTGCTTTCAAGAAATTACTAAACGAATATGATGCATTGTCAATTCGAATCTTGAATTCTGTAATTGTATCCCAATCACTTCCAATAGTAAGAATTCTAGGTTGAATTGTGAGTCCAAGATCAGCATATCGTAGCTCATTCGTTGTTCAAGAGCTGGATTGATGTCGTTTTCACTCTGAATTGCGTTATTTAAGAAGTAATTATTGATTCTAAGTGGAAATATGTTACCTTTACTAAAAGCAAAATACTTTATCTGCAATCTGCTACAGTGCGCATCTACTTTGAATATTTAGTTTTTATGTACGTACGAGTAATAAGTACCTATACTTGAAAACGTCTCGAGAGTTTTCTGATAAGTCACTATCAAGCTTTGTAAGGAGGTATTTGGATTGAGGGTCTTTGACATATTCCCTTAAGTAATCTTAAAGTTGCGGTATTATCGAAACCCTTGTACTGACTAAATTGAACTCCTCAGGAAATAGCAACTTGAAATCCAGCTCAATCTACAAAGAAATGAACTTGTAAAAAAAACATTTGGACTTAATTATGGTTTTTACCAAAGTGTAGCCCGAATTGTACATGTAAACTGGCCATTTTCTAATGATCTTGCTAATATTTCCTGCTTTTTTTAGGGTCTCCATACGAAGTTCATGACATAAAATCCACTTTTGTTGCACTTCAAGCCAATTTTCTTTATCATACTTTAAAACAGCTTGTAATGATCTTGATTCTCCTTCAGAAACTAAGATTAAATTGAAGCTTTTCATAATGTAATCAATTCATTAATTTGAAATTTTACCATCGTTGCTAGTAGAATTTTCTTCGGATATTAATTGTAAACATTCTGAATCACTACCCGATTATTTGTATCTCCTGTCAATTAAATTATACTTCCTATAGCTTCTGCTTGCATTATTGTATCTGTGGAATAATTTTCCCGATGGACCGGTATTTCTAAAGCAAAGAATGTGATATACATCCTAAAAACATTGGTGAATATCTTGAAGTAAATATTAAATATTTTCAAAAACTTACTTTGTTTTCTCTTGGGAAGTACTTTTCGCTAGAACTAGAAATCTGAAACGCACATATACTTCTTTCTGTTAACAAAATGATCAACGATAACGTCGACTCAATATAAACGATATTTTGAATCGCGTTTTTTTTTTAGTTTATAATATTCAAAAATTAATTTTCCTTTAGGATTAATGGAAAGTACTGTTTTAAGATCCTATAAAGATTTTAATATCAGTTAAAAGCATTAGAGTTTTATATTGTTAATTGTACCGATTTCTATTTCTTTGATGAATGCGTAAATTCTCTCTCAGACACGTCAGCATTTGCTTCAATACTATTACTTTGAATCCACAATTCCAAAGTACTTTGAATTCGAGGTTCGTTAAGATTTGAAGATGGAAAACTTCAACACGAAATACACACACTTTCAACTTCCGACTCAAAACCCTTTAAAATACAATAGAATGTGTAAATAGATTAGATAGAATAAAATGTTGAAACATTTAACTGTCTCCACTCCCGTAATTTTTGAGAAAATTCAACTCTCAATCCAATTTTCGGAATCAACTCAGCCACTTCAGATTTTGCTTTATACTTTAGCACTTCAAAATCTGTTTCATGCTCTTTCAGCAAACAAAATAATATAATACGTCACATAAATTATTCTTTTCTGACGATAATCTAGCATAACCTTATAATGATCATTTCAATCAAGAGTAGCGCTTGTTGTTTAAACTTGTCCAACAAATAAATCACAATATTTATCATTAGCCAAATCATTGTCAGGTTTCAAAAATTTCTTTAAAAAGTCGTACCGTCAAATAAACTACACAATTGCGGAAATTCCACATAGCTAGCAATTCCAGCACTACACTTGCTAAGCTCAGTTACGTGGACCAATTCGTCCACTCAATTCTCAGACGTAACTGCTCATTCCACTTAAATTATTGAAATCCATTTATATTTTTCGAAAAGACATACTGATCACAAACCGGTCACTATCAGATGCCAACACGAAATAAACGAACCGCACACGAGCCCAAATTTTTCCATAAACATACGGAAATCATTTCTAGGAAGGGCTGCTGTCGCTGATCAATACAAATTTGTGGTGAATACACCAATTGCGATTTGATGCAATATGTATACTTGACAATCTCAATATGTAAATTAGGAATCCGGTTTTCTAAGTTACGAAAAAAATATATTTTTATTTAGATGTTCGTTGTACAATAATTTTCTTAAGACTATCCATCTCTTGCACGTTAGCATGATTTATTATTCTCTCTTTAGTTATCACTATCGTTGCTGATTATTTCATTATTGCCACATTATTCTGTTTACATCTTGTTACGATAAATAAGTTGTTACAGTCATTCTCGACATCTTTTGGAAATATCATAGTTTTAAGCAGGAGTCAAGTTCTGTTCTTTATAGAGCGCCAGCGTTACTATATGTTTTTTTTAAAGAGTTGAGAGTTTTAATTGAAATAAAACATTTAAAATTATTTGTATGTTTTTTAATGAAAGTAAATTCAATTGCATTTAATGATTAAAAATTATTTCTGGCAAATGGATACCACGACTAGTAGTTACAAAACATGTTCGATCAACCCAATTTTTGACCAGCATAAACCAACGATCTGATGTACCCCCAAAGAAAATAACCTTGAAGAGTCGAATAGCATGAACTTAGAGGCCAATTGACTGGACCATTTCTTGAAATAATGTTGTCTCCGAATTTCGTTTTCAATAAGTCGATTGTTTTGGTGACTGTGTGGCATGTAGCTCCATCCAGTTGGAACAAAATTAATCTTGAAAGGATCTAAACTAAAATCTTTATATGAAATTTCTGTGAGAAAATGTACCTATCGCCAAGAGCTCTTTTCCTATAATCGGTTCGTTCAGTTCGTGTTTTTTTAATGTTCTGCTCGCAAAGGAGAGTGGTAAGCCCGAACCGATTTCTCCTTGAGATAGTAAAGCACTCTTCACGATATACCTTTGGCGGTATCACAAAAACAAAAGAAAAACTTCTTCTTAAATATCAGAAACTTCTTATTTATAATTCGAAAACTTCTTCGGCGATTTAAACTTCTTCTTAAATATCGGAAATTCTTCGGCGATTTCAACTCCTTCCGGCGCGGTCAACTCAAGACTCAAGCCATGTGTAGTTGAAATTTAATAAACTTTGTTAGCAATAGTATGATTTATCATTTTTACATTTTCCTGAATAAAATCGTAAGTGTACCCTTAAATCCATTGAAATTTTACTCATATATATGGCCACTTAAGGTTAACAAACTATGACAATTTTAAAAGAATTAGAAAGTATTTAATGAAGTTATGGTAGTTTAAATTATCGGTGTTACAACAACAAGCATATAAATATGTGCTTCCAATCAGCTCAGACACTTTGGGCTTGTCAGGATTTGCATGAAAATTTCAGGAGATGTACATATATCATGCACATCTTTGAGAATCTGTGCAACCAGTGATATTATTAATCGTAAGACAAAATTATGAGAAAACTTAAGTTATTTTCCCCAACTTCAGCTTAGAAAGTCCGGCTATTAACTCTTGATGAAAACATACATTTGAAAGGTGGAAAATTTATGATGGTGACTCATAAGTACAACAATAACAAATACCTTAGAAGTTAAAATTGACTCAACTTTGTTAATAAGAGTAGAATTTGTAAACAAAGCATTTTTCCCTGTGAATTCGCATGGGTCGTGGAGACGTCAGGAACTGAATAATTTCCATTGTTTAAACTGTGTTGAATGCCAGTACGAGTACAATTTATAAGTTCGAAGTCCCTTTGTTCGACTATCGGGAAGAACGCTGATATGATTAAACTGTTTCCATTTTTTTTTGTAATTTGTGTCCTCTTTACCTCCCTCGGTTCGATGTATAATCCCTTTCCTAACTATGACTGTACTAGTGCCAGTGTTTTGTGCAAGGTGGTTGGCGAGCATATTTCTGCGAGACTTCCAGTTCCCGATTGAATCTTAAACAAGCCGTTGTAACGATTCTGAATATGTTCAAGCCATTCAAAGGCTAATTGATATGTTGTTGAGAAATCAATGCTGATTCGGTTCTGGTCGATGGATCTGTACCATGAGGCCATTTTTGTCGATGCCTTGGAAATCTGATTGAATTTCTCAGAAATGGCATTTAGTTTAGTTGTTAATACATGATTAGTATCATTGACTCTAGCAGTCGTGGTTAACAGCAAATGCCCTTGATATTGCATGGTATCAATAAGACGTCTCTGGTTTCCATCTCATATGTCGATATCTGTGTAGACTTCATCGTTCACTCCGAATATACCTTGCAATATGTTTCCAAGAATTCCACGCCAAAATCGATTTTGGATCCACGAGGCGATTGGTTCAAACGTACTATTGACTCCATGGCTCAGCCGCTCTACTAGCTCCTTGCATCGTGTATCCTGATGAAGTCGACCACCTTCATCGGAAATGTAAGATGTATTCCAACGTACTTGTTGAAGATTGGAATTAGTGCCATTATCGCTGATCAGTGTGTGACACATGCCCCTTCTAGCAATGAATCTCCTTATTGCCGCGATGCAAGCCTTTGCCGTTAAGTCACTCTCTAATTACAAATGTACTGCCTTTGTTGAAAGACATACAAAGACGGCGATATAAGCTTTTGTTGTTTTGCTGCCACTGCCACTACTCCATTTAATGGTGATGGGTCCAGCATAATCAATCCCAGTACGAGCAAACGGTTTGCCGGTATGAACTCGTTTGTATGGTAACTGACCCATTAGCTGTTGGCTAGGTTTCGCGTTAACCTTGAAATATGTCACGCATTTCCTACCTAATGCCTTAACTGCTGTTGCTCCGTCAATAATTATCCAGAACTTCGTTCGGACTGTAGTGTGAACTTCCAGAACTTCGTTCGGACTGTAGTGTGAACCAGCTGTTGACCTCTGTTCAAAGTAAGACGATGATAGTGTTTGAAAATTAGATTCGCTAGGTGTCCCCTAGGCAAAATAATTTGAGACTTCGTATCATGGCTCAATGCACTGTGTTGTGACCTTCCACCTACTTTGAGCAGTCCTTCTGTATCCAGAAATGGCCACTGTCTTATAAGACGACTGAACTTACGCAACGGGATTTGATTCTTCAGTTGCTCGATTTCGTCTTGGAACGCTTCTCGTTGGGTGTTACGAAAGCAAATCAATTCCGCTTCCTTCAGTTCATCACTGGTCGAAAACGTACTGCTAGTTTTGTTTTTCTACCTACGACAATATGCGATTACTCTTGTCAGTTTCGTAAAGGATGAGAATCTTTTGAAGATGGCGGTTTGTTCATATATGATTTTTGGAGCTGAGTCACTCATTAAGCCTTACAATGTATCTTCCAGAGCCATCCCGTCTGGTTGTTTTCTGGTACCATTCCATAGCAGCAGTTTCTTCGGGCTTTAAGATAGGCTTAACTAGTGCTTCTGTAAGATCCCAGATATGTTTAACCAGTTGGTCTGTTTCCTCTTCAGTACTGACCAATGATACGTATCCTACCAAAGAATTTGACGTCGATGCCCAAGTAGAATCCATCCGAATATAGTATTGACAGTGCAATGAGGTCTTTTCTCGAATCCCGGAAGAACTACAGAATTATAAACGTCTGCACCAAGCAAAACACCAATACGTGATGGTGTCCGACATGACGGGTCCGCTAAGTCACCACGGTACAATGCCTTTGGAAGCTTCACTTCAGTGTCTATTGAAGGACATAGATTAGTGATATTAGGTATCACCCAAGCTGACACGGCTAACACATTCTCAAAGTCTTGGATTGATATTAGCAGCGCGCTCCCCATCGTTTGAACCTTTGAGGTTGCTCCCAGAACACAAATCTTAACTTTAGAATATTCGCGCTTCAGTCCAAGCAATTGAGCAGCTGATTCCGTAATAAAAGAAGATAATGTCATATACTTTTTTTATTGCTGTCGTGGAGCGATATAGTCTGCTGTTTTGAGCACGTACGACATCTGAAGTTAGATGGATATTTATTGATGACATGTCCTTGGCTCAAGCAGTTGAAGCATAGTT
The DNA here is from genome assembly GCA_963969285.1 of Odontomyia ornata. Classification (NCBI taxonomy): domain Eukaryota; kingdom Metazoa; phylum Arthropoda; class Insecta; order Diptera; family Stratiomyidae; genus Odontomyia; species Odontomyia ornata. The sequence goes on along the minus strand of OZ017738.1, from coordinate 353,677,338 downwards.
TATGCCGTTTTGCAGCCTCTTGCCGCTGCTCCAACTTCATTGCCTTGAACGCATCGCATTGGTTTATGTAATGACTTTTGCTGCGAATGCTGCTGGTCAGTATGTCACGAACAGTAAGTGCATCAACTTTTTGGGGTTTCTTATGACCATTCAATGCTTCTAATGTCCTGAAACGACCTCTTAGGAACTCTATGAACGTTGCTAGAGTGGGTATCTCTGACGATATTCCAATCGATGTTTCCCATAATCTTCGTGTATCATGGTCTAGTCTTTGTGTGACCGAATAAATTATCAATATGTCCCAATGCTCAGTGTGTACATCAATGCTCTTCATATTGGCAATGAGTTCAGTCGTAGTATCCATGAACTGCTTAATGTTGGAGTCGCGTTCCTCCTTGGCTGCCGGTATTTTTTAAAACGTATGCATATAGCTCCACGCTATAGATCGTTTGTTGTCGTATCGTTTACGAAGCATTTCTAATGCAACCTCATCATTCCCGCTGTTGATATCCATATGCTGGATGACACGTGTCGCCTCTCCAATCAGGTGAGCCTTTAAATACTGCATCTTCTCTACCGAAGATAATTACTCGTTATTACGCACCATTGAGGTGAACAAATCGATGTACATCCGCCATTGCCTGTAACTCCCGTCGAACTTGGGAATTACTAATTGCTCAAGCTGAACCTTTTAGCTCCTAATGCAACAGGCTCACTAATGAAAGTGCTCAATCCATCCTTATGCTGTCTGATGCCACCTTTGAACGCCCATTGCTAGTCCAATTAGTGGTTCTCGCTGATCTCAAAATCTTCAAGATACGAGTTGCGCCGCTCAGAATTGTTGGCCGTCTCGTCGAGCACAAGAGTATGCTGCTCCTGACATGCTATCCATAGTTCCTGCAGCCGTTGCAACCTCGCCTCGAAATGGCCAAGATTATGGCGATCCTTGCTATCCTTCCCGAAGTTCTTCTTCAGCCTCGCAATGTTGCAAAAGTTGTCGTACTGTTTGACCGCAATCGACGATGTTCCCTTATCGTGTCTCACCGCAGCAGATGCTGATTTGTCGCCTCTTGTTTCCGGCATGTTGGTAGAGATCCCCCGTGGGATATAATTCAGCACTGGTGTTGATTACTTTCGTATTCTTGTAACGATGGAACCAAAATACTCATCTCCACCAACTTGTATAATGCTTCAAACGGTGGAGATGATGAGTATTTGCTGCGCTAAGAACAGATTTCATCCACTATAAACCAGGGCCAAATTACCTCTGTCCACGACAATCTGCTGCTGGTGTCCAATAGTATCTTATCCGTATCCACAAATATTCAGTCTGCTATCCGGCTCCAAAAATGTTGGGTGTTGTTAACTTCAACAACCAAACTGTGAGAACAAATAAAACACACCGTGCGGTTCTGCTACTGATCAACCTTTATTTCCATATTTTTCCTATTTATAACACAAAACATCCTAATCATCAAATTTACAATCGAATTACAACTACCCGAACAGAGTTCAATACGCAGGCATATGTTTATTGTCGCATAAATACATTTCACGCATTTTCAGTTGCTTCAATGAAGTTCAATGAAACGCAAGGTTTGTTACATATAAAACTGAACATGCAAACAAATAAGAGTCCAATAAATTGTATAGAATGCTTCAATGCGTTTTTCTTAGTTTATGTGCATTACGTTAATAGTAATATGATGGATGAAAGGCCTTTGATTAAATAATAATATCATAATTCTTAACAGGAGGCTTTGTTTAGAAATTCTCCTATTGTCTGTTTATTGTTTGTATTTTTTGGTTCGTTTCCTTCCCACATTCGTGTCCCTGTTGTTCCTTTAACTGCTTGAGCGAAACTCATATTTTCCGTAATGCGGCTATCTTTTATGGGCATCCTATGAAACTTTGTTTGCCTTTCATCTTTTATTTTAATCTTGTTCGCCATATTTCGCATCCCTTATAATTAACTGTATGCCCTACCTGTTCACATAGGACACAAGCTAGCTTTTTTTCGTTGGAAGTCATGCAGTTCCCCTCTTCATGACTATTTAAACATTTTACCCATCTATTTTCCATAGCGCAATGGATTTGTACGTGTCCGATTCTCTGGCATTTATAGGTTTGTAGTGGTCCAATTTTATTTGATTTTTGTACTATAACTTTTTGATTAAGGATATATCTTACTTTAAGATAGCCGTTAACTTAAGTGTCAGCTTTAAGTTTAATTATAAAGCAGTTTAGGTAGCCTTTTTTCCTGTTTATAAATGGGACGATTTTGATGATTTCCTCTAATCCTAACTCATTAAAAGCATTTAGAACATCTTCGGCAGTGTAGCCTTTACGTAGATTTTTCATATTAAAATTATCGTTTTTTGTTCCCTGTGAGGTGAAATAATTACAATACAACAGCATTTATTGAAGATATGTACTGTAACGATTCGCCACTCGGTACCTCGCTATGCAAAGAATATGGTTGACAATAATTATATTCAAACGTATATATGTTTGAATTACCTAACCAAGCGGCTGGGCCGCAGGGATTTCTGGCGAAGATCGTTTTGATCCACTGACGCCATGATTACTAAGTATATATATATAAATATATGTATATATATATATATATATATATATATATATATATATATATATATATATATATATATATATATATCGCAAAAGAGATTTTACTCTATGCGACTACTCCTTTGTACGCAACGATATTATCGCGAGGATTCCAAACAGCGTAAATCGCAGAGAAACAGTTCCTTTCAGTTTCAGAAATCAACTGTATTTTCTTTATACTTACTTTCCTATTTATACAATTTCTTACTTGCTAATGTCCTAAATAATTTATTATTCATCGATTGTCTTACATTCAAAAACCTATTTAATTTATTGCTCATAAACTTAACCCTAAGAAATTGTTATAATACTTAATCATACCTTCATTCCTCACACTTCATAAAATTGAAACCACTTGACCAAGCTCACAATTAGTTTTTCTATTTTCCATCAACCATATGGATAATTGTTTCATATAGCACGCGTCGTCACAACATGTAAAATCACGGATCAGATTGCACTTTAACATGTGCATACGATTCTACGCGCGACCATAATTTATGGTTGAAGAAATGAATGAATGAATGAGGTAAGTATGAATGAACTTGAACTTAAATTCGAATGAATTTAATACATTCTAATTTAAGTATATTTATGATTTGAATTCGAGTTAAAGAAATGAATTTGAACTTGAATTCAAATGGACTTTTTTATACATTACAGTACTATCTTTACTTTGGTTTCATGATTATTGGTGTTTATAATACTTCTGTTTTTATTGTAGCTTTGATTTATACCCTCTGCTTGAGAGTTTCTCCGGCTGAGGACTTTCAATTTTTCTGCTTCTGAACAAAGTTCCAATAATCGGCGAAATAGACCTTCCATTACCGAAACGTACAGCCCAATGGATTCCTCCCTTCCCTAAGTACGACGCTTAATTTCCTCCCAGGGTTTGAAATTGTAGCCCGGAGGTACAAATTCCCTTTGGAGCTCATAGCATAACTCGTACTAACTACCAACCCTCGCGGAGGCCGAGTGAAACTACACCAGAGCCTTTCCGTCGAATAACTCAGCAGCCATACGGAACAGTTGAGCCTTTGGCACCCCTTTAGATACGCGTAACTCTTCGTCTCTTTCGAGAAAAGAGTGCACTGAGCCTGAACTAACACAGTGGGATTTCACGCCCCATTTAGAAGTATTGGGTACCTTGTTGAACTCCTTTTCCACTTTTGGCGTTGAAGTAGAAGGTACCGGTGTCCCAAAGTTCGAACTTCTGGGTGCTCGCGTACCAACTCTCGCTAAGTCCAGCTCATCCGAATCACTCACGATAAACCAAAAGAAAATGTTTCATGATAAAACTCTAGTTTAATTTTTAACTTTGTATTTACAATCTTTATTTCCATAAAACACTCTCTTACTTTCCGACTTGAAAAACTTGCAAACTAATTCCACTTTGTTGCGAACAAGTTATCTTGCGAACGGACAATGCAAAACTACACAATGGAAAATCTCTTTCAAAAGAGTTTCCCGTTTATGAAAATTCCGGTACATTTTTCCCGCGTAAAATTAATCTTATACTAAATTCATAATATTCTAAACAATTACGTGATTCTGCGATATTAATAGTTTACGGGCACCCTGTGACATTTTTGACACTGTCACTTCAAAACATTGTAGACAGACGTCAAATGGTCATTTCCAAGTGAAGTGTTTATGCGATAATTCTAGTTTTATTCTCGTGCAGGAGATCAACAACAACTTCAACATCAGATAAGTATATCTTGTTTACATAATAAGTCCGATGCTTTGTGGGGTTTTATTATTTCCAGGACGTTACCTCGCATCGCGTGGAGCGGAGCCAGCAACTGACATGATGAGGACAAGTTGGAGAAGAATCGGCAGAACAGTGAGTACCCAACACCGCCTTTAGTAGCAACTCCTCCATCGCCAGTAAAAGTTGACCCTTTAATCTTGTAGCCTTGTTTTGTTCCTCTGAGCCTTCTGAGTCAATGTTGTCCACCCTTCGCAGCCCAAAATCAATCTTCGTCCTTAGTTTCAGAAAATCGCCACTTTCCAAGTTCCCATCAAAATCGTTGAGTAAATTTCTTCTATCTTCTCTCGAACTGCCGACAAATACTTTTTCGGGGAAAACTCTACCATCGACACCTCCATAGCCTTCTATGCCTTTAAAGCAGTTCGCAGCACCTTTCTCATCTCTTCCAACGTTGGAGCTTTCTGTTCTTTCACCTGCAATTCATAAATTAATTTGCCTCTGCTGAGACGATCGACTAAAATCTTCGAAGCCTTCATCTTGATTAAACTAGAACACTATTTTGCCCTTAAATTTAACTCTAAACTAAGGTGCACTATTACTAAATAAAGCACGTGAATGATCACAAACAACATATTAGTATTAATTTTACACGTTCAGCCTTAATTCCTAAATGGTTCCGACAACTCCCCTCCAAAAACAAACTGAGTTTCCGCAGGGAAGGACTAGAACTCTATTCCGTCTTGCTTTAATTACAAACCAAATTGCTGATCTGCGCTTATCATTAGCCCATATTCCTGTCTCTCAAATGAAGGTACCCTTTCCTTTCTAGAAGAGTCGCCGCAGCACTTGTCCACCCACACTGCACTGTTTTAACACTCCCGCAATAAATACACTTTGCACTTTAAACACATTCACTTTAAACATTCCTCGCAAACGTAAACTTAACTTTACTTGTCTGCAAGTCAGAGATAGGAACGACAAAGACAAAGCGAACTCAGATAAACTGATCAGCGCAATGGAATCATCAAAGAAAGGGAAATGCGTGGGAGTTTTATCCAAGGATGGTTCCCCGAGCGAGTTTTGTGAAGCGTGAAAGGTGGCCTTGATGTCACACGGTTTTGACAACGTTGATACTGGACTTGCAATTGTCTACAGACTATGTCCATAAGAGGAACCTGAACTTTCAAGTATCAAGAAGGCGTCGTTAGTGTCTGTGGATCTTTTCACCAAGCATTTGAAAGACCAAATAATGAATTTATATGATTTGCATAAGAAAGTGAAACATTCCAAACTTGCCGAGGGAGTTGAGGGCTCGTTAACTAACCAAAAATATGTCACCGGAGTCGATGCATCCTAGTTAGATATGTGCTGCCCACGTATTATACAATCAGGAGGCAATTATAGCCTGAAATTCAGCGCGCTTAGCGATAAAAATTATTTTCATTACGGCTCGATTGTGTGCTCCTTAGGCGCTCGCTATAAATGTTATTGTTCGAATATCTCAAGAACACTGCTTGTGAATCAACGAAGAAGGAACATTCTGAAAATAAAAACTTTTAACATATTACAATTACTTATCCGGTGCTTAAATAATAACGAGCTAAACTATGTTCTCTGTACGAGAGTGATTGTTCTCCGATAAATAAACGAATAAACAATTGCACAACACAAAGCTGACAGAATGTCAGTCACTTTGAGATTTACACCTGATGGGTGAATGTACTAGATGAAGGGAAATTTGGACTTCAATTGCCCGGTTCCTAAGTGCATTCTGGTGCTCCATCAGAATATCGCTTAGTTTCTTGTTTCTCACTGGAAGAGCTTGTCCAGTTGTTTCACTAGTTCATCCGTTCTCACTATTTGTGCAATTTTCTTCCTTATTGTAGCGTTTATCGGTTGTTTGAAATAGAGCTATTTTTTACTGGTTTGCCCTATTAATCGGGTCAATTTCTTCCACCGATTTTTTCAATCTTGTTGCTATATCTGACAGCATTCATAATTTTAATATGTATAATGTCGGATCCTTTTTTGCTGCGGTATGTACAAACGTTAGAATAAAGTCAATTTTACCTTCAACCACAGAATTTATTTAAGAAATAAGTATATGCTCATTTCGGAATCAATCGTGTTCCTTCTTCTGTACCAACCAATAATTTTATTATGGTTATATGTTTTTATAGAATTTCTGAATTGAGCCATTTTTTCCTCTGTTTTTTTGGTTGATATTTTAAATTTATTGCATATATCGGGTCGATTTCTTCCACCGATATAGCGCATATTTCCTCATTATTATTCAAGGTTAATTTACTGTTCAATGGCATTTTTTCATCCACTATTGTAGTATTGACTTTCTTCCACCGATATGATGCTCGCTTTCATATTATTATTATTGGATAATTCACTGGCCAATTGCATTACTGCATCCACTGGTGGTTTACTAATTATCGAGTTTTCGAATTGCTCGTTCACATTAAGTTCTTTATTAGTTGTTTAAGTTGAAGACAACGACTGTTTTGAAGTGAAAGCAACTCGTAAAACTGGAGTAATTTCTTTATTGTCTTACAATCTATATATACAATTTTTAATTCACAAGTAAGCATAATCATGAGGTGATTGATTTAAAGTTTGTTTACATTTGTGTTGTGCAATTTCAATTGGAATTCTGCGTGATTGCAGAAAGATTGAATGAATTGAACCTTGAAAAGTTCAATTGGTTACAAGCTTGGACGGAATTTTGTTAATAAGTATTTTTTAGTGGAATTTGCTTACAGTGAATGAATTTATGGAACTGCAGTTGAATGACTTTAAGTTAATGAAATACAAATAAAATTTATGATGCTTAAGCTATAGTAGTTCACTGACATGAATTTGTGAATTTATGATGCTTAAGCTATAATAGTTCATTGACATGAACAATTAGTTTTATTATATATTGTTTTAATTTCGCGTTTAATGTTAATTATATTAACCTCTTCCATCCTATCACTTGTTCTGTTTATCGAGGTTTTATTATTATTTTGAGCACCATCTTCATACTGAACTGATTTGTTTTTATTACCGATTGCGTATCTGTTAATGAGTTCGAGATATTCAAAGTCACTTTCCAAGCTGACATAAGTTTCACTGGTATTATCATTGCTGCCATGATTTTCACTCACTTTACGTTTATTTATATCTCTACGTTTTTGCTTTTTATTTTTCATCTCTACTGGTTTATTGCTCATTTCGCTCTTATCATTACTTTTTGATTTTTATTTATTATTATCTTGGTTATTCCTGAGTGACGCATTTTCTTCGATTAATTTCCTGTTGTTAACGATTAAGTTTTCAATGTTTGTTTTACTCGTACATTTCAAAATTTCTTCTTTTAGTTCTTTTATTTCATCACTTTCTTTGTTTCCATTTTCAACATATTTGATTCCCGGTGACATAATTAGTTTTATAACTTCACTATCTTTTTTTTTTAGTTTTTCTTTTAACTTTTGTATTTCACTCACTATTTTATCATTCTACTCAACATTTTGCACCTAACTTCATTGTTGTTTTCGGTTAATCACTGGTTTTCTGCTATCAGTTCCATGCTAATTCTGAACAATTCTGAATTGTTCATTAGTTTGGTTATTTCGTTCCCACCCATATTTAATTTTAATGGAGCTACTAACCAAAGGGGTCTCTCGTTTAAAATTTCCATACACAATCACTCCGAGAAAGATTTGTATAATTGCGGAAATCCCCCAAAACTCCTCTGTCTAAATCCGACAACGCTTGCTTAGGAGCGTGTCTTATCATCCGACTGAATTTTACGACGCTGCGCACTCACTTGTTCATACACGATTACTCCGAGAACGATTTGTATTATTGGGGAAATCCCCCAAACTCCATTGTTTAAATCCGAGAACGCTTGCTTAGCGATTGTCTTACCACGTGTCCGAATCGCACGACGCTGCGCACTCACTTCTTCGAACACGATCACTTCGAGAACGATTTGTATTATTGGGGAAAGCCCCCAAAACTCCACTATCAATTCGCACAAAATTTACATAAATTCACTGAACTTTCTTGAACGATGCTTATCATGACTCTCATGCCTCTCGGCTTCCAAAAGAATCATGAGGTTGAGGTACCATCTTCGACACGATTTTTATAGGCACACATCGTGCCCGCCAACCGGGACGGACGTACGGCTTGCCAGCCACTCGGCCCATGCTTTTTAAATCTCTGATATCTTCCAAGATATTCATTTGAATGATATGCTGCAAGGGCAGTTTTGATCGACATGAAATGCACAACGTTTGTAATGTATTAATACCTTAAAACTCGAGACGTCTCCTGAATTATTACACGTATTTTATTGCTTCGGTTGTATTACAACGGTATTTTTATAGAACTGATTCCCGGCGTGGCCCCGATCGGTTTGCTCGCCTCAGGATCTGGAAAGAGATGACCACATTAGCAAACAATACTCAGTGAGTAGTCTCACAGCCGCGCACACACACACAGACCACCTCACTCACTTGAGAATTAAAATCACAAACAAGGGAATACATCCCTTTGAAGGGAACATATCCCTTTGAAGGGAACAAAATGCCTTTTCAGGAACAAATCCCTCATTTGAGGAACACATCCCCAATGCCCCATCACAAACCAGCAAACAACAGATGCATTCTGCACTCACAACAAGTCACCCCTCACACACTACTCACCCTACCGATCTGCCGCCAGCCAATATCTCTTGTTCACTACATGCGATCGGTCCGTAAAACGCAACTCGATCCGGGAACGACCTGAGTTGTTTACTCAGATGTTGCCGGTCTCACTTTCGCTTCACACGCCAAATAGCCGCCACAGTATTTAATAGGATAAGGAATAATACTATATGGTTTAAATTAGCAAGGAAAATGACCCATTGTTTTTTGTAATATATAAAAGATAAAAACGGTTACTTTGGGCTATCGTTAGGAGATAAATATGTACAATACCATCGTGGACTTTTTTATCAATCTTTTTAAGATATAGCTCTCTATCTCGTGAGTCTTAGGCAGCATTTGCAATTTAAGCGCACAAAAATATGTTTGTTACGATATCGCACTTCAAATCTTTGAATTTATTTATTTATATTATAAATATCTACCTTCCTCTAGTATCACTCTATCTATTGCTGAAAACTGCATTGAAATCCGTTGCGTTAAAATCCTAAGTGCCCAGACCGTGGGAGCGACTTCGTTTTGTACGATTATGTAGAGACCAAATTCATTTCAAATAATCAAAGTCAAAAATAAATCAATATAAACATTATGCTGCTGCTTTATAATACAAATGATTGGAAATGATTAACACAATATAGAGTATTGCATAAATAGTATTAACAACCATTTAATTGAAATTCCTTACCAGAAACATTGATGAATATGTGATGACAACAACGGATAGAAGGTATACTAGTTATACGTTGTAAAATGTAGTTTAATCTTAAATTATAAGCTTGAAGAAATGCTTATCATGACTCTCATGCCTCTCGGCTTCCAAAAGAATCATGAGGTTCAGGTACCATCTTCGACACGCGATTTATAGGCACACATCGTGCCCGCCAACCGGGACGGACGTACGGCTTGCCAGCCACTCGGCCCATGCTTTTTAAATCTCTGATATCTTCCAAGATATTCATTTGAATGATATGCTGCAAGGGCAGTTTTGATCGACATGAAATGCACAACGTTTGTAATGTATTAATACCTTAAAACTCGAGACGTCTCCTGAATTATTACACGTATTTTATTGCTTCGGTTGTATTACAACGGTATTTTTATAGAACTGATTCCCGGCGTGGCCCCGATCGGTTTGCTCGCCTCAGGATCTGGAAAGAGATGACCACATTAGCAAACAATACTCAGTGAGTAGTCTCACAGCCGCGCGCACACACACACAGACCACCTCACTCACTTGAGAATTAAAATCACAAACAAGGGAACACATACCTTTGAAGAGAACATACCCCTTTGAAGGGAACAAAATGCCTTTTCAGGAACAAATCCCTCATTTGAGGAACACATCCCCAATGCCCCATCACAAACCAGCAAACAACAGATGCATTCTGCACTCACAACAAGTCACCCCTCACACACTACTCACCCTACCGATCTGCCGCCAGCCAATATCTCTTGTTCACTACATGCGATCGGTCCGTAACACGCAACTCGATCCGGGAACGACCTGAGTTGTTTACTCAGGTGTTGCCGGTCTCACTTTCACTTCACACGCCAAATAGCCGCCACAGTATTTAATAGGATAAGGAATAATACTATATGGTTTAAATTAGCAAGGAAAATGACCCATTGTTTTTTGTAATATATAAAAGATAAAAACGGTTACTTTGGGCTATCGTTAGGAGATAAATATGTACAATACCATCGTGGACTTTTTTATCAATCTTTTTAAGATAAAGCTCTCTATCTCGTGAGTCTTAGGCAGCATTTGCAATTTAAGCGCACAAAAATATGTTTGTTACGATATCGCACTTCAAATCTTTGAATTTATTTATTTATATTATAAATATCTACCTTCCTCTAGTATCACTCTATCTATTGCTTAAAACTGCATTGAAATCCGTTGCATTAAAATCCTAAGTGCCCAGACCGTGGGAGCGACTTCGTTTTGTACGATTATGTAGAGACCAAATTCATTTCAAATAATCAAAGTCAAAAATAAATCAATATAAACATTATGCTGCTGCTTTATAATACAAATGATTGGAAATGATTAACACAATATAGAGTATTGCATAAATAGTATTAACAACCATTTAATTGAAATTCCTTACCAGAAACATTGATGAATATGTGATGACAACAACGGATGTTACGGGTGACTAGCTTTTATCCGGGGACCACACCACGACCACTAAGGAGATCGGGATGCATGTCATTTACACACCCCAAACCCGCTTGAGCATCGAGGTAGCAGTTGACCCATTGTATTTTTCTTTCGACACTAATACTACTCTCATGCAAAAGAAGGAAATGTTATTGTTATATAAGTCAAATTGTTATATAATTGAAGAAGAAATGTTATCTTTGTATGATAAACAATATTATTTATCCGTCGAGCTAGAATAGGGCGTTAAATTTAGGTAGGGAGCAAACGGCAGCAACGGACGACGAACGACATCAGAAGGGGGCCGGTCGACCATCACTTTTCCCAACAAGGATAACCTATGGCAACGCATCTAACGCAAGCGCTCCACAAAGGCTAGCACCGACTCGGAAGGTGATAAGGGGGCCCACTCCTGGTCACCGCACTAGAGGGATCCGCCGTAATCGATGGTATTGGCAACAGCAAAACCGAGAAGGGATGCAGCGCGCCAAACGGAAACATACACCGGCGAGGCTACTGTAAAATACAAGAAGTGACGTTACAAAGTGAAGACTTACCTCGGGGAACTTGCCGCCTCCAATTTACACCTTCCTGACGGCGTCTCTGAGGCGACGCCAAGACGAGGCGAATTCCAAATTGAACCACACTCGCGATGTGATGCAGGCATCACGACCAGGTACACATATCACCTGTACCACGCCGAGTCGACTTTCGGAAATCGCCTAATTAGCTCACTAATTCCCGACATGCAACTTTATCGCAACGTACGAATCAATCACCTACAACACATAAGTAACGACGCGGACAAACATTTCGTTCGGGGACGTCATTCCGTCATTCACTTAACAACCGGAACACTGACTTGCGCCTAATTAGCTCACTAATTCCCGACATGCAACTTTATCGCAACGTACGAATCAATCACCTACAACACATAAGTAACGACGCGGACAAACATTTCGTTCGGGGACGTCATTCCATCATTCACTTAACAACCGGAACACTGACTTGCGCGCCAACCACGTACACTGATGAACTAACAAGCGATTGAATGTAAGACGTGCGATTCTACCGACAAACACACGTTTTTGGATTTAATGGCGAAAACCAATAGATCGAAATCGCGTTTATTTACACTTTAGACTGACAACTACAAAATGTCATTCGGCGATGACATTTTAGGATGATCCAGTGACCCACATATTGGGACTGATCAGCTGTTCCCAAAATAATGGGTAATACAGTCCAACTCGCGTGCAGCAACCATTGGTTGCATGGGTGCGGAGCCGAGGTGTCGAAGATGGTTGGTGGCCGCGCTACGAACCGCGCCAAAACGAAAGAAAGAGTTCGTCGTATGAATGGGAGGCCAACCACCTCCAATGTAGCGGACGCCCGTTAAGGCGAACAAATTTAAAGGGCTGAGGACTAACGGAGGCTCTCTTTTTTCAATTTGGACTCAAGGCGGAAAGTCGGAGGATATAGTATTGGCAGCAAAAATAAGGTGATTGAAACTTGGAACTATTCGTCATCGTCACCACGGCAGACAGCGGAACAACAGAAGAACCTTTTCATTCGGCGAGGAGCGTAACAAAACGATAATCCGGTTCCCAGGATAAGCGAGAATAATCAGGCGACCGTTTGCTGGGGCCCCAAGAAACGACAGATTAGCGAATTTAGGAAAAGGTACCTATTTATTTAGTTTTTTTGTCCTTCTAAATTACATCTGATTTTATAGTAATTTCTTTGAATATAACGAGTGAATATAACGAATTATTATTGAAAAAGTTTGATTGTTATTGAAAAGAGGTATTTTCTTTGTGGATTGTGCGCGGCGCTCAAGCGGGGAGTTGTTCTTTTCCGCGTTTCGGTTCAACAGATTTCTTTTCTTTCAGGAGGTCGTGGTGTGGTTACACGGAGTAGTTGGTACAAGTTAGGGACGTGAGTAAGGGTAGCGGTTACATTTCTTTTTTTTCCCCTCCCTTTAGGTGTTAGGGGTTAACCCTCGTGCGTGCGCGGACGGATCGTCTACTCGCTGACGATCCTATTGGTCAAACCATCCAGCCTAGGGATAGCGAGTTGGCGCCTGCGCCGTCTCCGACGGAGCGAACCGGGCCCGCAAGGCTGGACCGCGCGTCTTCCCTTGAGGCGTAAGGGTGACAATTGGCGCCCAACGTGTTGAATCGTTAAGTCAAGTGGTGAAAGTGATAGTAAAGGGTGGAAAAAGTGATTGTGCGTGCTAAGTGAAGTGTGTGCGTGCTAAGTGAAGTGTTAATTTGCGGGAGTGTGAAGTAAAGGGTGGAAAGAGTGATTGTGCGTGCTAAGTGAAGTGTGTGCGTGCTAAGTGAAGTGTGTGCGTGCTAAGTGAAGTGTTAATTTGCGGGAGTGTGAAGTAAAGGGTGGAAAGAGTGATTGTGCGTGCTAAGTGTGAATTTGCGGGTGTTTGTGGTTTCAATTTTAAGTGAAAAGTGCGATATTTGTGGATTAAAAGTGCGAACGAGTCTGAATTTGGAGTGTTTGAGGAGATAGTGCGATAGAGGGTGACTGTGGATAGTGAGTCGTATGTTGAGTGGTGGGTAAGGTAGTGAGTGAAATTGCGTGAGTTGGAGACGGAAATAAGGGATTCTGTTTGTGGGTTGTGTGGATGGCTTAGAGTGCTTGCTTAGGGTTATGTGAGTAGATTGATTGTTTGTTTTGTGTGGAAAATTGTGTGAGTGGATGCAATTAGTTTGAGATTGTATAAACATAATTCGATAAATAAAACAAAACTTTTGGAAACAAATAAGTGTTTGGTATATTAGAATAAGTGCTAGAGTTAGATTTATTTTTTCCAGCGCATACCAGGAGGATGGCGAAAACCATAAGAATCCTGGTAGATAGGCTCGCGAAGGATGAGCTGGTGTATGAGCTGGCAATCCGGGAGGAGCCAGAAGGAACGGTCGACGATATGAGGCGCCGTCTAAGGAAGGCTTTGAAGTCAGAGCAAGATGCCGATGAGAGCTTCGTGGATTTACAGGCCTACCCATTCACTCCAGCAGAGGATATTGAAGCGGTTTCGAATAAGTTAGAGGAAATCCTGACCCTGACTAGGAATTTCAAAGGGAACAAGGAATGCTCCGACTTCCTAAAAATTAGGAACAAAATCGGGTATGCGTTGCGCCGTTGGGAGTACGTACCCACTACGGATCCTGACCTTGTAGGACAGGCAAAGAAATTAAAGAGGGGATTGTTGATGGCGTTAGGGGACCTGATAGACAAGGCTGAAGGTGAGGGCGACGAAGGGAAAGAGTGTACAACACTAGTTCAGGGGTCAGCAGAACCAGCGGAAAGGGAGCGCAAGCAACCACCACTAACCAGCGTGGCCGGACCGTCCAGGAGGATGGAGCAGGAGGAACCCGGAAGGAGGAATTTGTCGGCCATCACTGAGGAACTGGAACCTCGAACCCCGGAACTGCGGCATGGACCCGTATACTCTACTCCGCGGGTGGAACAGGATCTGAGGAAGCCACCGGACATAGCCAAATGGGGTATTCGGTTCTCCAGTGACTCTCCAGGGTCAGTAAACGCTTTTTTGGAGAGGGTAGAGGAGATCCGAGTGGCCAAAGGAGTATCTCCGGACCAACTTTTCCGAATGGCGGCGGAACTCTTCGAGGGCAAAGCCTTGGTGTGGTTTAGGTCAGCCAAGGATCGGGTTGCAAACTGGGAGGAGCTTTGTCGAGAACTCAAGGAGGAGTTTCTACCACCAAACTATGAAGACCAGTTGTTGGAGGAAATTCGTCATCGCACCCAGGGTAGAGACGAATCAATCGGTGTGTACGTGGCTGTCATGGATGGGTTGTTTAGACGGTTGAACGAGCCATATACGGAGGTAGAGAAAATGAAGATTTTGCGTAAAAACATAAGCCTCTTTTACCAGACACGATTATCCCTGAGGAAAGTTGCCACGGTCTCCGAGTTGATTACCCTGGGACGAGAGCTGGAGGAAACTCGGGCGATGGTAGAAGCCTTCGTGCCTCCTCCGGATGGACGGACGACTAGACTGCTAGAACCAGACTTGGCCTACGTGGAGGCTTACCCTCTGGATGCGGTGGCTCCTGCCAGCAATATACAGCGTGGCGCTTGTTGGACATGTGGTGGGACAGGCCATTTTGCGCGAGAGTGCCAAGAGCCTCGAAGATGTTTTGGCTGCGGAAGAAGGGGGGTAGTTAAGACAAGGTGTCCGAACTGTTCACCAAGTGCGGCGACTACTCGGCAGCCAGTAAGCCAACCTCTTGCCACGTCATCGGGAAACGGTCGCGGTGCCCAGTAGGCGGCGTACTGGGTACCACCTCTACCAATAAAAGAAAGGCTGCAAGCGGAAGGATATCCTATGTATTCACTCAGGAGTCAGGAGATGTGCGCCCCCACCTCTCCGTGGATATTATGGGGAATAAGTTTACCGGCTTGGTGGACTCAGGTGCCTCCATTACTATTGCAGGTAAGGAAGGATGGCTCCGTTTACAAGAGAAAGGGGTAGAGCTGGGGTCAACGGCACAAGAGGCAGTTCGCTTGGCAGATGAGGGACAGTGTGAAGTGTTGGGAAAAGTTTTAGTCCCGATTAAATTGCAGAGGAGGACAAGGTGGCTAGAAATGTTGGTGGTCCCTTCGCTACCCCATAGTCTGATTTTGGGGGTAGACTTTTTGAGGGAATTCGGAATTACCCTTAATCTCCGGCATGAGCGATGGGATTTCGTTAGCGAAGTCACCCCGACAGCAGGCCACTTGCGTAGCAGGTCCATCCTCCCTCGCTCAGACGAATTGCGTTTGGAGGAGATGGTGAATGGCGAGTTCTCGCGTATGGGAGAAGGGCTGGGGTGTACCTCCTTGGTGGAGCACGTCATTAAGACGGATGCGATGCCCATCAAGCAGAGATATTATCCGGTCTCACCAGCCCTCCAAAAGCACATCAACGCGGAATTGGAGGAAATGTTGAGTCTGGGGGTGGTCGAGCCTTCTTCCAGCGCGTGGTCCTCGCCTATCCTAATGGTAAAGAAGAAGGATGGAAGTTACCGATTCTGTGTGGATTTCCGAAAAGTTAATAAAGTGACCGAAAAAGACGCCTACCCCCTTCCCTATATATCAGCCACCCTGGACAAACTGCGGGATGCCAGGTACTTGTCTACGCTAGACATTAAATCAGCGTACTGGCAGGTGCCAGTGCAGAAGGAGTCTCGACAGTTCACCGCTTTCACCATACCCGGGAGGGGATTATTCCAGTTCTGTAGAATGCCTTTTGGACTGTCAAATGCACCGGCTACCTGGCAGCGCTTGATCGACCGTGTTTTAGGCCCGGAGTTAGAGCCCTATGTCTTCACATACCTCGACGACATAATCATCGTGACGCAGACCTTCGAGAAACACTTGGAGATTTTGAAGGAAGTGTTTAGGCGTCTGAGGGACGCCGGGCTGAAACTCTCGCGGGACAAGTGCTATTTCTGTCGGTCGCAATTGCGATACCTAGGGTATGTAGTCGATGGGAACGGGTTGAGCGCAGACCCTGAAAAGGTTGAAAGTGTTATGAATATCCCCAGGCCACAAAGCGTGAAGCAGATTCGGCAGTTCCTGGGTATGGTATCGTGGTACCGTCGGTTTATCCCAGACCATGCCTCTCTGGTAGCGCCTTTAACAGGGCTCCTGCGCAAAGATAAAAAAATGCAATGGTCTCCGGAGTGCGAATTAGCGTTCAACAGGTGTAAGTTGAAATTAGCGTCAGCCCCAATATTGTCTTGTCCCGACTTCAGTTTGCCTTTTAACGTACAGACAGACGCATCAGATGTCGGACTGGGGGTGGTATTGAGCCAGGCCTTCCCAGAGGGAGAGCGGGTAATCTGCTATTTAAGCCGGTCGCTGAATAGGGCCGAAAGGAAATATTCCGCGACGGAAAAGGAGTGCCTAGCCGTCCTTTGGGCAGTAGAAAAGCTTCGGCCCTATATCGAAGGAACGAAATTCACCGTGATCACGGATCACCATTCCCTGGTCTGGCTGCACAATCTAAAGGACCCCACGGGTCGGCTGACCCGGTGGGCCGTGCGGCTCCAGCAGTTCGATTTTGATGTGATACATCGAAAAGGGAAAGAGCATTTGGTGCCGGACGCGCTCTCAAGATCAGTCCCGGAGGTAGGGACCATTGAAAGCGACAGTCCACCAAACGACAAATGGATACAGGGGATGATGGACAAAGTACGAGGCAATCCAGACCAATTTGCAGACTGGCGGGTGGAGAGAGATGTCCTATGGAAAAGAATCCCAAACCGACATGCGGAACTCAGTGGGAATTTCTGGAAGCAGGTAGTGCCAAAGTCGGATAGAAGTAAAGTCCTCCAAGAGTGCCACGACGATCCCACTGCCGGCCACATGGGCGTAAGTCGTACCTACGACCGAATTGCTCAGAGATTCTTTTGGCCCAAGATGCGTTCTGATGTTCAACGGTATGTCTCAAGATGTAAGGTGTGTCAGTCTACTAAGGTGGAGCGACAGCGACCCTTTGGAACAATGGCCACGCGAGCTGGTCAAGCAAGGGAGCCCTGGGAAACTATTTGCATCGATCTGGTGGGACCTTTGCCTCGGTCAACGCAGGGGCATACTCATATCCTGACCGTTGTGGATTATTTTTCCAAATTCTCTTTGATTTTTCCATTACGGCAGGCCACGGCGGCACATGTGTCGAAGATTCTGGAAGATAGAGTATTTTTGCTGTTCGGAGTGCCTGCGACAGTGGTATGTGACAACGGCGTGCAGTTCAAGTCAAAGGAGCTGCAAGCGCTGCTGTCAGCCTATGGTACGGATGTGCAATATACCGCGTTCTATCACCCTCAGGCTAATCCAGCGGAAAGGATCAATCAAAACATTAAACGGATGCTGCGGGCCTATGTGGGAGAAAACCATCGAAAGTGGGACCGAGACTTAGGGCGTATCGGATGTGCATTACGTACATACACACATGAAGTTATGGGGAGCACGCCTTATTTTGTCAACTTCGGTAGGGAGATGGTAGTCTCCCGGAAGAGGCCAGTTCAGCCACCGGAAGAGAATACTTTGAGGGATCCCTTGAAAAGGGCCGAGAAGCTAAGGATGGTCCGGGATGAGGTACTGAAACACCTCAAGGAAGCTGCAGGCAAGAGTACGCAGCGATACAATTTAAGGAATAGACCTCCACCATTTAAAATTGGTGACTTGGTATGGAGGCGGAACTATGCCCTGTCGGATGCGGCTCAATTCTACTCGGCAAAGCTGGCACCCGAATACCTGGGGCCATATCGAATCGCAAACCGCGAGTCCGCATCTTCTTTCACCTTGACGGATATAGGCGGCCGAAATGCAGGCGTCTGGCACGCGAAGGATTTAAAACGCTACGTTGAGTAGCGATACCATCGCAGGGGGGTTCCAACAAAAAAAAAAAAAAAGTAAAACAAATAACGAACCGAGGGAAACAAAGACGTGAGTAATAAAATGAGGAAAGCTAAATGGACGGCACAACATTAAAAATTTTTGAAAAGTAAAAGAAAATGTTACCAGAAGCCGGTCCAGGTGACGGTTGTAGCTTGGCGGGGCGTCGTTGTTTTTTTTCCTCTTTCCCGCGTTGTTAGACGTTTTTTCTTTTT
Organism: Odontomyia ornata; assembly: GCA_963969285.1. Classification (NCBI taxonomy): domain Eukaryota; kingdom Metazoa; phylum Arthropoda; class Insecta; order Diptera; family Stratiomyidae; genus Odontomyia; species Odontomyia ornata. The sequence goes on along the minus strand of OZ017738.1, from coordinate 353,658,489 downwards.
TTGTGTTTTTTTTTCTTCCTTCGCATTTCGTTTGAGTTTACTCTATTCTTCCACATTTGTTTGTTTAACTCTGGCCCACCTAAAATAGTTTAGCTTGAATTAGATAAGGATTTTCCTTTAGTTACGAACGTTAGTAATGGGGAGGTAGTTTAACCCACTTTCCTTCCAGGAATACGCTGGGACAGGCAACGATAATAGGGATAAAGCTCGATAAGAAGTAGGAAGTAGGGAATTGGCCACAGTTTTGGAATTTTATTAAGATATTGGAGCATATGAGAATAGGTTTGGAAATGGAAGGAAGTTGCAAGTAACCTGTTACTTTAGAAGTACAGCCGGTAGCAGTAGGGCCTAGCTAAGGAGTGAATTTCCAGGGAAATTCATTTGAAGTAGGGGGGGAATGTTACGGGTGACTAGCTTTTATCCGGGGACCACACCACGACCACTAAGGAGATCGGGATGCATGTCATTTACACACCCCAAACCCGCTTGAGCATCGAGGTAGCAGTTGACCCATTGTATTTTTCTTTCGACACTAATACTACTCTCATGCAAAAGAAGGAAATGTTATTGTTATTAAGTCAAATTGTTATATAATTGAAGAAGAAATGTTATCTTTGTATGATAAACAATATTATTTATCCGTCGAGCTAGAATAGGGCGTTAAATTTAGGTAGGGAGCAAACGGCAGCAACGGACGACGAACGACATCAGAAGGGGGCCGGTCGACCATCACTTTTCCCAACAAGGATAACCTATGGCAACGCATCTAACGCAAGCGCTCCACAAAGGCTAGCACCGACTCGGAAGGTGATAAGGGGGCCCACTCCTGGTCACCGCACTAGAGGGATCCACCGTAATCGATGGTATTGGCAACAGCAAAACCGAGAAGGGATGCAGCGCGCCAAACGGAAACATACACCGGCGAGGCTACTGTAAAATACAAGAAGTGACGTTACAAAGTGAAGACTTACCTCGGGGAACTTGCCGTCTCCAATTTACACCTTCCTGACGGCGTCTCTGAGGCGACGCCAAGACGAGGCGAATTCCAAATTGAACCACACTCGCGATGTGATGCAGGCATCACGACCAGGTACACATATCACCTGTACCACGCCGAGTCGACTTTCGGAAATCGCCTAATTAGCTCACTAATTCCCGACATGCAACTTTATCGCAACGTACGAATCAATCACCTACAACACATAAGTAACGACGCGGACAAACATTTCGTTCGGGGACGTCATTCCGTCATTCACTTAACAACCGGAACACTGACTTGCGCCTAATTAGCTCACTAATTCCCGACATGCAACTTTATCGCAACGTACGAATCAATCACCTACAACACATAAGTAACGACGCGGACAAACATTTCGTTCGGGGACGTCATTCCGTCATTCACTTAACAACCGGAACACTGACTTGCGCGCCAACCACGTACACTGATGAACTAACAAGCGATTGAATGTAAGACGTGCGATTCTACCGACAAACACACGTTTTTGGATTTAATGGCGAAAACCAATAGATCGAAATCGCGTTTATTTACACTTTAGACTGACAACTACAAAATGTCATTCGGCGATGACATTTTAGGATGATCCAGTGACCCACATATTGGGACTGATCAGCTGTTCCCAAAATAATGGGTAATACAGTCCAACTCGCGTGCAGCAACCATTGGTTGCATGGGTGCGGAGCCGAGGTGTCGAAGATGGTTGGTGGCCGCGCTACGAACCGCGCCAAAACGAAAGAAAGAGTTCGTCGTATGAATGGGAGGCCAACCACCTCCAATGTAGCGGACGCCCGTTAAGGCGAACAAATTTAAAGGGCTGAGGACTAACGGAGGCTCTCTTTTTTCAATTTGGACTCAAGGCGGAAAGTCGGAGGATATAGTATTGGCAGCAAAAATAAGGTGATTGAAACTTGGAACTATTCGTCATCGTCACCACGGCAGACAGCGGAACAACAGAAGAACCTTTTCATTCGGCGAGGAGCGTAACAAAACGATAATCCGGTTCCCAGGATAAGCGAGAATAATCAGGCGACCGTTTGCTGGGGCCCCAAGAAACGACAGATTAGCGAATTTAGGAAAAGGTACCTATTTATTTAGTTTTTTTGTCCTGATTTTATAGTAATTTCTTTGAATATAACGAGTGAATATAACGAATTATTATTGAAAAAGTTTGATTGTTATTGAAAAGAGGTATTTTCTTTGTGGATTGTGCGCGGCGCTCAAGCGGGGAGTTGTTCTTTTCCGCGTTTCGGTTCAACAGATTTCTTTTCTTTCAGGAGGTCGTGGTGTGGTTACACGGAGTAGTTGGTACAAGTTAGGGACGTGAGTAAGGGTAGCGGTTACATTTCTTTTTTTTCCCCTCCCTTTAGGTGTTAGGGGTTAACCCTCGTGCGTGCGCGGACGGATCGTCTACTCGCTGACGATCCTATTGGTCAAACCATCCAGCCTAGGGATAGCGAGTTGGCGCCTGCGCCGTCTCCGACGGAGCGAACCGGGCCCGCAAGGCTGGACCGCGCGTCTTCCCTTGAGGCGTAAGGGTGACACGGATAGAAGGTATACTAGTTATACGTTGTAAAATGTAGTTTAATCTTAAATTATAAGCTTGAAGAAATGCTTATCATGACTCTCATGCCTCTCGGCTTCCAAAAGAATCATGAGGTTCAGGTACCATCTTCGACACGCGATTTATAGGCACACATCGTGCCCGCCAACCGGGACGGACGTACGGCTTGCCAGCCACTCGGCCCATGCTTTTTAAATCTCTGATATCTTCCAAGATATTCATTTGAATGATATGCTGCAAGGGCAGTTTTGATCGACATGAAATGCACAACGTTTGTAATGTATTAATACCTTAAAACTCGAGACGTCTCCTGAATTATTACACGTATTTTATTGCTTCGGTTGTATTACAACGGTATTTTTATAGAACTGATTCCCGGCGTGGCCCCGATCGGTTTGCTCGCCTCAGGATCTGGAAAGAGATGACCACATTAGCAAACAATACTCAGTGAGTAGTCTCACAGCCGCGCGCACACACACACAGACCACCTCACTCACTTGAGAATTAAAATCACAAACAAGGGAACACATCCCTTTGAAGAGAACATATCCCTTTGAAGGGAACAAAATGCCTTTTCAGGAACAAATCCCTCATTTGAGGAACACATCCCCAATGCCCCATCACAAACCAGCAAACAACAGATGCATTCTGCACTCACAACAAGTCACCCCTCACACACTACTCACCCTACCGATCTGCCGCCAGCCAATATCTCTTGTTCACTACATGCGATCGGTCCGTAACACGCAACTCGATCCGGGAACGACCTGAGTTGTTTACTCAGGTGTTGCCGGTCTCACTTTCACTTCACACGCCAAATAGCCGCCACAGTATTTAATAGGATAAGGAATAATACTATATGGTTTAAATTAGCAAGGAAAATGACCCATTGTTTTTTGTAATATATAAAAGATAAAAACGGTTACTTTGGGCTATCGTTAGGAGATAAATATGTACAATACCATCGTGGACTTTTTTATCAATCTTTTTAAGATAAAGCTCTCTATCTCGTGAGTCTTAGGCAGCATTTGCAATTTAAGCGCACAAAAATATGTTTGTTACGATATCGCACTTCAAATCTTTGAATTTATTTATTTATATTATAAATATCTACCTTCCTCTAGTATCACTCTATCTATTGCTGAAAACTGCATTGAAATCCGTTGCATTAAAATCCTAAGTGCCCAGACCGTGGGAGCGACTTCGTTTTGTACGATTATGTAGAGACCAAATTCATTTCAAATAATCAAAGTCAAAAATAAATCAATATAAACATTATGCTGCTGCTTTATAATACAAATGATTAGAAATGATTAACACAATATAGAGTATTGCATAAATAGTATTAACAACCATGTAATTGAAATTCCTTACCAGTAACATTGATGAATATGTGATGACAACAACGGATAGAAGGTATACTAGTTATACGTTGTAAAATGTAGTTTAATCTTAAATTAAAGTATTTTCATACAAGTGCCTTAAGCGAGAGAACGTTTGTTTTAAAGTGTTCAAAGTGATTATTTCATCGAGCAAATCAGTGTTGACGTAATACCTCCGTTCATTATTCCAAATGCTGCTTAAAAGGTACGGATATGAATTAATTCTACGGTTATTTCTTAAAACCTGCTGTTTCGGCGCGAAATAGTGTTCTGTAGTCCAACAGTTGCAATAATGAGAAATCCTCAAATTCCAGCCACACCAGCTATTATTGAGGATCTTGGGAGGAAGCCTTAATATATTCAATGGTTGTAGGATACAAAGGGAATGGAAAACTTAGAATTATTGAAAATAAAACGATGTGTTGTTCCAATAGAAGCTGTTTTTCAACTGAACGTTTATTCGTACATTTCAATTATTTTTATAGCATACAAAGTTATTGAACTTAGCACACAATCGAAATGTTTTCATCATGTGATATAAAAAATTCAAACTTTGTCATCAAAATCGATTGGAAATTATTGACCCAATTATAACTTAATTAAATTTTATGCAGTTAGTGCTGTAATTGAATTGAGATTTGAGCTGAAGTGAACTTAATGAGCTTTTGTGTAAGTGGAATGAGTAGGCAAATTGAAATTATTGAACTTTAAGGTTTTTGAACTTAGAAATTGATTAATTGAATTTTATTGTGTACTATTTTCAGTAACTTAACCCCTGCTATTTTGCTAGGGCTTGTTTCGGACAAATTACAGGGCTATCTAGACTAGCTCGCTTCGAACACTACCACACCAATGTTGTTACGCATTTAAACGATGTAATGCTGAGCCGCACTCGAGTAGGTTTTTGTTTCAATAACGTAGAATTTGTATACAAGAAACCAGTTGTATCCATAATCTGTAACTTTACTAGTAATGAAAATCAAAATGAACGAAATATAGGTAAATATATAGGCTTCCGTTAATTTGAACGCCACATCAGATGCAACAGCAACCGAGCAACAACATAAGCTTGAAGAAATAGTTGAACAATTAGCCAGGCAACATTCACATCTCGATCAAGCTGCACATCGCCTTATACTAAATGCCATTACATCAACTATGTTACGTCAGACGATGACGACGAAGAATTTTATGATGCACTAGAAGAAGGTTTTTCAATAGCAAAGAGAACCATAAATATCCTGAACTTCCGGACAAGGCGTCAGAAACAAAAGCCCCGTGCAAAAAATTTGCACATCAAATATCTCCAGTTCTCGGGTACAGCCAATCGCATAGGAGCCATTTAATCCACTCCTTGGTAAAACATTAGAATCCGGCCGCACCGAAGATTTAGGCGAGTTTTTTTATGTTAGTGCAAGTTTCACATCGTGCATCGATGGCCGCGATGCATTGTGAAGGACGTGGTATGAGTTTGCTGGCAAGAGTTTACCGTGTCTAATATATTTAGAGGCAAATATCTCCAAGTCATACCCCTCGGCTTAGCAAGGGCTGAATTTACCGATAGCGAAAAAATACATATGGAGAAAAGTTACGTCAACTATTCATAACATAATTGTGGGTAAACTATAGGTGGCATAGAAATAGTAAGAGAAACTTTAGTTAAGGGACTAAAATGCCATTTAAAATATATACTCTATTCGTTTTTCACTGTAGAGTAATAAACTGGTTTTCGTAACACTTTTACAACATGGTTTTGTTAGCGCCATTAGTACTTTTCATCAACTGTCATTGCTTGTGCTTATTAAATACTTGTATAATAATAATGAAATCAGTATACAAGTCATGAAATCAAAGAGATACCTACCAACTTTTGAAAATGTAGATTCCCCTATTAGAAGGGCTTGTCAGCTCAGTGATTTAAATTTAGTATAAGGCCCGGCAAAACCTACAGCAACAACAAGAAACAATGCTCCAGTTCGTACACCCTCGAAGAGAACAACAAATTCAGGAGTGAAAAAATAGTAAGGCGCTAGGACATAGGAGCAATTCGGTTAAAGTGTTAAATAAAAGTGGTTCGAAGACTGATACATTAACTTTGCGAAATGGAGTAATGAGACCTACACGTTCATCTCAAAATCGATCAGTTAATGCAGCAAACTCCAGCAAGCTCAGCAACAAGAACATATATCAAACGAGTGGAGCAAATCAATCATATTCTCTTTCCACAAAAGCGGTGACAAGCTACAGTGCGCTAGTTATAGAGGCATATCACTACTTTGTACGACGTGTAAAACATTTTCATAGATCTTAGAAGGCAAAATTAGATCATATGGCAACAGTATCATTTGGGAGTATTAAGGTGGCTATAGAGTAGGTAGATCAACGATAGGCCAATGGTTTACAGTCATGCAGGTATTTGAAAAAGGCTGGCAGTTCAACATAGACGAATAGCGAATTCGTCGACTTTAAGCAAGCATACGAAAGTATTGATCGTAACGCACTGTACCCAATAATGTTTGGCTTGTACCCCAGCCAAATAAGTCCGTCTTACCAAAATGACAATTACGTCGAAAATCTCCCAAGTCCGCTTCAATAACCAACTTACCGACGCTTTTGACGCAAATATCGGACTATAGCAATTTGGCTCTAGAGTATGTCATATGAAAGCTACGCTATTATACAAGTAGAGCCAAGTGGTAGCCTATGCGGATGACATCAACATTTTGTCACGATGGCTACCTACCACCAAAGAAGTTTCCTGAACTCGACAGTAAAACTAGTAGAGCTACAAATCAATGAAAATAAAACAAAGTTCATGAGGCTGTCAAGAAAAAAATATTTCAAATACCCAAAATATCGAAAATGTGGGCAAATTTTTGTACTTAGGCGCCAAAATAACGAGAACCGATGATGAAAGAGACGAAATACGCCGAAGAATACAGCTCGAAAATAATATTTTTTGTGCACTTTTGACGATCTTGAAGACCAGTTGCATACACAGGAAAACAAAGCCCCGACTATACAAATCTGTGATAAGACCTGTGTTATGCTAAAGATGTGAAACATGGACCCCAAAACAAGCACCCGCAAATATATTGAGCGCCCATGAGCGACGGGTCCTGAGGCGAATAATCGAAGCGAAGCTAGACGGGGACCAATGGCGAATTTAAACTTACCATGAGCTGTATGAAATTTTTGACGAGCCGGAGGTCTCAGCGATTGTAAGACTGAGGAAGCTGCAATGGGCTGGCCACATGAACATCAGTTACCCAAAAAGGTATTCGTTGAGAGAACTGAAGGCCGGAGACTAGTGGGGTAACCGCGGAAACGCTGGTCTGTCTCGGTCGACGAAGACAGTTCATTGCTGCTCGGATTTCAATGTTGCAGGACGCGGTCAATGGACCGAGATAGTTAGAGGCGCCATTTGCAGGAAACGAAGCTCGACAGGAGTTGTTGTGCTACGAAGAAGTAGGAGAATGCGGCAAACTCAAGACGATATGGGAATTGAAAATATTTCTGCAACACGTAGTTGACGAGAAACTCCTATAGTAGTGTCAATTTATCAACTCAAGCACAAGGTGATTCTAGTTCAAAGAAGGCTCAATCTGGTCCACCGAGTGCTCTAAAACCTGTTGTCCCACCGCGTCCACGTAGCATGATGATTGACAATCTAACGTTGCCGCTGAAAAAAGCTAGAAAAAATGCAGACGGCTTTGGTTATTTATCATCTGTTCAAGATTCCACATCACAACTTTGTTGAAAATATACTATTGCAATAACATTCGAGGTTGAAATATAGTGCCGAAACGTGGGGATCTCGAAATAAAATGTTATGTTACTATGTTAAAGAAATTGGAAAAGGCATAATCATGATGCAAATATTCCAATTAAATCCGACGACAGTAACATGCGTGTTTCTTTCTCATCGACCGATTAACGTAACGATATGGAAAACCATGACTATTTATTGATTTTGAACAAATGTGGCGATTTATTGAATAAAGTACGAAACAAACACAAATTCAATGACTGTGGAAATGAGATTTGAGTGCCACGATTGAGGTGAAACTATTGCTAGGTAGCATATCCCTCGAACGCAAGGATACCATGAGATAACGCTAACCTAATCTGTTCACGTAGATATTATGTGAATTGGAAATAATGATTTTCGAATCGTGTCGCTGAAATAGAAAAGTGCAAATTTTTCAGTCATTACCGGATATAACAGCAAGTCACGAAAGCGAAAAATTAGCTAAAGTTTATCTGCTGTAATAAAAACTTCACAAACAGAAGAAAAACAAAAACATTCACTTCGCCTGCACGAACGGCGGTTAAATCGATTCAGCGAATTCAGCCCGTAATTGTGGTAACCGCCACTAGATTTGTTCAAATTGGATTGAAAGTTGAGCCGAGCCTGAGTGAAACTACTCCGTCGAACGGGAAGAACCACTCTCGAGTGGTGGCTGTACTGAAAACAAAGATCTTGTTCGAGGAGCAATGAAGCGCGGGAGAATGGGGCGCCTTCTCTTTTGGTTTTTGGCGGTGAAGAAGATAGTTTAGTGGTGGACATTAATAAGCTGCAAGTTCAAGACGGAAGAATGAAAGAAGTAAATTGGAAGCAGTAACTAATATTATCAGTGAAGCACCCGTGAAAACAAGGAAAGTGCAAGCAGTCATAATAGTGGCATCGACGACGGAAGCAATAAGACAAGAGGCCTCTGTTTAGTGATCAGAAATTCAGTTAATTTTACTTTTGGTATATTCTTTTTTCTTTGCGATACTTGAAAAGAGCTTAAAATTAGATTTCCAATGTACGTGTTTATTAAAGATTTTAAAGTTATAAAAATTAAATTTTTGCTTAAATTGGACTAAGTAACGTTTGATTGAAATTGGATTAAATAATCTTTGCCTTGCAATGTGTACAGGGTGTGGCTTGAGAGTAAATTCCCGGTAATAAATTCGTGAAATATTAACCAAATAGTAAACTTGAACTCAACGGAAGTAACGTGGTAGTATTCGAAGGTGTATTAAAGAGATAGCCTTCCCTAAAGGTTGTCGGACTCAGTAGAAGCGTAGAGTGCTCTCAAAGTGTAATTGGTATGTTTTCAGGGTGTACTTCGGGTTTTCGCCTTCCTCAACGCGAGAAAATTTCTACCGGCAAGCCAAAATTTCGCTTGGCACCTTATTGGACAAGCAAGTGGTGCTCCTACATCGTCTCTGGATGAGCTTACCCGGGTCCGAAAGCCCCATCGGTGTATCCTTATGCTAGGATGTAACAATGTACCTAAATAATTAGGCATATATATTTTAGTAATACGGGAAATAAGTGTACAGATTTCTCGAGGAATGATTCATTGAGATTTTCGGCAACCGCTTTCAGGAATTATAGTTTTGTATCCTTGTTTTATATTAGACATTTTAAATGGCATGTGTATTAACTCCTGACATATCAACAAAGCGATGAAATACTGCTACAGGCCATCGAAATGTTGGTTGACTGCATTTATACACAGAGCATTTTTGATCAACTTTATTCACGCCTCCCTTAGGGCAATTGAGTTGCCCACTTTCACAACTGTTAAAATCATCATAAGCGGAACGGCGTAAATCATTGAAAACCTTTAACAAGTGATCCGCACGACGCAGATCAATGGTTTTAGTACCAAAAATTCGGAAAGAACCTGCTGTAACTTGGAAATTCCGTAAAATCTCACCCAAAACGCTATTTTCGTATTTAACGTTGAAGTTTACACATGACGGATTTTGCAAGTGAAAACGAGTTTCGACAGGTTTTGCAAGTGGATGCGCAGCCATGTTCCAAAATCGCTCACTTGCACACCTAAAATGCGTTTACACTTTCAAAATCAGCCAATTGCATTCAAAAGCTAACATTCTTTTAAGTCTGGAATATTGTTAAACAAAATAAGAAATTTTAAAAGTTAACACAAATTATTTAAGTACACATTTTATGGCAGTTAAAACAACTTGAATACAAAAATATTGACTAGAAATTAAAAAAAAATCATCATCAGAATTACTGTTGGTAAGAAGAAACTAAATCAAAAATAAATTTTGCGGCAGACTTGTTAGCAAAATTAGCAATGTTTTAAATAATACTTCAGTAAAACGGGTATTATATTAAAATGTAAATTGAAAATTCAAAATTTTAGCAGCGTCTTCATCCATTAGCTTAAAAATGATTTTCAGCATCATTCGCATCGTTACCATCGTGAACTGCAAATCGTTCTTGGTTTCTCATGATGTTCGAGAAGAAGCTCAGTTTTTTTCGGATTCTTTCCATTGATCTCCGTAGCGCTTTTTCAAAAAGGGTTTCACATCTTCATCTTTCTTTGTTTACAGCAGCACCCCTTCAGCCATGAGATTTGGAAAATTCTGCGCTTTGAAGCTCTTTCCCCTTTTGATTTTAGATTTAGACTCCCCGCTTTCAAAGCTATAGAACGGCTAACCTTGAACTAGACAAGCAGTCTTCGATTTCGTTATTATTATTTTCTTCGCTTTCTGGCAGTTTCCAGGCTCTTTAACCATTGCTTCTTCATGTTCCTTCCAACCGACGGAACAATCTTCTCTCCCGGAAGGAATGACCGTTGCGCGCTTCTTGATTATGTCCATGTAGATTTCAGGCTTTTCAGTCACCCTGAGTTTCATAAATACCTGCTCTAAGTTTTCAAAAACTCTCTCTGGGGGAATAAAACCACATTTGTATTTCTTTTACTGTTGGTGGGGCTTCGTTTAGGAACCAGTCCATTGACATACCTATCATAATTTTGTTCTTATTTTGTCCCCCACACCCATCTGTAAACAAGCGGATCTTCTTGATGCCTTCCAAATTTACTTGTTGAAATAGGTTTTGGCGAATAGCAGAAGCAATCAGGCTCGATGCCTTGGCATATTCAGTTTCAAGCCATGCGTACGAGAAAACATTTTCTGGAGTTTGAGACTAGTTCGAACAACTGCGAAGTGGTACAGGTACATTTGACGTAGAAAATACGCAGCTTGATCGGAGAGCTTAGGCAACACAATATATTTTTTGGCAATCGTAGCTTAGTGTAAACGTATCGTTGTCGTCCTGTTTGAATTTTTCGTAGAAGACATCTGCTCTCTTTTTCTGTGCCACCAGCTTAACACTAAGATTTGACTTCTCCTCGATCATCGCAGCCTCTATTCTTGACTCCAGACTGGAACATGTTGAGCAGGTGTCCGTACAGGCCGAACCAAAACCAATGTTAAAGTTATTTAAAAAAAATCTTCTGTAAAACCCGTAAGCAAATTGGGTCTCCGGGTTTTTTTTTTGTTAAACATCTCATGCATCTTTGCAATCGAAACATCCGAGCATAAGTACTATTTTTCACTGGTCTTAGCTCTTGAGTAGTAAGAATCAAGTAGAATAAATAAGCTAATGTTTTCTTTAGCTTTTTCTTCTCTCTCAGAAAATACTGCTGTTTTCGGTCTCCTCCACGTTTTTCCTGTGGAGTTTCAGTAGATTGTAAAGACTTCTAACATAATCTTTGCATCCTATCCCTTCCGATATTCACAAACGTTTGACGGCAAATAGGTGTATTTTCAGTGACACCTATTTTTTTTTTTCAGAAGAAGATTTTCTGTGCTGAATTTCCTTTTACTGCCATCGTTCCTTCGTTTCGGCGTCAAAACTTGAACGTACCATGAAATGAAATTGTTCTGAGCTATTAACATTTTATCTTTGTAGTACGTTTGATGGATTCTTCGAAAATCTTAAAAATTAGCTGCATACAGCGAATGCTCTTTCCACCGTGCAAACACGTCGGCATTATCGAAAAACCTTTAGGAGAGTGTCTGGGCAAACACACAATCGAATTTTGTATAGGTTTGATAAGGCCAGTATGCCCGTTTATATCATTTATTTTTTCAAATTTATATAAAAAATTGTGTATCTCTTTTAAAACGCGCTCTTCTTGCCTTTCAGTCTTTTCGACATTTCTTTTCCAAGATTCCGGTCTACGTTGTTTTTTACGCGGGTTGCCAGGGTCTGTACAGCCTCTTTGTGAATTCAGACTTACTTGAGGCACATTTACCGGCGCAAGTTTATCCTCTTATGAATGATCCTCAATCGATTGAACTTCCATTGTATTCGAAGAGTTTTCGCTGTCATACATTCTTTTTAATATTAAGTTATTTAAAAAATCAACACCACAGTTCACGCCCGGCTTATTGCCTTCACAAGCACTATGCCAACTGTCAATATTACTTTCCTTTTTCAAACGAAGCCAGAGACAAAGTAGTAAGAGAAGAAACAGTCTTTGAAATCTCACAATTTCAAACTTCTGAAATTTTACCGCATGGGTCGGCCATGATGATTATGAGATTAGCGGGTTTTGCAAGTGGACTGATTGTAACAGGGTTTGTACGAGCCGCCATTACCATTATAACAGGTTTTTTAAGTGGACACGACTTTCTCACTAATTTTTAAAGGTTTTTTTAGTGGATTTTGCAATCGAAATTGCGAAAGGAAGCTCATGCATGGCTCTCTCTCTCAGTTTCTTCATTTAGGAAGAGTTTGACGTTTTCGCTGTATTCCTCTTCCTCCTGCGAGAAATACAACGGAAGTTCTTTATCATCAACTACCAACTTTTTGCTTTTATAATCTTTAACAGTTTCGTAGTTTTTTAAAATATTGTTCCCAATTATACCTTGGAAGTATTTATGAAATGGGAGTTCAACAAAGTTCATTTTGTTGGTACCTCCAAATTCAGCGAAGGGCCTGATGGAACAGATGCGATCACACATCATTTTGGAGGATAACGTGCGTAGCTAGAAGCACTTAATTTTATGACGTAAATGTGATGCACAAATGTCCGGGTTTATTTGCTAATGCTTGCACCAGTATCCAATACAAAATGCATATGTCTCCCGTTAGAGTTTATTCTGATATATGGTAGTCCTGCTCCTGGAGTTGTATTTCCGAGGCAGGTGACTGAAAATTTTCGACTTGGTTAGAATTGGCAAATCGGGTGGAACTATAGATTTCCATAAGGGTAGGATGACCGAATGTGTGTCTCTGCTGTGAGTTTGTCTGATGATTGTTTTGAAATGAACCAGATGCACTGTTATTTTGAATAGTATTCGTTGATTGCTAAACTTTTGGTTATAATTTTGATGGGTAACTGATAATTCGAGCTTGAATGATTGTTTGATTACTGAAACTTAAATCAGGAGTAAAATTTTTGTTGAGGCTTGTTCGGATGTTCGGACGATAATTTGAGTTGTAGTGTTGTTGAACATTTAGATACGGATCCGAATAGGTTTTTGAATTGTGAATTGTTTGGTTGTCTGATTGACATTTGAAATTAATAGAAATCCGACCAAATCTTGAATTTCTGGGCTTATAATATAGTATAAATACCCCTCATCTCGCAGAAGATTAAGCGCTTCAACGAAAGTGGTAGGTTTGTTACACTTTAAATAAGTTTTCACTGGCTCAAACAATTTGTTTTTGAAAATGTTAAGGGCCATTCTATTATTCGCCTCAATTTTATTAATAAATTCTGGCTGTGTTTTGTCCATTTTGAGTTCCGTTTTTAAACTCAATTGATATAATTTTTCCTATATTCGCCAGTAATACTTGTGATGCTGCGTCATACTTGCTCAGAGTTGGTGCTAGGGCATCCAATACATCTACAAAGCTTTTCATGAAACTGTTTTCTCCATCAAAACGAGAAATTGCATTTAAATATGTAAGCGGATCCGGCTTTAAAGAAAATAATGCTTAACTTTTGCTGTTAATAGTTTCGTTGGTCATTTTTAAGGTTAATTAATATTTTATGTAGGCACATTTTTTTTCGATGGGTATATTCGGTTTAAAGTGGCACTACACAAGAGATTCTTATTATCTCCAAATCTTTATTATCTCCAGACCTTACGTAATAATTATTCTCCCTTGTTTAAATTTTAAACTTTTAAACGCGATTTTCTAGTCCGGTTAACCGATTGCGCCAATGATACTCTCGTATTGTCCGGATACTTTAATGATGATCTCGTATCATCAGGATACTTTAAATAAAACTCGCGTTTAAGACAATCGAAATTTATTGAAGTTAGCTTAACAGAGTTCGAAAATTAACTGAACTTAAAAACTAGTTCTTATAACTATGTACCATATAACATACCTGTATCTTGGACAATTTAAAGGGTCTGCAAAAAATTATCTTATCGTAGCTTTCGCTGTTTATAAAACGCGGCAAGTCAACGCGAAATGTTTTCAATGATAAACGAATGAAACTGAATATGTAATGTTTTGAATTCTAGGAATGAAACGCGAAATTTTAATACAATAAAATGAAAACTGATATATCTTTAAGCGATTAAAATATGCAACATGTTAAGAGTTTTTATCTTGCAGATTAAGAAAAAAGTAATGAACGGTTAGGAAGTTGATGGCATTTTTTAGGTTATAGGGGGGTTCGTGGATAATGGTATTATGACTGAAGATGATAATGTCGATGATAATCACGACGAAAATAACGATGATGACGAAAAAATCATACCGATGTTCAAAATGACGACGAGGATGAACCCTATTCTACCAGATTCGCTCTACTAAATTAGCTGATAAGAATCGAGAAGAACGGCTCAACCAACTCTGAATTTTTGGGAAGAAAGTTTCTTACGCCGCTAGTATGCAGTCTGGCCGGCAAGCAGATTTTTCGAGGGCGTGCTTGCGCCATGAATAATGTAGCAATAATTGAATACCAAATAAAAACATACAAAGTTAACTTTTAAGCAAGGATGTGCGCATAGAAACTGCCAAAATGTTTATGTCTTTGAGTAACATTTACATCATTCGTCTTGACAGAACCCGGAATTATTGCTAAAAGTAAATACGCTAGGAATCATCATGTATTGAATTTTCATCGCGAAAAGTTTGAACCTGGAAATATTTTTCTTAAACTGGTCAATGGCAGGCAGTGGGGAATAACTCTCTGTGTTACCCTTTTTCCCGTCTACCTTTTGGATTTTGCTAAATTTATATTGGCTGCTGTTCAGTGAATTTGTGTAGATCTCCTGCGTTGAGGATAGGATTCGGCATTAAATCACTTCTTCTTTCTTGATATTGTACAGGTATGCTTTTCCATGCCTTCTGCTTTGTACTTTGTCAACTTCTGTTTTTTTTGGATTAGTTGACTTCGTGAACCCTTCTATGCTGCTGGAATGTGTCAGATTGATGTACGTTTCATAGATAGGTGCTGTTCATTGGGTGTTGGCGAATACTCTTCCATTTGTTCTCTCCTTGGATTCAGTTGCTATACAGCATTAATCAGACAGCACCCAAATGCTCTGGAAAATGGGTACCCCATTTTGGTTTCGCTTTCTTCTTCTTCACAACCTACGATTTTTCTAGTAAGATAGTCACCTGTAGCACTTCAATCCTTCTTCGGGACTGTTAGAACCATAACACCGGCACGAAGCCTGTTTGGCGATGTGTAATATATCTCTAAATCTCCACAGTAAAATATTTTTGCATCTGCCGTTGCGTAAATTTGTCGAGAACGATGATGACGACGTTGATGCTTACCACCACGACGACTACGATTATGTTGAAGATAAGGTTGGGCTGATACTACGGTAACAATGACTAGGTACCAAAAATTTGCTTGTCACTGTTGGCATCTGTTCCTAAAAACCAATAATATCGGTTCCAGTCACCGTTACATATAATGTTGTATATAATGCATTACAAATTTCCGTTCATTCACGCCTCTGTCATACGCACGATCATCTTTATTCACATACACACATGAAAACAACAAATGTGATGAAAAACATGTGATCAGCAAACAGCCGATTCACCATCGAAAGTTGTATTCTTCTCCCAACTTTGTTCCCAAGTCACATACTTACTAAATAGAAGAATTTGGCTGATGAGTACAATTTCCCGCGATAGTGACTTGCCGAACCTGTTCTTAAGTCACTTTTTCAGTCATTCGCAGAGGGTACTTGTACTCATCGGTCCTGGAGTCTCAGTTCCAAAAAGTGACAATCACGAAAAATCGTACTCACCAGCCAAATCGGTTCGATTCAGTTAAATGTGACTTGGGAACAGGCTTGAGTCACTGTGAGTCTAGGACCGATTTGTCATATGAGTACAAGTTTCCACAACTGTGACTAGAACAGAGACAAAGAACTGATTTAACAATCGTATAAAAGGTCAATATTGGACAGGAATTCTTTCGTTTTTAGGAATGTTTCCATTGAAATATTAAAGAAAACAAGGTTCGAAGATTGCATTTTGGGAAAAATTTATTGTTTATGTGGTAGCAAATTAGAAAAATAATTCCTTCAGCTTTTGGATTTTTTGTAGATAAAAGGCATTCTGCGTATTAAAATGGCTATATACATTGTATGTGAAGAGATGGATTGCATGCATATTATGTTACATGACTTGTTAATTGATATGTTTGAAGGGTAACATTTTACGAGCTGCTCAAAAGTAAACAATGCAGTTTAAACAGTCTTGTAAAAGGTCAATATTGGACCGGAATTTCATAGTTTTAGGAATGTTTTCATTGAAATATTGAAGGAAGCAGATTGAATTTCGGGTAAACCTATTGCTTATTTGGTAGCGAATTAGAAACGTGAACAATTCTTTCTGCTGTTGCATTTTTTGTTTTCCCAGATACGGAATATAGTTTCATTTTTCACAGACCAACTGGTACCAGGCTTTTAGGATCGGGCTACATTTAGCAAATTAGTTGTAGTTTCATGAGCGTTATATGTGAAGTGAATATTTACAAATTATTTTGAATATAACTATTATGAGTTCGAATCTGAAAAATTATCAATATGGCTACGCGAATGAAAAAAAGTTTAATATGGGAACATTATACTCAAATTGACAGTGTAAGTGCCAAGTGTAATATTTGCAAAAAGTGTTATTATTTATAGATCATTGGCAACCACTTTAAAAAAGCATGTTGTATGTAAGCATTCCATTATTCAATTACTTGTTGAAAGTGAAAAACGACGGAATAAAGAAGATCGTTCGACAACACCGTTTGGATCTTCAATTTCTTCTTCTTCAAATGCTCCACAATTCGAAGTTCAAGCACCAAAACCGTAAATATGAGCCATCCTCATTTGTCAGTTAGTTCAGCACAAGCAAGAATGTCATCTTATATTCCTCCGAAAATTTCCGAATAGTCGAAGAAAAAGATAAGTCGAGAATTTTTGAAGCTTTTAACGTTGGATTAACAGTCGTTTTCAATCGTTGAAGTTGACGGGTTCAGAATATTTTTTCAGGCATTGAATACCACTTTTGAACTTCTCACGAGGAAGCCAGCTAGATATGAAGAAGCGAAATTGAAACTGACAACCTTGTTGTCTGATGCGAAGGTGAAGATGTTTTACGCCAGATTGTTGAACATCGTTGACCAACGATAATTACATCGTGATAATGGTTCATTTAGTTTTAAATGTAGAGCTTTTGAGCTTAACATTGGATTGTTGTGCAATTCGAAAAGTCCACACAAGTGACCATTTGGCTGAGATTATAAAAACAACCTAAGATACTTAGGAATTAACGAAAAAAATAATATTCCTCGTGTCTGATATTGCGCCAAGTATTAGAAATGCATTAAAAACCATTTAAGGTTTAAGCACATGGGATGCGCAGCACACAAACTACACCTCAATGTGGAAAAAGGTTTAGAAGAAAAAGTAATCTGTATTTTCTGAAATAAAACCCTGGACATTTATGTATTGTTTTTCAATGTTATTTTCAACTGTTAAATATTTACTTGGTTACAGAAACAAATCATAGAATCCAAATAATAGCTCCTTAAAAACATTCAACACTTTCGAAAATAAGGCATTTTCAATCATATGCAGAAAGTGAACATACATGTTTTCTAATATGACTACATATTTTCTAATATGGACCATAGTGAATTTGATTCACAATAACTAGGAAAATAACATATTCCTTTAATGTAGTATTAGATCAGTCAATCATCTAAACTGGTACTGGTAAACTGATCACAAAGTTCGCAAAAATAGGAGTCAACTTTACCTTCTACGCCAGCATACTCTTCATGAGGCCACCGCTTACAAGGTGCACATTGAATCTTTTTTCTCCATGAACATCTCCAGAAAAAAAAACCATTAAAGTATAAGCATTTTCTATTTTCATTTTAGCAACGGTCGAGACTTTCATCTGTATAGTAACCGCTCTCAGCGCAACTTTGAGATGATTCTTTACCTACCTTTTAAGGGTTTTTTCTTCGCTCAACCATTTTCTTAGGTGGTTATGTTACAAACCAGTATACCCTATGTATACTGGTAAGAACTGGGAGCTCAGCTTGATGTGTATCCTATATACAACATCAAGGCTCCCGGGGAAAGACTTCACTGTATCACCACTTACCTGCTACTCTGTTCATCTAAACTAAATCAACAAAAAGTAATAGAGTTACATGTTGAAAGGATTAAGTTTTAT
Organism: Odontomyia ornata; assembly: GCA_963969285.1. Taxonomy (NCBI): domain Eukaryota; kingdom Metazoa; phylum Arthropoda; class Insecta; order Diptera; family Stratiomyidae; genus Odontomyia; species Odontomyia ornata. The sequence goes on along the minus strand of OZ017738.1, from coordinate 353,640,040 downwards.
TTATGTTGCTATTTTAAATTGGTTACATTTACACCTCTTAGTTATTTTTTATCATCTATCCATACGGTGTCTACACGGACGGAGGATGCCTAGAAGAAAGTAAAGTAAGTTGATGGTGGCTACGCAGCGTAATACGCAAACAAGCCGAAGGTGGTTCGCGGCTCAAGCCTACACCTCACCATCTTACTAATTATCGAAGATACTCCGCATTTGCACCGGAACTATATGAACGGATTGCACTGTCTGACTCGAACACTGGCTTCGCTGTTGACTTCGCGGCGAAATACACTACGCGTACAATTTCCTAACCGCTGTTATCACTACTTTTCGTTTCTCGCTCGATCAATTGCCTTTTAAACGATTCATGCGGCCTCAATTCGCCCTAAATTCGCTGAGTAGTTGAAACGTTTGTTCTCGTTCCACGAAAACTTCTTCCTCCGCGCTCCGTCTCACTTGCTCGCATGGTGAAACTTTGCGGCGAATTGGAGAAATGGTTTGAAGGCAGGGACAAATCAGGCGAGGAAAAGCTTTTGTTTAGCACAGTGTCACTCCGCTGGAAGCATACCCCGAAGCTTCTCGTGTACATGGTCGTTGTCGTCGCTAATGTTATGGCTTATGTAGAGCGAATTGCCTCTCATGTACATGGTCGTTGTCGTCGCTAATGTTGTGGCTTATGTAGAGCGAATTATGAAGTCTTTACGCTTGCCGTTGGTCGACAAGTACATGCTTTGATGACAATGGGCGTATGTGCTTGACCGTATAACACTTGGCGTAGCTTGTCGATATTTCTATAAGCACACCCCGAAGCTTCTTATGTACATAGTCGTCGTCGCTAATGTTATGAATTATGAAGACTTTTCGCTTGCCGTTGGTCGACAAGTACATGTTTTAATGACAATGGGCGTATGCGCTTGGCCGTATACACTTGGCGGAGCTTAGACGATTGACGAATTTGACGGCGATTGAAAAATTTCTGATGTTCAAACCTCTTTTTTTTCGATTTGTAGACTTCTTCCTTGAATTTGATCGATTTTACAAAATCTTCGTGGTATGATGAAAAATCATTGATCTGGTAGCTCTTCTTCCTTTGTTGCTTACGGTTCTCTTTATAGTAGGTATCGGCTGCAAAACCTTTGGAGACAGATATGATTTAGAGGATGTTGAGGCACCAACTACTGAATCAGATATGTTGCTGGTCAGCTCCTTGGATATTCTCGTCGTCCAGCAATTTCCTTCAGTGGCCTGAGTACGATAAGATTCATTCATTGATAGAGCTTCTGGAAGCTTTGCTTCTAAAACATTTGGTACGTCATTCGATTCTTTGACTACTGCAAAGTTTTCGTGAATGAAGTCATAGTCTTGAAAAACATTTCTGTTTACCAGTGCGGGCCCGAGGCAAATTTTAGGTTGGAGCTTTATCAAAGTTTGGTGCCTGCCTCTGATGTATATATATATATATATATATATATATATATATATATATATATATATATATATATATACATGTGTGGCGCCTCTACCGCGTCATTTATTCATATTTAATTAGGACGTTATTATTATTACAAAGGAACTAAACAATACTTCATTTTTCATGATAAGTAATATAAGATACAAAATAAAGATATTAAATGCTATTGAGATCCATTCGAACTCGAGCCGTATCAAAATTTTTGGTTTAAAAGTTAAGAACGAAATTCCCATGCAAAATTTACATCTTGGTCATCGCAGCCTGAGCATGCTTCATGGGCCCATCGTTTACAAATGCAGCATTGTATCCAACCGTCTTCGTGTTTCGAGTTAGACCAAACTTCTCCGCAATAAAAGCATTCAGCGTCACCATCTACATTCTTATCATCATCAAGGCTGGTGTGTTTACTAATTTGAGTTTTAGATTTTTTTGCAGATTTCATAGAAATAATATCAAGCTTAGATATCTTCGTTGGTTCTTGTCGATTTTTTTTTCTTTTTCCAACTCCTTTTTATATAGACTGCTAGTGAGAATTGCTGTGCGGCCTCTTTTTCTGTTTATTTTTTTTGTTGTTTTAGGCAATGCTTTGAGAATTGGAAACAAATTTTTGGGCGAAATTGCGAATGACGTGCTTGGTTGTGGATCCAATGTTATTGCTGTTCCAGTGCTCGTTTGTGGATCTAATATCTGTGGCGTCACTGCTACCATTCCTCTCAAGTTATCTTGCAAAACGGATGGAGTATCGAGTGTGTTAAATGTCTCATCCTTTTTGTTGTTCTCATTTTGTTGTGATTCCAGCTCAGTAAAAGCCACATCGGTGGTGTCTGCAGCCAAAAAATCATAATCCTTGAAGACATTGCGATCTATTAGCTCTATCCCGCATTTACGAAAACCATTGATTGCAATAGACTCTTGTGCTGCCTCGCTGCAGGCTTCACCAAAGAGTTTGCTGAATTGGGATACGGATATTGCTCTTCCCAGATTATTGCGAAGAAACTTCTCAACTGCACGTATGTAATACTTATTCAAAGGCCCCATGAAAGACACATCCAGTGGTTGAAGCCTATGACTGCAATGGGGGGCAAGCATAAGACGGTAGTGTAGTTTTTTCTTGCCAATCCAATAAAATCCAAATTTTTTGTATGCGTGTTATGCCCATCCAGTATAAGGAGCGCCGGATCTTCTTCAGTTGGCTTGGCAAATTTAAGAAAATGCTTAAACCATTCTGTAAAAATATCCAATTGCATCCACCCTGACGGATGACAAGCAAATTCTGTACCCGGTGGTGCCCCATCTTGTAATTCCACCTTCATTCTCTTCCGAGGAAATATGATAATAGGGGGAATAAAGTTTCCACCAGCAGCCATACAGATCACGACGGTGCTCAATATACCCCGTTCTGCAGAGGTGATAGCACCCACTTGCTTTTTCCCCTTTTGTGCAAGTATTTTAGAGCTTTTGCTCTGGACTGTGGTAAAGCCTGTCTCATCGACATTAAAAATACGATGAGATTGAAAGTTTATATCAGACCTCACCTCTTCTAGGAGGTCAAAAAATTTCATGACACTCACTTTATTGAAACCTTGCGCGCGAGCGAGAGAGGTTGCTTCTGGGCTTCTTAATGTCAATTCCGGATGACGTTTTCTGAAGGCAGCAATCCAGGCTTTTCCAGCCATTTCAGTCTCCTTGCTGAACTTGTGGTTTATGTTATTTCGTTCAGCCAGTTGATAGGCTAGTCTTCTAACATCCTGCAATGTTAGTCCATAAAAACGATTCTCCATATCCAAAATATGTTGCACCAATTCTTCTTCCTGCTCTTGACTAAAAATTGGACGATAAGACCCCAATATTTTTATATTTTCAACGGCTTCTTTGTTTTTTTCCGTGAACGCGTCGTTTGAGCGTTGAACGAGGAACGTTGAACTCTTTGCTTGCCTTTAAAAACCCCATTTCGTTACTCCTGACAGCTTTAATAGCTTTTTCCATCGCATCCGGGTCCCAAGTCTGCTGCTGCGATATGCGTTTATATGAACTTGGCATTTCTGAAAGAATACATATCATATTTATTCTTACTCGAAAATGTTGTACTAAGGCAGGTAAAGTGGCCTACTAGATCACTTTACCTACCCACATACCAGGTCACTTTACCCGAAACGGACCGCAACGTAAACAACACTTGCTCAAATGTCAAACGCGAATAAATTTTCTTAATTTGCCGCGAAATGAATAGTTCACTAATGTACCAAATCAATATAATATGACATTGCTTTTCGTTTTGAGTTATCATAGAATCTTATTACAAGATTTAGACTACTCACCTTAGATGAAAGATAGCGAAAACCACTTTTTTCTTTATAAAAACTTTTCACACGAACTTGATGCGTTGCCATCGTCTACAGTAATACAGCGTCGATGGATGATTTTGTTCCACTCGCCATTGACAGATGACGCTTATTGGTTCATTCTTAAATAGAAGGTGACCACTTTACCCGAGTGGGCCACTTTAACGAACTCTCCCCTATATATATATATATATATATATATATATATATATATATATATATATATATTTATATATATATATATATGTATATATATATATATATATATATATATATATATATATATATATATATATATGTATATATATATATATATATATATATATATATATATATATATATATATATATATATATATATGTATATATATATATAAATTTATTCATCATTGTCTAATTTCTGATTTGCTGATTTAAATAAAACAGCCATATTGTATTGCAGTACTCACAAGATTAGATAAATGAAAAGTGATGCAGAATGATGAGGAAAACATGTAGAGCTTAAAATACATTTGTATTATTTTATTCTCTGATAGAATAGTATTTATTCAAAAATTGTTGATTCCATGAATATTCTTAACTTGTTAAGCTCTAATAAGAAAAACAAGCTATTCAAATCATCAAGATAGCAATTTAAGGAAATCTTTGCTTGTGAACGTTTGAATTTGCAAATGCTTTTATGACCTCCTCATAAGACAACGTCTGTGCATTATCATTTTCAATGGACAATAATGCCAGGTCAGAAAGTTTGTCTTCTGCAAGAGCCGACCTAAGATATGTTTTAATTAACTGCAGCTTGGTAAGACTTCGTTCACCTTTGGCCACTGTAACCGGAATGGTCACAAAAATCTGTAGGGCTGTCCAAATTTTATCTTGCCAATTGTTTAATGCTAAGATCTGAAGGACTGCTTTCGGGTGACCTTTATCAACATCTTTAAAAAAATTCGAAAGACATAATCTTTCTTGAAAGCTCTGATCCTGAAACATCGCAATGATATTCATGTGTTAGTTTTTCCTCCAAGTTTAGGCATGCTTGCGCCAAATTTTCAACGATTTTATTCAAATCATAAAGAAAACTCCAAGTCCCATTAATTGTAGAAAGCTGTGTGATGCGGGCTTCTACTGAGTTTATGATGGTTTCTAACATAGGATAGAAAACATTTGTTCTAAATAACACTTCTGGATCTGTTGATGCGTCGTCTTTATTTTCATTTGGGAAAATTTTCTGTTTTTTTTTTCGTGTGCGAACTCATTCAAACTCCGGAGCTATTTCAGCTTCTTCAGCTATATCTTTAGCTGCAATTAGTGCAGTAGAGGATCCTGTGTCTCTATATTCTTTATTTGTGCACTATTTTTTGGCATCCGACAAGTCTACGTGCTCTGATTGCATGGATTTGCTGACAAGATTAACGTGGAATAAAACATCGTACCAAATGACCAACGACAGCAAAAACCCGAATTTTTCTAAATTGATTATAAGTGATTTAGCTTCCGAACTCGCTACGGGACCAGATAATTGTCGATACTTTTCTTCCAAGGCATTTTTAACATCAGTGCACTGATACCGCACCACATGTACGCTGTTCACTCTACGTTCCCATCTTGTGTCACACACCTTTTTTAATGTTAAACTCTTTAAGTGTTTTGTTATAACTTCCCATCTTTTTGTTGAGTTTGAAAAAAAACGCAAACAAGTGCTGAAGAACACCAAATAATGAAACTGATTTGACTGAAGTTTTACCCGCATCAGCCGCAATAAGGTTGGGGCTATGGTAGCCACATGGATTAAAAAATGATCGGGGAAATGTTTTGCTTATGCGACTCTGAACTCCTTTTCGTTGGCCAGCCATATTAGCACCATTATCGTATCCTTGTCCTCTGCAATCATTCATATCAATGTCGTATTTATTAATAATTTCATAAAAAAATATGCCTGTCAGCCCTTCTCCAGTAGATTTATTTACCGGTTTATAAGCTAAAAAGAATTCACGCACACAAAATTCATCAACATCAAAAAACCTAAATTTGATGCTCATTTGCTCGGTGTGACTTATATCGCTTTCTGAATTTTTGATATTATCTGCCTTCTATCTTCGTTTCCTAATAATTTTATAAGCTCGTTTTGTATGTATTTATTCCTTGTGCATAATTCGTCGCAGTGCTCTGTTATGACTTGATCAAATTTTCCCAATAAGTGGACCAAACCGAGAAAGTTGCCCTTCTTTGGTGTGTTTGATGTGTCACTACCGCCATGGAAGGATGGATTGTGGTCCGCTAAAAGACCATCTGGATTTGTCACTCTCTGATTGCATTTGCAAGGCTTTGTCGATTCCAGCATTAGTCTGTAATCTTTTTAAAGTCTTAAACCACATTGATAAAGCTGACTGGTAGTCATTTTAATTTTCATGAGTCTTCAAAACCATTGATACATGCGATCAATCGTCAAAACCTGCGTTGGCGAGTTTGCAAAGTTTAGAGCAGTTGAATTATATTCAACAGCAGGAAAAACAATCCATTTATTTTTTATATCAACCATTTCCAGTCGTAAATTTTGCCGTTTGACATGACTCGCTTAAAGTGCGCATTCGAAAATGTTCGACTTTTTTCATTTCATGGTTACTCTTTGTCTGCCAATTTGCCGTTGTGTAGTCCCTGCAATATGATGACATCTATTATTTCGGACGACAAAGATGACGGCCATTGACCGATATCTGTAGATTTTTCTATGGGTGTCTTTGGTATGACTGTTACTAGTTCATCTGATGAAACAACATTATCAGATGTTTCAACATCGGATATATTCTGCATCTCTGGCACATTATCTCCAGCATTTGTTGCAGTAATAATGCAATCATTTGTTGATTGACTTGTATGTGGCTTTATTTTAATTTTTAGACATTTGGCCAACTGTTGGGCACCTTTTTCGTTATCAGCTTCCTTTTGTTTTTTGTGCGATAATTTCTTGGGCGCATGTGATATTTTGGTTTGATGTGACTAAAACAAATTAAATAAATAAAAGGGCCCTATAGTTTTTACTTACCAAGATCTGGAGTGTTGTGATTTTTTCAACTTAAGTGGCTTGCGAAATTTATACAAAATTTCTTAACATGCTTCATCATACTCACTATACTGAACTTCCTTCTGAACCGGATGAAATTATTCTTTTCATCTTTCAAATAATGAGACGAATGAAAGTAAACTTGATTTTGATAGCTCATCTAATATTATTGATCACAAAAGAATAATGATACTTTACAATAAGTGATAAAATTGCGCCACCAGCTTGTGTAGAGATGATGATGCAATCTGATTCTTTTTTTAGTTGCTGCATGGATTTTATAATATAATTAAAACTAGGTACATAAGATAACATATGTATCCCTGCTAAGTTTAAAAGATTAGCTTGAGAAATAAAACAATAATAAAATTAACTTGAAAACTTCACTACACTACTATGCTAAGCCCTGAAGTTTGAACAGGAAATGTGTCACTACGAATGCTTCGTCGAGGCAACTTGGTGGGTAGTCTAGTAGAAGTATTAAGTCAATGCGAAAAACAACGAGAGAAAATGGTAAAACACCTTCCAAAAACAGAGCTGCCATTTATGTTATCGTATTGTTTTAAGAGGAGAACTAGGAAATGTTTAATAGGAGGAGAAAAATAATTTGATTTGAAATGTTCATGTTTGCATGATATTTAATGTTGACTGTCACAATATGAAAAGCGATCATTGTCGTGCCCCTTCTGACTTGGTGCCTGGTGCAACCGCTCCGTTCGCCTTATGGTAGGGCCGGCCTTGCTGTTTACGGGGTGAATTCCAGTTGCGCAAAAACCATTAAAGGTCACTTCCACACTCTGAGTTCTTATATAAGGTCGACCAAAGAATTCAGCTATGTCATAATGTGTGACGGGCCGGTTTTGTACTCTTAGTGGCTTACGTATTTCTTCTGCCATGTAGCAGTAGGTTTCACATGCTGTGAAAAATACTTGAACCATTGTCTACAGAGTTCTAGTTGGATCCATCCTGATGGATGACAAGCATGAATGGAACCAGGTGGATAACCTTTCATCTGCAGGGGATTATTCCGTCATTGTTGGGATAAAATTGCCACCTGCACCCATACAAGCTACATACGTGGTTGTCGATCCACATTCTGCGGTTGCTATAGAACCTATTGCCTTTAAGTGCTTATATCTCAGGCATTTCGGACTGTACGACTGAAATGCCAGTTTTTCAACGTTGTGAATATTAGCTGTGGGATATTGGAACTCATCCAAAGAGGTTTCCAATAAGTTAAGAAAAGCATCAGCGTTTTGCGTATTGAAACCTTTCATTCTTGCGATTGATGTTCCTGTTTGGCGGCGAAACGATAAATTAGTGTGACGCTTGAGGATTGATCTCAACCATGTTCTTCCGGCAGACTCATTAGACGCTGAAAAAGAGTGATCTATATGATATCCCTATGCAGAGTGATAAGCCAAAGATCGTATGTCCTTGCGTGCAAGACCGAATCCAGAGTTCTCAATTTTCAAAGCATAATCTGCTAGTCCATTTCCGATGCACTAGGCAACATTAGTTTTCTCCCACGTTTTTGGTTGCTGATCTCACTAAGTTCTCGATGTTTTATTTTTGATAAGCGTATAAGCGTGGTTTTTGGTACTCCAGACATTTTGGATGCTTTCAAAAAGCCCATTTTCTTCTCCCGCACAGCTTCACTGGCATTCGCCATTGCATTTTTGTCCCAAACTTGTCTGCTATTGTGTTTTGTGTTGAATGACATTCTGATACTAAGAAACTTTATGTTTTATACATGGACCTCCAGACCATATTCTCAACATCCCCGTTGTCCATATTGGAATACATGTACATTTCAAACCGAATATTGTTATACACGATATGATGATCACTAAAGATTGTTAAAATTCAATACTAATATTAGTAAAATAAATTACCTTTGTTTTGGTTTGAACCACTTTCACGTTGAACACTACAAGCTTAGATGAGGACCTTACACAATAAACTAAAAATTTATATCATGCACTTACAAAACTTAAAAGTGGTTCCTGGAAACACGCGTATACGCTGCCTCGCTACAAGCGACGGTCGAGTCACAAAGTAGCTGATACTTTGTAGTGCTTACCGTGGATATTGAAAGTCTGTTCAAGACTGCAGCGGTGGGCTGCTGCCTCAGCGAGCGAAAAATTAATGCTCAGCTGGAAATGGCCTTGCCTGGCGACGCGTAAGCTAGTGTTGTGGTGTCTCATGCCTACATTTTTCTTCAAAAAGGAGATCGACAGGTGTCGTAGGCTGAGGTAACCGATCGAAGGGCATTAACCGACAAGACTTCACGACCTTTCCGACTTAATCGTGCGTGAGGTCAGACATGAACCCGTCACGGACGTGGACAGTCATAGCTCCCAAAAAGAGTGGGGCATCCTCGCAAGAGCTCCTGAAATGACAAAACAGGAAGCTACGCCCGATGGCTACCTCATATAAGTGGAAGAGCCCGTCAACGTTGCGGGTCTCATACCCATTAAAGAAGAAGAGAGAAGACCGGTTGGTGCCAAAAGACCTTCAATCAGCGGTAACGGATAGGCATCCTTAACGGTCTCGTCGTTGAGGCATCTAGCGTCAAGAAATTAACGTACCTTGCCGGGTTTTCTGACAAAGGTCACGGGAGAGCTCAACGAAATCTGACTTTCCTCTATTACCCCTAAAGACAACATACGATCGAGTTCGCCATACAACAGTTTCTGTATAATGGGCCAGATAGCATAATGCTGCTGCTTAATGGGTCGAGCAGAACCAGTGTCAATGTGATGAGACACGGGGCTGGTTCTACTCAAGACTTTTGCACAATACGAAGTCCAGTCGTTGTGGGTCTTTTAGAGACAACCGATGGAACCCAGAGCTCGTGGCTATGGCTATGGCTGCTTTGATAGCGAAAAGTGCCATTTTGCAGAGATCCCAGAAGTCAATTCCATGATGACCTGCGTGTTTCAAGGAAGGAACAACTAGGAATCTCATCAATTTGGTCGTGTTGTTAAATCGCAGCAATGTGGTGACGTATCCCAAAACAAGATACTTGTCCGCAGATGCAGTCTGGACATGAACACGCATGGTATGCATATGCAAACCGAAGTCCGACAGTGGGTCCAAGGCTCCGGCTCCAAAGACACTGACACTCCACTATCAAGTAAGGCCGTCAATTTACCACTATTGACGGAAATTTCTGCATAGGGCCTATTGTCGCCAGGAGTTGCAACAATTGACTCCACGCAGGCACGCTTCAAAAGATGCCTGGCGAAGAAATATCTTCAGGATCTCCGAAAGCGATGCCGAGAGGACGTGCTCTACAACAGGCGAGTGGTTCTTGATCATTATCCGCCATTTCATTTATTCTGACGAAGTCTGGACCAGCGTTAGAGGTCCTCTAGCCGACAGAGGAAGCAAGTGCATGAACATCTATAGGCAGCGTCTCAACTCGGGGTCTGTATTGTTGGCGCTGGTCTCGTAGGTTATTGGAGCGACACGCGTCGGGCGGTGTAGTTGGTTACCCTGATTCGACAAATCCCGTCTGATGTTTGCCGACATTCAGCAGTTGGGACGAAGGACGTTTTTAGCTCCGTATATAAAACAAAACATACGCTGGACTACTTGAGGGCAATACCGGTAGGTATGTCCAAGATCTAGGCAATCCCAGAAAACGCGGGGGGGCTAAATAGCGAGCTTGAGCAGCGGCTGCTTGTAGTTTCTTGTTTGTCTTGCTCATCCATGTAATCTTTGGGGTCAGCGGATGCCCTTGTACTGCTAATTCGGACTTCGCCGGGGCCGGGACTGAGTCGTACAGGTTGGCGTTATATAAAGGTAGCAGTATTTGGGTACTGCCAGTTGCATAAGAAGTGTTTGATATCCCGTTGGCATTTGCGGCCCATGCACTTTTTGCGAATGATTGCGTGCCCACTGCAGATAGTTCGAGATATTGTCCAATGGGCGTGAACTCAGCATGTTCGGTATACTGCCGAGTTTGTGATACATGAGGTGGATAAGGGGTGTATAGTTGCGCTAGTCTTTGCTTTCTCGTCATGTTTTCAGTAGGGCTACCCCATTCATGAGAGTTTGACATCGTAGGCCATCTATCCTCCTCACAGGAGACCTCGTGAATCTTATGGGTCCCACGCATTGTACTTCGTGTCTCTAGGAACCCATCAGGATACCCGACAGCCTCTATAGCTCAACATCGCCTGAAAAGCTCCCTCACCGCAGAGAAATCAATGCCCGCCAAATGAACCTACAGGGCTGGCTCATATTTAGACTGATTATGCGCTGAATGTCACAGTCGGTGAAACAATTTTTCAGCTCACCGCTTTAGCCATAATATCATAAAAAGTTTGGAATGGCTCTCCAGGCTTTTGTTTATGTGCATCTTTTTCGCGACGAATGTCTATATCCATGTAATGGCCAGCAAACCGTTCTTTGAATGCGTCCACCAGAGAGGACCATAGCATTATGGAGCAGCTTTGGTAGAAGGTCCATTACCAATCCTCAACGGGTCACATGAGAAGAAGATAGAAATCCATTGCCAATGTTTCTGAAGATATCCCGTAATTATGGACTAGGGTCTCCACTCGGAACAGTAACCGTTCTGCATCCAACCCTTACGAGGTACTGTCAAGACTCACCGTCCATTTGTTCACCGGCAAGTATCTCGAAGGCTGTCTCTGAGGCTCGGCTGTTTGCCTATGTGTACTGAATAACCTGGGAGTTTCCATACTATGAGGTGATGGTCTAGGACCTGCATCACTAACTGGGTGAATTGCCAATGGAGAAGTAGGTGCGTGGTTGTCCCCTAAATCCATTAGATGTCCTACAGGGCGTGGTAGTGACAGTGTCAGAAGATATAGGACACACGTAAGACGCACCAATCCAGAATCATCTGAGCATCTTACCGTGTTTGGCACTACGAAACGTGGTTACTGGTGTATTTATAAAAACGAATCGCTAAAAGCCAGAGAAATCAAGTAAGATGTTGTACCAAATACGGCGTAAAGCAAGCCTCGTGAGATCCGTCATCAATGTAATTTATCACCGCGGGATCCTTCTCGAGTGGGTATGGGACATAGAAAAAGGAATTTATATGGAAAGTTGGGTTAAAATTTAGACAACACAAACTAGACAAACCTGCATAGTGCCTGGCGTAGCTATGAGATCTGAAGGCGGATTCCGCTCGTATTGCCGCCTACGAGACCATTATGAAACCCTATTGGCTTCATAATGGCTCGGGCAAGAGCCGCACAAATCCGAAAGCTAACATCAGAAAGATGATGAAAGGGCCAAAAGCATTGGCTAATTCCTCGGGGTAGATCCATGTCCAACTATCGCGTGCAGGGAGGTGTAGCCAACGGCTTGAAACTCGGCTGATCCCCACCGAAATCCACGCTGCCACAGCATGACTGCTGTTATAGCCGGTGAAGACAGTAAAGCATAAAATTCAGCACAGTGGGCGCCACTGCAACTGCAGTGAACCCCATGATCAAGGATCTATAAATAAATATCAAAACTCAAAACTTAACATTAAACCGTCAATGAAATCATGATGAAAACTATAAGTAACCATAATCGTCATACAAAAATTATATCCAAAATCATCAAAGACTTTCTATTTTACCAACAAACAAAAAAATAATTACTCTAGAACGCTCAGACGACTATTCAAGTCAGTCACTCCAGATACTCAAGCCCGACGAATTTAAAAAGTTAAAATTTTAAATTATATGCAATAAAATATAACAAAATTAAAACCAACAACAACCTCACTGATTGGCCGCCCTCCTTTAGCAACCACGGAAGTCACCGCAGTTGCAGACATTATCTTATAGCAGAGAGGTGCACTCAGTCATGTCGCGGGTCTTCCGGGACACCCTCTGCTTGTGCTGAGTCACCCTACACATAAAACTTACCACGTATGGAAAAGGACGGGAGAGGAGAGGGTCATTATGAGCAATGAAAAATTTGTACGCCTAATATTTCATGGCCGTTATATTTTCACAAAACTTAATTTCCACTGCAGCAATTCAACAAAGAAAAATAAACCCTTCTATAAAATAACCAGCTATTTACTATCATAACATCAAGAAGATGATAAAATAGCATCAAATACTATATTTTTGTCCTAATTTTTATTTTATATTTTCCCAAGAACGAATCAAGTAGGTCTACTCCACCAATATGCTGGTTATATATTTTGACTTCTTTGGGCCAATCCGCTTGTATATATTTCTTTTGTTTCTTGCAATACCTCTTTACTGATTGTATTGGCTCTCGGCCCATAGAAGATGATGATAAGACAGCAATTTTGTTATCTTACCACATCACTATAACTATGGCTGTTCCATCAACATTAGCCACCCATTCCTCTGAAAAACCCCTCTCCACTTTATTTATTTTTAGATCCTTCAGGGAAGGTATTTGAAGATCTTGTTCTAAATGATCTTTGTTCATAGTTCCCAGTGATTGTATACCTTCTTTGGTCAAATATGAAATTAATTCTGCAGACGTATAATATTTATCAAAAAATAATTTATGTCTAGTGCCGGGGTATGCACCTAGCCAAGCGTATGACGATATTTGAACTTGCTCCCAGGTGTGGCTCAGTTGAAACTCTTTTTTTCTGGATTGTTCTCCATTCCTGAATAAATTTCAAAATCGTAAGCAAAGGCACGATCGTCGCAAAGAACTAGTAGCGTATACCCCCATTTATGTGGCTTGTTTGGTATGTATTGCCGCAGAATCAACAGATAATGCTTCTCTTTTAGGCACACTGCAACATTTTTGTTTCAATATTTTCAATATTGGCCTGATTTTGTATAAACGATTATGTCCGATAGTGCCAGATGGCGCTGGCGTTGAATTATCGTTGAAACGCAGAAACTGGCAAATTTTTTTGAAATGATTTAGGGACATTGTCTCTATATTCAAAGGAATACCCTATTCAGGTGCCCAATACATTCGGATATTTGGCAATGGTGCCAAACTCATAATCAGACAGACACCTAAAAACTTTTTCAATTCTATAACGGAACATTTGAATGGTTTCGAGGAATCTTTTTGTATACTAAATTTATGCATTTCTTTTGCAATATGCGCCCGTTTTCAAAGAACCATTAAAAATATTGAAAGCGAGTTTAAAATTCTCTGTTCGGTGACTGTAAGTTTGTGTCTTCAGTAAACTTATTGTCTGTAGATTGAAAGGGTTGTTTTTTCCATATGATTTTTTCCTCTTGCTGACTGACTCGGAGCCATGGCTTCTAGTTTCGTTACTCACTTACTTAATGATCTCGTTTCACGTGGTTGCCTAAAGGCACTTGGAAGTTGTCTCTGAAGTCACTCCTGAAGTTCTAGCTTGAGGACTTGATCTTTCTTTTTGTTGGCGATAATTTTGGGTATACATAAATTCAAAACTCATTAACGGGAGACAAACAATGTTCTCTTTGTGACGATGCTAAGATGTCCATATCATCAATGGAAGACTGAATTTGTCTGGTATCTTCATCACTTTGAGCTTCAGAGAAGTCTTCGCCATCTTCACTTTCTGAAGGGATAGACAATAAATACTCTATTTCTTCATCACGCAATTTTTTGCTTGACATAATCTGTAGTGAATCAAATTATTCCTAAGTAAAGACGACACAAGTACTTTTTCATAAAAATGAAGGCTAAAGCATAATGTACCGCATATAGAACATTGATCAAAATACGATTTTCCTGAACGTTTACTATCGTTTCACAAAAAATAACTTACCACAGCAAAATACACATTTTTTCGAACCACAAGATATTTTTTGCTTAAAAATGTTTGGTAACTGTTGTTTACACTTTGTTAAACTTTGACAATCGGCAAACGAAAAAGTTTCGTCCAAATTTAAAACCTTATTAATAGTAATAAGAGCGCTAACGACATCTATGCGCCATAGTTTACGTTCACATATTGCTGCATTTGGGGTGCATCTACTAAAATCCACAAGATATCACTATCAGCATTTTACTGAGCTGTAGGAAGAATGAAAGTGGTTGTCCCACATATGGTACTGAGTGCCCTGTAGGGTTAAAGTACGATAATTGGTATAATACCTTGCTAAAACATGAACTTTATAATTCCAATCAACTCTCCTTTGTAAAAAATTTGGCTTTATAATATGTTATGAAGAAAATTTGTCTTTGTTGCAATTCAAAACACACGTCCACCACACAACGGCGTTGAGCAAGGACTACTATACGTAATAATAACCCGTTGCTAACATGGCCAACGTATCCCGACTCAAAGCGATGAATAATGTTTCGGTTTTTGCCTAATACGAGTATATGTATAGGTGTCTCATTAGGGAAGAGTCCCATATTAGTTGTTCAGTAAATTTGGTTTCTAGATCTTTCGTGTTGCTGGCAGCCATTCGGTGTAGAATTATCTTTTCTTTCTTGATGTTGCATACTGTTCCGATCCTTTTGCGTCGTATTTTCTCAACTTTTGTTGTTTTTTTTGGTTTGGTTGACTTCGCCAACTCTTCTGTGCTGTGGGGATGTATCTGATTGATATACAGTTTATATATACGCCCTGCTACATTGGATTTTAGCGAATACTCTCCCGTTTGTTCCCTCTTCAAATTCACTTGCATTTCAGCATTAACCAGACAGCGCTCAATTGCTCTGGAAAACTGGTCTTCCTTTTTGATTTCCGCTTCTTCTTCTCCTTCTCAATCTGCGATTTCATTTGATTAGATAGACACATGTAACACTTCAATCCTCCTTCGATTTTGGTAGGATCGATGGTTGCCAATTTTTGCGGGACAGTTGGAAACACCGTATAGGCATAGAGCCTGTTCACCGATATATACTGTTGCTTTAAATCTCAACAATGTAATAGTTGTGCAACTGAAGTTTCGTTATTTTGATACTGTGTTCGCTCAATGAATTTCAACAAACCTTGCAACAGAGTAACTCCATTGCAAATGTTGGAACCTTGCGCTCAAATTCGGAGAATTTTCCATTTTCCTGTAGGTGGCCTGCCTATATAAATTATATATAATCGGAACACCGTCTGCATAAAAAAAAATAATGATTCTTATCTAGATACATAAACACTTCAGGAGGAATAAAGCCAGTTAAGAGACATATCTCAATGCACCCGTCAGTAGGGTAGAACGGCTGTGAAATCTGGAGACTTTGGCACACAGCTGCAAAATTCGCAATGTGGTTCCAAATAAGCCTCAATATGAATGTATCGATTCTTGATATCTTAATGAATTTTTAAAATCTTCGCATGGATATCTGGTGTTTATAATCTGTTCCAGGCTTTTATACAAACCAATACAAGCACGAGGACATTTCCTTCTAAAAAATCTTGAGTATTTCCATCATACTAGCACTTAAATTAAACCAAGTGAAAATTTGTCTGACCAAAGTCTTGTAACAGATAACTTTGACCTTTTGTTCAATGTATCGGGAATGAAAGACTAGTTAGAGAAACATGAAAGCTTTACGGGCTTTATCAAGGATTGTTTCAACATGTTCGTTATAGTGCAGATAATGATCCAAATGAACACCCAGGAATCAAACGCAGGGCTTATAAGGCTTCCGTGCTGAATTGCCTTCACCAGCCTCAATGTTGGAATCCTGCCATAAACGCTGCAGGCCATGACGGGCCAATCGCAGTTTCGTTGGAAAATTGTTTGGCATTTTTGTGCCTTGACGTTCATTTGTCGTATTTTTTGTGTAGAACTAAGTGTCGTTGAACATTTCTTAAAGATTCTTTTCTAAAACTGATGCTTTTTTATCTGCCTTATAGATAATCAGATCATCAGCAAATACTACTAATGATCGCGATGGCGACAAAGTCAAATCTGATCATTTCAACAGATTGCGAATCAAGATGGCGAAAAGCATAGGCGCAGCCACTGATCCTTGTTGTAGACCATTCAATACCCTGAAATCGTGTTTTGTCATCAAATTTCCATTCGTGACAAGATATGATTGTCCATATAATATGTTGCACATCATGGCGACAACTTGTGAAGAGAAGGTGTCCTGACGTAGCTTAAAAATCATTCCATGTAACGAAACCGAATCGAAGACTTTCTCCATATCAATGAGGCGCACTCCGACGTATTCTTTTTTGTTTCGAGCAAATGCCTGAGTATACTTTCGTTACGGGAATGTATAATCTACCTGGTGCAGAAGCCATATATCTCGATGTGGGCGTTTAACGCTTGCTGATGTTAAGCACTAAGTTAATTGGACCATAGTTTTAAGAGCACAAAAATTCCTTTCATTTCTTTAAGATCGGCAAGACTTCAGCCTTTTTCCACAGTATTGTTCAACATATTGTTGAACAAAATGTATTAATTTTTAACAGGAATCTCTGGCAAAAGTCGGAAAACTATGTTAGGAATGTCGTCAATACCACTTGATTTCTTGTTGTTTATTTTCTCAAATATACCGCACCAGTTTTCATAGCTGGCAAAATATTTGAGATTGCAACTTGGTATGAGGTCAGATGTCAATGTTTCATTGAATTGTAGAAAGTATTGAGCGTTTAGGCTTTATTTGAAATCAGAAACTCTCATTTCTACAGTTGCAGAAAGCAATGTGCCCCTCTCTCAGGATTTGGGCGATGAAACAATTTAAAATAAGTTCCCATCAGGGCAAGTTTATATAAGTTATTATTTACAATCCTTTTAACTTTATTAAGATTCAACATGTCCAACGTTGAATGGTTGTAGTCTTGATGTAATGCATTTAAATAGAATACATTTATATAAAATACATTTATTAAAAATGTAAATTTAAAATAATATATTATTCTAATCTACATAAATAAAAATAAAAACATAAATGACCCTCTTAAAATAGACTTCTGAACAAAGCCATATTCTAACGTGTAGATAACTCCTTATACATAAGGTTTCATAAATACACAAATATAAACGAACAACGAGTGAACTTAATCGCGAATCCTATTCCTTGAAGGTGTTGAAGGCACGCGTTACATAATAAACAAAAACGAATGCTTTGAACACTTTCGTTACATTCGATGCACTTGACATTGTTTATATGTGAGGTCTAAGAACTTTTCATATGGATCCAATGTCTTTTTATTTTCTTATCGGAAAACAGAATGTGTAAAATTTGTTCGAGAGGATCGTGCAATAGGAGATGCATAAAATGTGAATGCAATTTCCTAATGTTTCGTTAAAACTTCTTTTTTTATGAATAGAATTTCGTATAGCAATTCGAACATGTGAAATTTACTTGAGAGGGCTACACCATAACAATGCATTTCCCCTTTGCTTATTCAATGCCTCTCCTTTATGAATAGGATTTTGCATGGAAAATAAATGTATGGAATCGTAATTGGGAATATAATTGTTATGTAAAATTTTTTTTGAATAGTATTTTTATTTATAAATTGGTTTGCTAGAATAAGCCAAAATATTATTAAGTTTTAATGAGATTTAGATTTAGGAAAATTGTATAAAAAGGTTAAGATTGATATGGAAGAAATATGCAAGTTCATCTCAGTCTTTTACTTAAAATATTCTAAAATCAATTTGGCGTTGACCGCCTTACTTACATGCGTGCCTAGATGCTATACAATTACTAGGTGACTACAACATTATCCAATTTGCTCCAATGTATAGAACACTGTTTCCACATATGCTGGAGGCTGCGTGCTCAAGTCAAGTCGGGGGAATCAGTTGTAGGCTCATTCAGAACCTACAAAGATAAAACAGAACTATTTTCCTTGGACATCTCCTTTATTAGAATGAATGAAAATCTGTGTATTTTTATTTTAGATCTTTTTTTCATACCAACGAATTCGATATCATGTATTGTGCAATAATAGATTGAAACAAATTATAGTTACAAATCATTGTACACGGTGTGTATAATTGGAATGAACTTGAAAGACTGAATTATACTTTACATATATTTTTTTAACTTCCAATGCACAGTTACTCATTTGATGTTGAAGTTTAACCCTTGTGTAGACACCTGCATACCCGGGTATGTTATACAAATTTGAAGTGATATCATGAATAACGTTGAAATCTGAACTTTATGGAATTCTCGGTAGCTTAACAAAATATTGTTTTTTTACTATTTTCATTAAATATTTATATAAAAAAAACGATACTTTGCCGCTGGGAGTGAATTTGTTTGCAGCCACCTTCTGCTGGACACCCACCTACCCAGGTATGCGAATTTTGGCATTAATAAAAATTATATTTGAATGGAGATAAATCAAATTTTTTTTTATGTTTTCGAAAATGATAATATAATACATATGTACAAGATGTGTAGAAAAATTTCTTATAATCTGAGAGTTTTCAGACCGCAATAAAACAGCCGGCATGATGAGCTCCCTGCAAAGCGTTTGAAGAAACTTACGTCTTTGATCCGTTCTTTTTATTCCTTCTTTATTGTTTTCCCGATTTATGATATATGAAGCAAGAGCGGATATATCCAAAGCATTGAAAAACAATGCTAAAGGCCAACGTTTTGTACGGCGTTTGCAGGTATATTCGCACAACATTTTGTCCATATTATCAACACCACCTTTAGTTTGGTTATAATCACATATCATGACTGGCTTACTTCTTATCGTAGATATTTCTCGAGAATAATGGCTCGTTGATAGAAGTATAACACACTTGTTGCTTTTAGCTACATAAGAACACAATGTGACATTATCTGCAAAGCCAAATTCACTTGAAAAAATTGCACGAGGCTGCCCTTTCATAATTAGAAATTCTGAGGGAATAAACCTTCTTTTTTTATTGACAGTTCCCAATATCGATAATTTATATTCTAACATCAGTGTTTTTGCTAAACTTAACGAAGTAAAAAAATTGTCACATACGACATTTCGACCGGTTCCTTTGAAATCCGCAACAAGTTCCTTCACAACCCGTTCACATTGGTTGATCTCACGTTGCCCAGCTGTAGCCGCACCGGTATATATCTGACCTTTCAGAGGATATGATGTGTGAGCGTCACACACCCATCAAATTTTGATTCCATATTTTGCAGGCTTTGATGGGATATATTGGGTAAATCGCGTTCCACCTCTAAACGGAAATAATTGCTCATCAATTGTTAGGTCAATACCAGGTGAATAGCACGATTTCAAATTGCTATTTAGCATCAACCACCTATCTGAAATTGGGGCGATTTTGTCGCTAAGCAATCTTTGCGCTCTTGTATTCCCATTGTCAAACCGAATGAACCTTGATATTGACAGAAATCGCCTTAGACCCATAGCAGCTCGGTAAAATGGGTGTGAATCTACTTTCCATAAATCTGTGATGTGTTCATGATTTGAATGACTCACTCTTGCGAATAGGAGAATACCAATATATGCATTCAATTCTACTTCATCCTTCCAAATGCGCTGTGGGGTTGTTGGGTGGGTGTGGTTCCAATTTTTGTAAAATTCTTTTGCTTTCCTGTTTGTTTCCCGTAAGATAATATCTTTGATTTCTGTCGTGATAAGCAATGCAAATGTGTCAACGAATGTCAGGTTTTTTGTTTTTGCAGTCGGGCCAGATCGTAAGTTTGCAATATTATGTTCAAGAAATCGCCTAGATGGTGGACAGTTCTTATTCCATTTGGTGCCATCGCGAGCATAATAATATTATTCTAGTTGCTCATGTCGCTCCATTTGGGATAGCTCGTTCACTATTTTTTCCATTGCTATTTCTTCTTCACTCTCCTCATCATCCTCGTCTACATTTACCTCCACCGCTGTTGTTTCTTGCTCAATATCCGAACAGTTATCTGCTTCGTTGAGTAATTGACTTTCAAATTCACATACTTCTTCAGGTTCGAGGTCAGGTAAGGGGTCGTTATCATTATCTGAATCCTAGAATTATGAAAAAGCACAATTCCAGTTTACATAGGGATAAATTGGATACTCTAGAATATTCTTACCTCTGACCCTGATGATAAAGTAGTACGCAACAACCATTCGAAGTATCTATTTTTGTCTTCATATGACAATCTAGCTAATGCATAAGATGAAAGAACCCGATTAAAATCCATTTTTAAAATAATAAAAACAGCCTAGAATAAATTTTCACGCAACATAACACAAAACTCTAGAATAAATGTTCACGCAAATACAAACAGCACAGACTGAATGACAAAAGAAAATGCTTTCCAAAATAGTGCAAAGCTTAGCTGAACGCTACAGTTTCACAGACCGATGGGCAGATCAATCTGAAAAATCACACAAATTTATGACCATAAAGTTCTGATCTTAAGGCGGCCCATTCACGTTCAATAACATAACGCAATATTTTAATTGTGCGATATTATTGAACACGTTCAATAATATTGCACAATAAAATTGACATGGCAAGGGTCGCAGCCAAAAGAATTATGAAAAATACTGCGCAATCTCGCACATACACGGCGCAATAAAAGAATATTGTGCAATTAAATTTAAGCTTGCTCAATCTTTTGTTCAATCATTGCGCAACCGTCAATACTATCCCTAAACGGTCAATAATATTGCGCAATCATAAATATTGCGCAATATTATTGAATGTGAATGGGCGGCCTAATAGTGAAGCAAAATGTGCATCGTTTGACACTGAACTCATACAAAACGCATTGCATACCTGGGTATGTCGGGTGTCCATGATAGGGTTGCTTACGTGGGTGTCTACACAAGGGTTAATATCTAATTCTGTAGTGATATGGGTAGACATAAGATGTCCGTACAGGGCTGCGGCGATGGTCTGTTGCCTCGGTGAACACACATCTCTTGCGAACAACACCGTATCTAGCATTGATTCGAACAAAATACATAGCATGCGATCCGTTCAGACATTATAACATCAACATTCTCAATTCCCTCGGGCACTTCCGCGTCCTCGACTTTTCCTGCCGCGCATAATCCACTATGTGCGAGCAATCTCGTCTTTGAAAACAATCTTCAAATTGATAGGGTTGCCACTGACGTTAGTCTTTCTCAAATAGTGCTATGCACCAGAATGACAATATTTTCCCGACACTCATCTACGGAACGTTCGCAATGAAAACGAGATGCCGTAGAATCCAATGGATGCTGATGATTAGTTTGGGGCGTACCAGGTCTAAATCGAAACAAAACGACGAAACACAATAGCTGTTAGAAAAGCCGTAGAAAAAAATCCTTGTGCTATTTAGAGACATTCAAGCATTTAGTGACGATGACACTTCCCTTTTCCGGCCAAATGGTAAATTTCTGCCGGTTTCGCTTGCCATCGCGACCGACCCAATGCAATTTTCCCATACTGATCTCTCGTTACGCTAATCCGACTGCGTACTTTCGCGTATAAATACACAGATGTACTTCAGGCGTACACGACACAAAAAAATTGCCGTGGAGATGCACTTTTTGTCTTGCAGGCGTACTCTCGCGTATAAACACAATCCGAAGGCAGTAAAAGATCACTTTTCGCGTTTTAAGCGGCCAAATCGCGACCAATAAAGATAAGGAAAACACTCTCCTAACAAATTTTTGCTTTGTGCCGAAATCAGTTTATTTCTATTTCCCCCGAATCAGTACACGCAATCAGCACCTGTATTATTCATACACCCTTGGCATTCTACAAAAAAAATCTTTTCGATTGTATAAACGAACAACTCCACTAGTGTTGGTGGCAATCGCGCGAAACGCAATAATTCCTTCAGCCTTTTCGCAGCTGAGTTCCTTCTCTTGACAACTGGCAAGGCAACGAATTCCTTTCTAAGCCGATCACGTTGTGACGATCCGATTTAGGCTTTAGGTTTAACCAATATAAACTTCCTAACTACAACGTTGAAAATAACAATCGCACTCACTGTACGCACGAGAGCTTCGGGGTTTCGTCTTCAATTCAAAACGCGAAATCCTCCGGCGTGGTTCTCCACGCATTGCAGGAAAGTCCAAAGTCTCTTGGGCGTCGCGACGTGTCCGCCGTGACGATTCATAACAGACCCCCTGTTATCCGTCGTCGCCTTGCAGGACTCCTCACAACGGCAGTTGAGGAGCCTTCCATCCAATTCCAATTGTATGGCGGAAGTGTAATTCGTCGATAAGCTCCGTTGTGAAGGGGGTTGCCGTGTCCAGATTTCAATTGCAAATTTAAATCATTATTTTTTTTTAATTTAAAATTGAAATTTGGATCAGCATTATGGTGGTTTTCGAGCAGTTTGCTTAGGCGATTGCTCGATTACTACAGGGCAGCTAATTTTCTCGCGATCCCATGGAGACTAGGATGGTGGAAAAGAAGCTGAAGGATCTTCAGGTGGCCAATCTATTGGTTTCGGGGTCGGAACGCAGAGTGGGACGACAGAAGAAAATGATTTGCGGACCGATAGACTGACGCCAATACTTGCTGTAAGTGGGTAAATTATACGTATAATTCGAACTCAGTACGGACGGACAAAACAGAGGTGCGTATTTAACTATCGACGCAGGCCTTTTGCGTGATATACCCCGACTTCTTTCCCCGATAGGTCGGTGAGGAGGTAACAATTGGGTCCTACCACCTTCTGTACCCGGCTTTTCAGGAAACGGCGATCTAGCTTGGCATCGTAATGCCCAGCGGCGTCACTTTAGCGGAAGTTGCGCCGAAAAACCTCATCCCCTTCTTTAAAATCAGAAGTTCGAGATCTCCGGTTGTAATGCTCCTCATTTGCACGTCCTGCGGACCTTTTCTTCCGTCCGATTTGTTGGCGGAGATCTCCTAAACGTTCATGGGGCTCCAGCGCAACGGTGGGATCTCCCAAACACTTCAATTGCCGTAGTAGCCTGTATCGTCCGCCATGGCAAATTATGGCTGTCCAAAGGCGGCAAAGTAACGCAAAACACCGGTGACGGAATGATAAGACGACCGCAGAGCGCAAGTGATGGCGGACAATCTGCGGTCATAATCCTTCTGAGTTGGATGGACATAAAAACGGATCGCGGCTAACAGGATGCGATTCAAACGTTCTGATGCGTTAGATTGAAGAGAGTACATTGACGTTAGTTGGTTATGTACACTGTACTGTTCGAGTGGACCCATAAACTGTCGAGATTGGAACTTCACTCCGTTGTCCAAGTATACACTTTCTGGTACCCCAAACACATGGAATACCCGACTCTCTAAAACTTTCACAATGGGTGGAGTCGTGAATTTGCGAATAGCTTCCACCAGTGGGAATTTCGAGAGCTGGTCTAGCATAACGATAGCTCCGATGTGTCACATAGAAGAACGAGGATATGGGCCGAGTAGATCTATATATAGACGTAGAAATACGCGCTCTGGAACTTTAGTGTATTAACAGGTCTCACAGGCGCTTACATAGTCTTTGACCTGAGATGAAATTTTAGGCCAGAAGTAGTACTTCTTAAGGCGCCGTATCGTCCGACTGTAGCCACCGTGGGCACTTACAGGATGGTCGTGTGCGCGGAGGATCAGATTGTGAGTCATTTCCTCTGGTACCCAGAGTTTCCAGGGAGCTTGTTCCTGCAGTGGATCACCGGTTGCGCATTCATTACGTCGGTAAACATAGCCGTCTGTCACTTTCAAATCAGGCAACTGTGTTTGTCGGGTTACGATGGTTTGCCTGACCTCGTTGTAGCTGTCTGAATTAAAATTTGGGCTGTCTAGGTCGATCTTGATGGGATCATTGTCATTCACTGTCAGTTCTGCTCCCTCGGGTGAAAACATTCGTAAAGAGTATCTGGTACGATGTTATGGGTCCCTTATCGGTGTTCGATGGACAACTTGAACCCTTGCAATTTCAAAGCCCATCGAGCCAGACGTCCGTGCAGGTCCGCTTGGTTCATCAGTCATTATAACGAAGCGTGGTCTGTGATGATTTCAAACTGGTGGCATTCGATGTACGCTCAGAATTTCTTAACAGCCATCACCGCTGCCAAACATTCGTGCTCGGATACAGTGTAGTTCCTTTGGGCCGAGTTCAGTTTACTGGAGATGAAGCTTCCTCTCCCTCTTCGGCCAATTGCACAAGCACGGCCCCAACTCCATGATGACTTGCGTCACAATGAATGGAGAAGCTTTTCTGAAAGTCGGGGCTGTGCAAGACTGGAGCAGATGTTAAGGCTTGTTTAGCTCTTCAAATGCCTTTCGACTGAGCTCGGTCTAAATGAACTTACCTTTCCGGAGCATGTCCGACAGAGGCGCTGAGACTGTTGCGTAATTTCGAAGGAACCTTCGGTACCAACCGCACACTGTCACGGACAAATTCCTACCAGACATCAGCACTTGCCTCTGCAACAAGTTTACCAGTTGTACGGAAAAAGATGATAGAATCACCCGAGCCCAGTACTATTGGAAACTTTGTAAATAGAAATATGTTGTAATCATTACTAATACTAAAAGTAAATATAGTATCTAAGTCAGAAAGATAGCTGAACAAGAAATGCCCGGAATAATGGTTCTGTGAAAGTTCACCTCCGAAGACAAACCGCTGAAAAATGCACGAATCGTTGGCGGTACACATATCAATGTACATACGGCAGTTTTAATCGAGACTTTGGTTGAATTAGATGCATATACTCGACACAGAATGAAGTTGCTGCGGCATTGGCTGAAGCAGATTATCCGATATTCGCATGGCGTGGTAAGGCCGAAGGAGATTTTCTGTGGTACAACGATAAATGTGTAAATGCTGAAAATTAGCTACCAAATATGATTTTGCATGATGATGGCGATGCAACACAGTTAATGTTGAAGAAATGTTTTGCGATAAAACTATCTCGAAAAAATGATCCAACCATACCTGCCGACTCCGGCCGGCGGCGTTTTGGGTCCCGGGTCGCTCCGCCGGAGACGGGCGTGGGCGCCACTCGTCTACCCGTAAATTTGTCCCCCAAGTCTCGAGACGAGCTTGGCTCGCGTCGGAGTCTTCACTTTTAAGGGAAAAAAATCACTGATTTTATCGTTGCACTAGCCTAGAAGAGGAGGACAACCCACCTAACTAACTCCCGCGACAATTCTGCAATCTTACTATCCTAAATCCTAGTTTACGAGAAATTAAGTTCACCGGGAGCTGGGATCCGAAAGCAGACAAAGACCAAATATACCCCAGCACTTGCGGAATATTGGCGAAGAAAATGGGCGCCTTGAAATTTTCGTATTCACTCCCGAATCAAGTATCACATTTCACTTTTATCGGATGGTACCTTTTTTGGGAGAAAAGAAACAAAAGTACACCCGATTCACTGAAAGTTCAATGTCAATTATTATTTACAAGTTATGCTACTTATTTCAAGCAATCTCAAAGAGTATGTTTCTTTAACTCTATCATTACAAGCTACGATATTCATTTAAACGATTCTCAAAGCAATTTTGCCTTAACTCTAAGACTATATTTACCTAAACTCGAATAACTCGACGACAGGGGCCCCCGGTAAATTTGCCGCTTCGCTCGTGTCCCGTTGCACGCCTCCCGCTAGCCGCGTGTATTCTGAAGAAAATCTAGACTGATTCCTCGAGGCGTGTCCTTGGTGGCCCAATATTTTTTCATTGTCGTTTCCTTCGTGGAAGAATTCCTTAAGCTATCGTTTTGGTGACAGCCACATTCTTGTCTTTCACTCGGGTTCCAAAAAATAATCACCAACTCGAGAATGGCTATCTGGGATGACCTCCTTCAATCGATGGTGTGACCTTCCCACGCGGATTCCAAAACAAGCAAGAGGGCCCTTCGCTCACGATTCGGTCCGTCCTCGCCTTGGATGGGATTTTTTCGCCCCGTTGAAATACCCTTTGGTGAAGTTGGCCGCCACTTCTTGGAAACGTGGATTCTAGTACCATCATTGATCCTTTGAAGCTCCAGATATCCGTGGCTCCAACCTTCTTTGCTGCAAATTTTTTTTCTCCTGTGTTTATTTTTATTTAATTATTCTTATTTTCGATTGTGGTGGCCGTGCCTGATTGAGACGTCAAGTGTCTTCCGTTTGTTTATGTTTGTTTTCTCCAGCCAGGGGCGTAGCGAGCCTCATGAGTGTGGGGGAGTCAATCATATAGAAATGCCGACTCGATCAGAAAACAACACCTCTGTTTCGTATGACATCGTATTTTATTCGTATTATTCAAAAACAACAGGAAATTTGCACGAAACTACTAGCAAAGTCAAGTGCGTACTCTTCGATGTTTCAATTGGGACCAAGTTTGTACAAGTTTAGAAACGTTCATTTCGTCCACAATATCCTTTGCAGAAAAAATTAGCATCAAAGAATCTAGACGATCGTCGCCCATTGTGGTTCGAAGGGAATTCATAACTAATTTCAGTTTACTAAAAGATCTTTCACATGAAGCCGAAGTAACCGACGAAGTCAAGACTAATCGAACAATTTTGTAGGCGCACGGCAAAATCTGTCGTAAATTATACGCCTTTTTCGAAAAATCGACAAAATTTTCACATTGATCACACAAATCAAGAAGTGCTTGTAGTTTTACTTGAATGCATTCGGGTTCTTGTTTGAAGGATTCGGGTTGCAATTCGACAATGGAGTTAATTGATTCAATTGTACAGTTTTTTCTGTCGGCTGGGATTTCAAAAATTTTCTGAATCGATTCAAATTTTGAGAGAGATTCTTCCAAGTTTTTTCGGATGCTGGTCGTAAACACATCAAACACCACTTTGAACTCCTTACGGTAAAATGTGAAAAGATCGAAAGTAAACGCAGTTTCGGGATTGTCATCAAGTTTTTTTGGTGCTCGACGGTTTTTATGTTGCTTAGCGAAGTCGTTTTCAGGGTTAATATCGAGTTTTTTCGCGAATGATACAGAGCTTTCGATCAAATTATTCAACTGGTGAACATCATTCATTTCTTCGCATGATTTCAAAGTAAATTTTATCATTTTCAAACCATCGACGACATTTAAATTTTCACTTTCCAAAGACTCCGTCAGAATTTTTATTTTGAACATGACATTTTTCATGAAAAATAAAGATGAAATGAAGTCAAAATGTAAAACATTTTTGAGGAGGCCAGATGCAGCTGCGCGAGTTTTACTATCGAAATCATTTTTGTTCATTTTAATTTTTTCCAAAACATCAACAATTTCTTCAAGACCAATCCAAACAGCCTTAATGGATTCAGCCCGAGCTGTCCATCTTGTCAGTGATAAGTTTTTCAGAAGCAAGACATTTTCAATATTTGCTAACTCTTCGATCAAACTTCGAAAACGTTTGGTACTTCCTGCGAAAAACACATACAAAGCCTGCAAAATATCGAAAAATTCTTTGATGATACTACTCGCAGTGCAAGCTGTCTCCACAAAAATATTGATTCTGTGAGCTTGACAAGGAACATATAAGACGTTTTTGTTACATTTCTCTGATAATTTTCGCTCTGCGCCATTGTACTCGCCGGACATATTTCTTGCAAAGTCATAAGATTGAAAAATGGGTTTCTTTACCGGTATGCTTGAAGATGTGAGAGTTGTGAACATTTTTTCAGCCAGTTCTTCTCCAGTTTTCTTCGTCAACACGACGTCCATCTTCAACAATCGCTCTATAGGCACAGGTTCTCCATTCTTCTCAATTACGTATCGGATGTTTATGGCAAGACGATCTTTGTGTGACGAGTCTGGTGTTGTGTCGCCCATGATTGAGAGGAACTCAGCATCTTCGATTTCTTTCAAAATGACTTGTCGTGTTTCAGATCCTGATCAATCGATGAATTCATTCTGACTTTCGGCGCTTAGGTACGTGACATGCCGAGATCTTGAATCCTTCTCAGCCAACCACTTTTCCATTACAGGGCAATGTCGAGAAATCAAACTGACGACTTGAGTGAAATTTCCATCCTCGTTTTTTCCGGAGCTATCATGACCACGAAACGCCAAACCCTGTCTACCAAGCGTTTTTGTAACATCGACAAGAATTTCAACAACTTTCCTATGGTATTCTTTTTCTTGTTCTTCAAGTATCTTTTTTTCTCTGATGGATTTGTCCAGTAGAATATCTACATGAGCTCCTTCATTGATAAAATGGCACAAATCACTCATAGCTGCTCGATGAGATTCTGAGGAGTAGTGCGTGAATAATTTGCCTGGCCTGTCAGCTCCACGACTTTTCATCTTGTGCCATTGTCGCACACCATCACACACCCATTCTGGCTGAGAATGTGATCTGCCGACTCCTTCAGGGAATAGAGAGCAAGCAAAACAGAATGCTGCATCTTCGCTGATGCTGCACTCCAGTAGAGGATATTCAGAATACCATACAGAGCTCATTCGACACTGTTTGTTTGCTGGTATACTTGGATTGGCAGGAAAAACGCTCAGTTTCGGTTGAAATGGTCCAACAGCAATTAAATACTTCCGCTCGTTTTCTGTCAATGTTTTTTTGCGCTTACCAGGATCATGCTCCACCGAAACTTCCTCCCCCACATACAAAGCGAGTGTTTCAAATTGCAATTTGCTCTCCTCTTTTTTAGCATAATTCAAAATCATTCTACTTTCTTCGTGAATTGTAGTCAGACAGTCAATTATATCGATCATGAATAATTTCGGATTGGGCACTGCATCATTTTTCAGTTGTTTTAGAATATTTTCCACTTTTTCGTAATTTTTCAAGAATTCTGCAACTCGGCCAGCTACTTGAATCCAAGCACATTTGTCTTCAGTTTCGTTGTTCGATGTTGGCGATGAGGGCCGTGGTGAAGATGACGGCGATAGTGACGGTAGATTTGACGAAGATTTGGGCGATGGAGACGATGATAACTTTTCATCGGTAGGTGGTTTTTGGACAGCGTCTGCCTTTGGTGATCCTCCATCAATTGGTTGGGGAGCTGAATATGGTATTTGTGGCGCAGGAGGCTCAGGAGCTTTCTTCTCGCATACTTCGAACGAACTTGATGGAGCCCCAACATGTTGCACACGGACATGTTTTCCCTTGTGCATGGTACTTTCATGACGAGTTTTGTAGTCGTCATCAAAATGACTGCCACATTCTAAGCATTCAAGTTTGATTCTTTTCCGTTTGGGCATTTCAAGCAGAACCTGTAGACAAAAATCATACTTCTTTTATTAATATAATTTCCATTTTTTTAAACCTACATTGAAGATAATATTAGAGTACCTATGTCGTCATCATTTTCAACCATCCCTTTCATATTCCATTATAAACGAATAAATCATATTCTGAATTAGATTCATATTTTTATATACAGGGTGTACCAAAATCACCGTGCCAAAGAAAAACCCTGTATTCCTCATGAAATTCTAAGACTTTTTTTCCTTTGCCATTTTTAAAACAACTCAAAATTGAAAAATTTATTTAAGGTCGAAGTTTAAACAATAAAAGACCTCCCCCGACGAGTAGGTATCGAATTAATAAAAACCAATGATTTCTAAATTTTCTTCATATTTTTCTGAGTAAAAAAGTCCTCTTCCACCTTTAAAAAAACTCAAAATCAAAAAAGTTATTCAGGTCACAAGTTTTAACCAATAAGATTTCTTAGATTGAATTATCTAATAACTTTTTTGATTTTGAGTTTTTTAAAAAGTGGAAGAAGACTTTTTTACCCAGAAAAATATGAAAAAAATTTGGGAATCATTGGTTTTTAATAATTTGACACCCACTCGTCGAGGGAGGTCATTTATTGTTGAACCTTGATTTTTAATAACTTTTTCAATTTTTAGTTTTTGAAAAAATGGCAGATGAAAAAAAATCTTAGAATTTCATGAGAAATACAGAGTTTTTCTTTGGCGCGATGATTTTGGTACACCTTGTATTATTTATATCATATTTTGAATATGATGAATATGATATTCATCATCACATTCTCAGAATTTGAATTTATATATTTTATTTGAATTCATTGTAATCGCATCTTTCAATAACAATTAAAAATTTGTATTAGCTAAACTTTTTTTTTTTCAATTGGATCATTTCACCCTTTTCACATCAACTTAATGTAAATCTATACGACAAATTTGCTCTACATTGAAGCTTTTCTAACGTCGCGCGGATATCGATCACTCTTTCGGATGGCTCCGATAGCATTTTAAATTACTTTTTATGGAATTGTTTGCAGCTACACAAATGAGTTGCATATTTTGAATAATAATTTTTCTGAAAAATGATTAGAGAAGAAAAATGTTAGAAGTACTTACAAAAGAAATTTACCTTGAATATAACTTGCAGATACAAAAACATATTGAGTTTGCATAAGTAGAAAAATTAAAATTAACTCCCTCACCTCTGAGCATGGTGGTCGCCATCACCGGTATGTATCTAAGAGTGATGGCCTGAGGAGAATTAGTGCACACGTCGAAACCACCTTCTTCTAACATTTTTCTTCTCTAATAATTTTTCAGAAAAATTATTATTCAAAATATGCAACTCATTTGTGTAGCTGCAAACAATTCCATAAAAAGTAATTAAAAATTCTTCATTTTCGTCGAAACAAATTTTCCAGAATAAATGTTGATTTCTTTTTGTACCTAAGTTTTTCCGAAAGAAAATTATTGCCTATTACTCTCTTAATCCCTAAGAGTGACTTTTCACTCTACATACAAACACAAAAAGAAAATGAACTCTGATACAGTAATATTTCATTCTAAAAGAGTGGATCATTGCTCTATAAAAAGTAAAATTTCACCATTTTTTTTGGAGTGGATCGTAACTCTAGATTCGAAGTCAAATTCAACGTTTTACAAATGATAATCTACAAGTGAAATTTCACTCTACACTGAGAGAAATTTTCGTTCTTGGCTACTTAATAAATTTAGTAAACGAACGTCACAAATAATTTTCTACGGTGGAAGCTACCTAGAAGAATTTTTAAACTTTACTAATTCATGTCCGTCGACATATAAAAAAAAAAAACCTGCAACCTCGGGACGCGAACACTCGACTTCTCGACTTCAAGTCCAGCCTCCTACCACAGAGCTATTGAAGCTTGTGAATTATATAAGTAAAGAAGCTTCGTATGGCTTTTTCGTATGGCTCACTAAAAATGCATAGTCGTGACGCATTTGTAAACGGGATCTCACATTTTTCTCTCAGTGTATCAGAGCGAATGCAAACTCTGTGTTTGAGTGGTACATTTATATGATCATAATATTAAATTATGGAATTTTCAATATCGTCACGACCTCTGATCATTCGTAAAATTATCTTCAATGTAAACAAAGGAATTGTTAAGATTTGCGCGAATGTTGGTTATGTCAACACACGATTTATCTCAAATTTCTGGCTATAGCTTGATTTTGAGCTTAAAGTTTAGAAGAATATAAAATATATGATACTCACTTATAAAAGCACTGCTGTTCCGTTCTCATGAACACGCCTGACTTGGAAATCCGATTCGGTTTATAGCGAATATACGTATTGAGATGTGAGTACGAGCATGAGCAACTATTATAGCAAGTATAGTATGAGTATAGTACAGTCGGCAGGCTAGAGACAGCTAAAGAGTGACACAGTCGAGATATGTATTATAGCGACGCCACAGTACGAGCCTTGCTTCGTCAGCTGTCAGATTGTATATGGCGAAAAGCCGACTGAAATATAAACGAGTATACCGAGTGTACTCGGTACGCCTTTGCTCGTGCGCGGAGGGCACTGATATTTCTGCGCGCGAAAATATGAACTTACTCGTAAATCTCATTTCTCCTGATTACTCTCATTCAGGATCCGAATACCCGAAATTAAAAAATTGTTTGTCCGAATGCCGACTTCCTAGTCAAATTTACTGAGTATGCCGACTCAGACGAAAATGCCGAACGGTACAAGAGTTTGGGGGGGTGTCACACCCCCAACACCCCCGCCTCGCTACGCCCCTGTCTCCAGCAGTTGATGATATTGATTGTGGGAAGATGTAAGCTTGATACGTAAACGTCCATCCATTAAATAATTCTATCCATTGAATGATTCTATCAATGCCAGAGCCTGTGTAGTAGATGTTCCCGAAACAACGAACGATGGGATACTTGAGCACGATAAATTCACTAATCGTCCTTCAGTCAACAAGATGATTCCTTTACCCCCCGGTCTGCTTGTGATCGAACTGGAGTCCGTAAACTTTTCTCATCGAGTTCGGTATTCGAATGCCCAATGTTGTCGACTACAGGCGAGCCTCGGTATACGTCGTTTTCGAGACCGAGAAAACGCGACGTAAATCGAAGCAACGTATATCGAATCTTACAGAACTGTAGTTCATGGAAATGAAGAACGTGTCCAATGGAGCGATTTTTTGTTAACGAAAAGCAACATTATTTATTTTAAAAATGACAGAAAAAATAA
Source organism: Odontomyia ornata (assembly GCA_963969285.1). NCBI lineage: Eukaryota > Metazoa > Arthropoda > Insecta > Diptera > Stratiomyidae > Odontomyia > Odontomyia ornata. The sequence continues at coordinate 353,606,935 of OZ017738.1, read as the reverse complement.
CAATAAGTACAAAATAAAATTATTTCGAAAAAACGTAACAAAAAACAGCCATTTAACTTCAAACGCTGAAGTAACATAAACAATAAAAAAAATATTTTTAAGAAGGTACACGTGTATGTAAAATGAAGATAGAAAGCACTTCGTCTCCAGTACTACTTAGTACTTCGTCTCCAGTAAGAACTACTTCTTCATACATTTCCGCTTCCACAGAATTTAGCAATTCTGTTGAAGAACACGGTCGAAAATAATTTCTTATTCCTGGCTGAAAAAGTGATGTTCTTTGTTTTTCTTTATATAGTTCTTTGTAAACTGCAAGACTATTGTTTACACCTTCGCGAAATGTTTGAAATCTTTCTTTATCCGGATCACTAGACTCAAAGATATTTACCGCTTGATCGAATAAGCTAAAGACTGTAGACATTTTTTCTAATGTTAATGTGCATCTCTGGTCTTCAGCTTCAGGAGGTGAAGAACGTGGGTTCTCCGGATTCTGCTGATAGCTCAAAATTGTTAAAGTTCTTCGGTAGATAGGGGGTTTTCGTTAGATGTTAAAAATTCTTCCACATCATTTTCAGACAAATAATTCTCGACATCCATTCCCATAATTTCGTTCCGAATTCGCTCAAGCTCGTCATTTTCGAAATCTGTTTCTATCTCTGGCAACAATTTTTTCCAAGCTCCTTTCATATTCAATTCTTTTACCTCATCCCATGATTTCTTAATGTTGTTTAAAGCATCCAAAATTGTAAAGTCCTTCCAAAACAGTTATTTTGTGCTATCGTCTCCCCTATCAATTCGTTCAATCAGCTGTTTAAGAGTACGTCTTAAATAGTATGCTTTGAAAGTGGCAAATACTCCTTGGTCCATCGGTTGCAATAACGCAGTGGTATAAGGCGGAAGAAAAATAACTTTTACATCGCCACTATCTAAGTTTACGGGATGGCCGGGAGCATTGTCAATTATGAGTAGCGCTTTTTCAGCTAAACTATTTTTGCGACAATATTCCTTGACTCCAGGGCAGAAGTACATATTGAACCATTCTGAAAATATGTTAGCGGTAACCCACGCTTTTGCATTAAGACTTCCAAATAACTGACAAATTCTCTTTTGGGATATTTTTCAAAGCTCTGGGGTTTTGGGACTTGTATATCAGTAAGGGCTTCAGTTTAAAATCACCGGTGGCATTTCCCCCTAAGAGCAGTGTCAATCGTTCTTTTAACACTTTCATTCCTGGAACTGTAGCTTTTTCTGCTAATAAATATGTTCTGGGAACCATACGTTTCCACATCAGTCCCGTTTCGTCTACATTGAATATTTGTTTCGGTTAATATCCGCCCTCCACAATAATATCTTTGAAAATATTTGGAAAATTTTCTGCCGCCTCCTTATCAGCATTTGCAGCTTCTCCCGTCATCTTAATATTATGCAATTTTCTTCGCTTCTTAAACTTTTCGAACCAACCGCTACTGGCGTTAAAGTTCATATTTTTTTTCGTTCCGATGTATTTACTTTATATGTTCATAAATAGATTTAGCTTTATTTTGTATTGTCGCTTTGTTCAGAGGAACGTTTTTTTGATTTAAATCCTCGATCCATAACAATAACAATTTTTCCATTTTTTCTAAAGTGTGGGGGCGAGTTTTTGTAGTTACCTCATAACTTCTCGTACTTGACTCCGCTGCACTAGAACGAATTTTTACTTCGTTTTGTTTAATGGTTCGAATCGTGGTAGCTGGTACATCCATAACTCGACTAACATTAGCTGCTTTTTCACCTTCCGATAAACGTTTTAAAATATCCATCTTCTTCTGCAACGAAATTGCATTTCGAGGTCTTTTTGAAGTATCGCAATTCTTGGAACTGCTACGTCGTTTTGTTGGAGTCATTTCAATCTAAACGTAAGCTGCACTAATACATATTTATAATTTATAATTAGGTTTCCTACCAAATTTGAATGCCAATTTAATGCCAAATGTAATTCGCGCTGTTTCTCTTTACACATGCCCAAGAACGCCTACGCTACTCGTCAGACTCAAAAACAAAAGCCAACTGACCATGAACAAGCTCATATGAACCCTTTCAGAAATGCATAAACATTAATTTTACTCAGTGGTGAAACGGAATTTCTGCGAACGAAATTGGTCATGCTTGCGCACGTTATTGCACAAATGTGCATTTGGTCGAGTCGCAAGAATGACGAACGACGAAGAAAACTCACATTAATGTTCATGTACAAAAAAACAAAATACCGACATAAATAGAAATTTTGCCGACGTAAATTGAAACTAAGAATCAAAAAGTAAGACAACTTAAATCAAAAAGTAAGACAACGTTAATCGAAACAACAAAAATCGAGGCGACGTAAATCGAGGTCCGCCTGTATTGACATATTTTATGGGAAGCAATGACAGAAAGTAAAATCCTTATTATTATTTTCATATGAACAGAAACTATTTATCATGGTGCTCCAAGCAATGTAATGTATTGTTGCACATTTCCCAAAAACACGGATTTAATTGCTATATTTTATTTCGGATAAAACCAACAAGTATGGGTGTACTTAGTATATTAATTTGAATCTGAACTACATATCATTGCTCTTGCTGCAATGTAACAAATTTAACGTACGTAAGTTGTTCGCGTAGAGCCCGGGGAAGCACAGTTTTAACTCTTATGTTTTATGGTATAAGTAGTATTTATTCCACTTAAGACGCTGCTGGGCTCACTATATCGCACAAAGCAATTTTTTTTTTGGTTTTATAAAGCTTACTTGGTACTTGAATAAATTACATCTATGGGGAATACTAGGAAAAACATCATGAACAATGGAATAGTGAGTTGCAATATTGACTAAAAATCAATGTTAAATGCGTTACAGCTACTGTTTTATGTATTTAAAAGTTGTATGTAACTTCTTCCACACTTGGAAATTATACGAATAGGAAATAATGTCATTACTAAACTTCTTCTTTATCCTAAAATTAAATTGAATGAAATTGAAAAATTTGGTTATTTCCAGTAAACCTTGACAAAAGTTATTCAAATTTTACTAGAGCTGTGTTTCTATTACAAAAAAACACATAATTGGTGTATTTCGAGAGTATTTGTCGTATGATTTTTTCCTTCTAAAATCATTACAGCTTATATTTCAGTCATATCAAAGCTTTTAAACTTTTGCTGAAGGATTAACGAAAAAATAAAATTATTGGTTTAAGGTACGAATTATAGGGTGTCTGTAGCCCATATTGAAGGATCAATAATATTTTACCATCAAAAGATTATATACGAGGACTATATAATTCGATTATTAATTTTCAACTCAAATATGATAATATAACTGATTTTCAATTCAAAAGACAACATTTTTAAATTGGCCACACATTTTTTTTTTCGTTCTTAACACATCCATTACAGCCTTACTCTTAAATCATACAAAAATTCTTCTAAGGAAAGTTTTTATTTTGTTGATGCCTGAAAGTTAAACGAAATATTATAATTCTTGATTTGTTTGTAATTCGGGCAATGCCTTAGGCTTGGTAGCAATAAAATAAATGGTTTAATGTAATACTTATATGATAAATGGTTTATTGGTCGGTCTCTAAACCATATTTATGAATCAATATTATTTTACAAATAAAACATACATATAGTATGTCTTATAGCTACTAAGATTCTAATATATTGGAAATGGTTGCACTACACTTTTATTTGTTATATGACAACTGATTTTCAATTTCAAATATCAATATAATTATACATTCTGAAAATATGGGTCGTACAATTTTCTTTTTGCTTCCAAATTTACGCAACCTACATTTCAGTCATAGTAAAGCTTTTCTATTAAGTAACATTTTTAATGCTGAAGGTTTATCGAAAAAATATAATGATTGGTTTAAGGTATGAATAGTAATTCAGGACGTCTGCAGCTCATATTATAGAATCTATATTCTCAGAATATAATATATCGTATAGCTCCTAAGACCCCAAAGCATCGGGAAGGGCTTGCATTGCAGGCGTAAAATGTACTCTTTCATTTAACGAAACAGTGTAGTAATTCTTAATATTTTGTTTAAATTCAGGCCACACCTTAGCTTTGGTAGCACAAAGTGAAATTGTTCAGTGCACCACTTTTATTAGAAATGGATGATGGCCAAATTAGTTTGGTTTTATAATGAGAATATTACAAGTATATGCCTTATAAATTCTAAGATCCGATTATATCGACAATGATTATTCTTACGTGGACCAAACTTTAGATGCGACTATACTGGGGTTTCTAACATTTAATTAACTCTTTCCGTCTTGGTGGTTAGTGTCACTAACCACCTTTTTCTGATTTTTTGTATTAATATTCAGGACATCTTGTGATCATGCGTTGAAGCATTACAAATGTTTAAGCTATGCTTGATGCAATGCAGCCATTTCACGGTGTTTTGGATGAATGACAGTTCAATTGTGTTCAATTTTTTATTGTGCTAACGTATTTGAATTCGAGTTTGTGATAAAAAAAGCTAAAAAACGTGCAAGTAAGGTTTTTTCTTCAATGTAATTTATTCAGTGCATTCCTTTAGATCTGTGTTCACATAAAAAGAAGTTTTTAATGTGTTATCATAAAAATATTTCTTGGTTAGTAAACTAACCACCATGACTGTACCAGGTTTATGGCGATAGTTGTCATGTTAATAATGTAAGTTAAAGTGATTTTTTGTGTTTTTTCCAGTATGTCGCGCTCGCTAAATGAAAAAGAAATATTAGAATACTTACTGGAAGATATACCTTGAGGTGACGACAGTTCCTGCAGTGATGAGAAGGATGAAGAAAATGCTGATCTTCAACCAGTTCTTCTGGCACTAGGTGATACGATCGGAGAAGTTGAACCCAAAGCTTTTAACAACTACGATTCAGATGATGACCTCTCTATGTCCAGCTTCGTTTGTACGAATCCAGATTCTATAGAGACCAGCACTTCATATTCAACCAAACACGGTAAAATAGTTCCAAAATGGAGGAAAATTATACAGTGAACATACCTGTTGAGCTATGTAAAACTATGGGCATATCCGATCACATGCTTTGCATGTAAATTGTTTCACCACTTCTACTGTTTAGCCTTGAACATGGTGATGGATATAAAAAAAACTACCGAGCTACAGAGATTACTGGTCCTCAGCCCCAGATTTACATGATAGCTGTATTTCGAGGTTCATGAACTTCAACACGCTCAGTTGGCTTTTGAATTTTTTGCATTTAAATGACTCGTGCAATCCCCAGCAGAAATCGCCCAAATTTTGACAAGCTTTACAAAAAAGGACCTCTGTTTGATATTATGCGGCCTAATTATCAGAAACACTACCAACCATCGAGAAGACTTCCAATTGATGAGAGCATGATAAAGTTCAAAGCATGCATTCTCTGAAACAATGCATGGCAATGAAACCCATTAAACGTGTGTATAGGGTCTGGATGATGTGTATCCAGTCAGGTTACTGCCTAGATTTTGGATATGATATCCAAATGTCAAAACTGGTCTAGCCAGGGTCTTGTAACATATAATTTTGACATTTCGATCAATATATCTGGAATGAAAGAGCCTTCGTAGGGCTATGACTACTTTTTATGCCTTACTGAGCATGGTTTTGACATGCTCAGTACAGTACACATACTGATCGGGATAAACACCGCGGTATAGAAGACAGGATTTATGTGGAATCCGTTCTGAACTACCCTCGCCAGCCATGATGTGGAAATCCTTCCAATTACGTTTCAGGTCTTGACTGACCCCCTGCAGCGTTGTACGAAACAAAATTGTTTCGCACTTCTGCGAATTGATTTTCATTCGTCAATTGTCAGTGTACAGCTGCACATCATTAGACATTTTTTGGAGATTGCTTTGAACCATTGTAGCTTTTCGGTCTGCCGTATAAATGATCAGATCATCAGCAAACGCTACCAATGATCGCGTTGGCGAGACGTTAAAATCAAAGCCGTTTACTAGTATGCCATTGAATATTGAGAAAAGCAGAGTCGCAGTAACTGTTCCCTGCTGTAGACCATTCAACACCTTAAATTCACGCATTGTTGTCAGATTTCCATCAGTTACAACAAATGATTTCTCGTATAACATATTGCACATCATGACGACAAGGTGTCTGGGGAACTTGTCCTGAAGGAGTTTAAAAATTAGTCCACTAATGATTCTCTTTGTATGCAACAATAGATCCAAACAACACGGTCTCTTTTCATCAAATTCAACCTCCCTTCCGTCCCCTGTAGCGACTGTTTTCATACTTTGAAACTCCCTCCCTTGAATCTAGACGATGCTTTCTTCATGAATGCATCTTGTACAAAGTTTATCATGGTCACTCACCCCAAACTTTATTCAGCTTCATTCGAACATTGGACACTAGTCGCCCTATTAGATCCTCTGATCAATTCTCGCGTTTTCTTTCCGTTAGGTGCCAGTTAACAAATAGTGAAACTGGAATTCGTTTTATACTCACATACTTGTTGAAGCTTGCGGTCCTAGCTACTTATGTTTAGGAGTTGCGCATAAGACTAACTCATAATTACTAAACAGTTAGCTTATACTCGTATATAGTTCTATTCGCCAAATGTTGGTAACATACTGCCAGCACCATAATACAAAGAACCTCTCCATTGATCTGGATCACTCAGCATACGGTCGTTGTCATAAGAAGGCGATGGTTGTAGTCTTAAAAAGGCGAGATTTTGAAATATTGTGCACAAAGTATTTGAACTTTCTCGCATGAGGTACGTTGATCAGAAATATATATGTTGGAGATCCCTTCACCGCAATCTTTAATGAAAGCACTTTGGGTTTCACTTCAACTTATTTAATTTATTTAACACTTTTGATTAGAACAACAACACTTCTTAGCTTTAACTTAAAATTCAAACTAAGTATCTCAACTCAACTATTACTTCATCTTCTTCTTAGCACTAAAGCCCCTCTCGGGCCTTCGCTTCCTACACGCAGCTTCTCCAACTGTCTCAGTCCATTGACCGCGTCTTCAGATTTCAAAATCCGGTCAGCGATGAACTGTCTTCGTCAACCGAGTCAGACCAGCATTTCCTTGGTTTCTTCACTGGTCTCCGGCCTGCAGTTCTCCCAACGAATACCTTCTTGGATATCCGTTGTTTGTTCATACTATTCATGTGGCCCGCCCATTGCAGCTTCCGCAGTCTTACAATCGTTGTGACCTCCGGTTCGTCAAAAATTTCATTCAGCTCATGGTTGTATCGAATTCACCATTGGTCCCCGTCTAGGTTCGCTCCATTATTCGCCTCAGGACCCGTCGCTCAAAGGTGCTCAATATGTTTGCGGATGCTTGGGTTAGGGTCCATGTTTCACATCTTTAGCATAACACCAGTCTTATCACAGATTTGTATAATCGGGGCTTTGTTTTCCTGTGAATGCAGCTGGTCGTCAAGACCGTCAATACTGAATAAAATATTTTATTTGCGAGCTGTATTCTTCGGCGTATTTCGTCTCTTTCATTGCCCGTTTTCGTTATTTTGGCGCCTAGATACACAAATTCTCGATGCTGTACTCGCCAGGTGTGATATTTTGTGTATTTGAGGTATTTTACCTCGACTGCGTCATGAGCTTTGTTTTATTTTCATTGATTTGTAGCCCTACTAGTTTTGCTTCGCTGTCGAGTTTTAGGAAGAGTTCTTTGGCAGTTGTTAATGATCGTGAAAGAATGTTGAGAGACAAGTGAAGTGTCAAAGTTGCCAAGTGTAAAGTGATCGCTCGCAATAAAAAATTTTTCTTTAGAAGTGATTAAGGAAATCGATCAGCTGTTTTCTTGACTTTGAGAGTTGCTAAGAAATATTAGCTTCTGTAGCAAATCAAAGGAAAATCAGCTAAGTGGAAATTTTTGAACAATTTTCTCATTTTAATTTTCTAATTGCCGTTAACGGTATAAAATTATATCAACTGAACTCTTTTGTTCATTAGTGCGATTCTCGTGCTCATGCGAGAATAATTTCTTAATAATTTTTAATAATTTTATAAATTTTAAATTCAAACTTATTAAACTCGCGACTGGACCAAAGCTGATATTTTTAATAGATTTTCCGACCCCTAAAACATTTCCTTGATTAAAGCTTCTAAACATGACAAGTGAAGTGTCAAAGTTGCCAAGTGTAAAGTGATCGCTCGCAATAAAAAATTTTTCTTTAGAAGTGATTAAGGAAATCGATCAGCTGTTTTCTTGACTTTGAGAGTTGCTAAGAAATATTAGCTTCTGTAGCAAATCAAAGGAAAATCAGCTAAGTGGAAATTTTTGAACAATTTTCTCATTTTAACTTTCTAATTGCCGTTAACGGTATAAAATTATATCAACTGAACTCTTTTGATCATTAGTGCGATTCTCGTGCTCATGCGAGAATAATTTCTTAATAATTTTAATAATTTTATAAATTTTAAATTCAAACTTATTAAACTCTCTCTTTTTTGCATATATATCTTCTAAACCCATAGTTTTGCTTTTTAAAGACTTGTTTTAATAACTTTCATTTTAAATCCATTCTCTTTTAAATAAATTCATTTAATACCATATAACTAAGCGAATAGAGATAAATAATAAATCATGGCATCACAAGCAGCAGACAAATGTGGAAAATGTAGGAAGCAAGCGGAGGAGAACCATAAATGGAATGGGCTGCGGAGGCATTTGCAACAAGTGGTTCCACCTAAAGTGTATCAAAATGAGTGAGGAGAGATATTTGAAGATCATGGACATTTCCGAGGATGTGATATGGATGTGTCCTTCGTGTAAGTCACAACACCAAAAGACTAAAGAAGATCGTCTCTTCAACCAAATGAAAGAAATGGAAAACCATCTAATAGAACTGAAAACCACCGTGGCCACCTTAATTGATAAAAGTTCATCCACGCGAAAACCTTCGTATGCGGATATGACGAAAAGTATTTCCACTTTTCTACCCGAACGCCGTACAAATACTACCTCGCAAAAAGGAATCATAATTAAGCCCAAGAAGCATTCATCCTCTGAAAAAACACTCATCGACTTCAAGTCGAAAATAAAGCCTTCAAAATGCAAAATTCCTCTCCAACTGATGCGTCCTCTTCGAAATGGTGGTGCCATCATAAAAACTTCCACAAATGACAATACAACCTCGCTCTACAACATTGCAAAGGATACCCTGAAGGATGAATATGATGTCATGGAGACAAAATCTCGTCAACCCAGGCTAGTAATTAATGGACTAGAAAAACAATTTTCGTATGAGGTGTTAATTAACGAAATTCACTCACTGAACCCTAATATTGGAGAAAATGATAAACTGGAATTGGTTCATGCCAGACGAACAAAAAATGGTAAATGGTTGCATATTCTGCAGGTAAATGGGAGTATGTACCAAAGACTGGTGAATAGGTACATCAATATTGATTATGGGTCTTACCTTGTGAAGGAAGACTACAATATAACGAGGTGTTATAAGTGCCAGAAATACAACCACAAGACATCAAAATGTGAAGGAGAGCAAACATGTGCTAAGTGTGGAGGAAAGCACGAAACGAAGGATTGCAAGAGCTCGTGCGAGAAATGCTGTAACTGTGCAGGAAATAGTAAGAACGTAGATTATTCCCACAGAGCAGACTCTACGGAGTGCGCAGAATACCAGCGAAGGATCACAATTGCTAGGAGGAGCATTGACTACGAGTTCAAATGATTTTTAACAACGCAAATCGATTAATTGGGACGAAATTAACGCTCTTATATGCCAATAAAAGAAGTTTACGGCACAAACTAAATGACATGCAGATTTATTTGAAGCAAAATCCTGAGATAGATGTGGTGATACTGAACGAAGTATGGATTTATCCTGAGGAATCGAAATATTTTAATATTGAGGGTTATAACTCGGTATTCTCCTGCAGACCTGGAAGAGGTGGTGGGACAGCTATTTTTGTAAAAGATAAAATAAACTTCATCATTAAACGCGATACACCTGATAAATATAATATTATAATAATCGAATTAAACCTCGTAGGCAAAAAAATTAAAATCGGTACCTTCTATAACCCGAACCGTCTGAATGCGCAAGATCTCTGCTCGGTACTCGACAACCTATATTCCTCAGAAAATAATTTATTTACAGTAGCTGACACAAACATTGATGTAATTACCGATTCCTCAGAAGCAAGGCTTTACAAGGATGTACTGGATACTAATGGTGCTGTTATCATCAACAACGAAACAATTACTCGTCCTGTTTCGCATACGTGCCTCGATCATATCGTTACAAACGATAAGTCAACTGCGGGAAAAATCAATTTCATATTTGAGGATTGGCCAGAGCTGGATCATCGTGTCTTCAAAATAAGCATCCAAGGCATAAGCGCACAAAAACAAAAACCTGTATACAAAACATTCCAACACTTGAACAAAGAACTCTTCAAATCACATCTGCAAAGGTCATTAGAAGTCCGGAGTCCCCTAAACCTAATGGAACTTACGAATATGATCACAGAGCCCAAACGTTACTCCATCGTCGAGAAAAAGCTTAGATGCCGCCAGCAGACATGGATAACAAAGCGAGTAATCGAAGCCAGTATTAAAAAGAGAAAGGCGTACATAAGCTTTAGAAGGAACATGGAAGATCGTGTGCTAAAAAACATGTACATACAAGCGAAAAAGGAATCAAAACGTCTTGTGAAGGAAGCCAAATTCTCTTACTTCGCTAAAAGGTTGGAGACAGCGGCAGATAACAATCATGAAATATGGAAGATAATAAATGAAGTAAAAGACAACTCTCCCCCCCGAATTTTAATACCGGATTCGCAGTTTTCTCCAGTGACCCCTAATATTTTATCACAACCAGATGGAGCAGCAACTTTCTTGAACAACTTTTTCTCAACTGTGGGCGAAAAAATCACAAAAGAGCTTGGTGATGTCCCAACAAGTAGGCTAGATCACGCTAACATCTCACCCGATTCCATGTTTCATATCCATCCAACCAATAAAAACGAAGTTCTTAAGACTATTGAGGCAATGAAGAAAAATACGGCTCCAAGTATTGATCAGATCACGATGGAGGAAATTGCGCTTGTAAAAAATGAAATAGCAGAACTCGTGGCTAATTATTTAAATGAGCATATCAGAAACGGAACGTTTCCTGAAGAGGGGAAGCTTGCAAAAATTGTACCTATATTCAAAGGAGGAGATCGATCGGACCCCAATAATTATCGCCCAATTGCACTCTTGACCGGATTTAGTAAAATATTTGAAAAAGTAATTAACTCTCGCTTAACATCCTTCATATTAGATAACTCTATCCTAAACTCCCGCCAATATGGCTTTCAGAAAAACAAGGGAACGTTTGACGCTCTACTCTCGGTAACGCGATTCATCAACGAGAGACTTGATGTAGGGGATTATGTTGTTGCCATTTTTGTTGATCTAAGGAAAGCGTTTGATACGGTCGATCATGACCTCTTACTTCGAAAACTAGAAGCATATGGTGTTCAAGGCACAGCAAATAAACTATTTCAAAATTACCTAAAAGGCAGACTGCAGAAAACAGCATTTAATAATGTTCTGAGTGACCCGGCACCAATGAAATCAGGTGTTCCACAAGGCTCAATACTTGGCCCAACCTTGTTCCTGCTATACACTAATAATTTAAATACATGCAGGCTAAGTGGTTATTACTTTTTATATGCTGATGATACAGTGCTTCTTTACTCGGGACGCGATAAAAATGACATCGGAGACGCTATCAACGAGGATCTAAATTCATATAATTTATGGTTGAAAGAGAATAAACTAGCGTTGAATATTTCAAAGACAAAATATATTATCTTTAAGCAAAAGAACAGGGAAGACATAGATGTTGATATAAAAATTAATGGTGAAAAGCTGCAAAGAGTGCTCGAACTTAAATATCTTGGCCTTACTATCGATCACCGTCTGACCTGGCTCCCGCATATAAACAACTTAAGGAGGCAATTAGCACCAATAATTGGATTGTTACGAAGATATGAGGAATTTCCAAAAAACATCAAGCATCTTGTTCTGAATGCCTTCGTACTATCAAAAGTACATTACGGAGTGGTAATTTGGAGTCAGTCCTCAAAGCAACACCTAAATATAATTTCCAGGATATTAACCAAGGCGTATAAAAATATACATAATCTCCCAAGGCTCACACCAACAAACATAGTGTATCAATCATGTAACGCATTAACTTTTAACCAAATCATTAAAATGGAGAAAGCCAAGTTTATCTTCAAAAGTTTAAATCTCAGCTTGTCGTCACAAACACCATTTATTAAAGTCTCACAAAAGAATCAATACAGTACTAGGAACGCAAACCAATTTGTAATTCCTTTTGCAAGGACAGATCGCCTGAAGAACGATGCTACAAATGACGCCCTTCGTATATACAACAATCTTCCAGAATCAGTTAAAGAAGCGAATTCTCTTATGGTTTTCAAGAAAAGACTTAGAAACTATTTAATGAATAACGATTGAATCTCAGTGCAGAAACTTTCAACATAGCATCTTAGGTCAATTATTGATCCTATCTTCGAGATGCCTCGAGAAACACCTACTATTATTATAATATCAGTCCAGTAATTTCAACATAGCATCTTAGGGCATTGTTGACCCTATCGTCGAGATGCTTGAAGAGACAGCTTTTCTTTTAACTCAGAGTTTTTTTTTACTGCGTCGAATTTATAATTTTTTTTTTATCTCTGAGAGCTGATCACGATATGGACAAGACAAGATTAACCGGAGGACTTCACATATTTTTGTGTGCCCCCTTATACCGATGTGTTATACATTGCCTGGGTGGCACACCTGAGGAAACGACGAAATGTGAAGTGCAGATCGCACGAGCGTAGTGCGACGAAGAAAGTGTGATGGAGAGAGTGGAAGGGAATGGAGGTTAAAAAAAAAAAAAATGTCGTCCGCATAGGCTACTACTTGGCTCGACTTGTATAGTAATGTACCTCGCGTATCGACAGGTAGCTTCCGTATGACGTGCTCCAGAGCCAAATTGAATAGCAATGGGCCCAGCGCATCTCCCTGCTTCAGTCCGATATTTGTGTCAAAGGCATCGGTGAGTTGGCTATTGATGCGGACTTGGGAGGTCGTCGACGTCATTGTCATTTAGGTAAGATGGTCTTATTTGGCTGGGATGCTAAAGAAAAGCATTAGTTGGAACAGTACGCTACGATTAATATTGTCGTATGCTTGCTTGAAGCCAGCGAAAATTTGGGGTACCTTTATGTTGAACTCCCAGCATTTTTCAAGTACCTACTTGACTGTGAACAATTGCTCTGTTGTTGATCTACCTGCCCTAAAACCACCTTGATACTCCTCAATAATACTGTTGGTGTATGATCCGATTTTATTTCCTAAAATGTTAAAAAATATTTTGTACGCCGTACAAAGTAGTGATATGCCTGTATGATTTTTGCACTGTAGCTTGTCAATTTTTTGAGGATAGGGAATATAATTGATAGGCTCCACTCTTTCGGCATATGTTCTTATTGCCAAATGTACTGGATGACTTTATGAATAGCTTGATGAACACTACTGTCACCATATTTGATGAACTCCACTGGAATCTCATCGATGCCCGGGGCTTTATTATTCTTTTGGGCTTTTATGATGGAACAAACTTCATCCAGCTTTGGTGGGGCCAATGGAAGCTCTCCGCAGACATCTGTAGGCTCCGATGTTCTGGAGCTGTGCGGAGGATTTAGGAGGTTCTCAAAATATGATGCCCATCTTTCCTTAATCTTGTAATAATATTGCCGATGTCATCACGACATTGCGTGATTTTGGACCGATAACCACGTTTCAGACTTTTCACTACTTTGTATGCTTTTCTTGTGTTATTGCTCGCTAAACTAACATCTATACTTCTCAATTGGTCGTCATAGTATTTTCTTTTCTTAATCGTAATTGTCTTATTCACTACACTTCTGAGATCTTTGTACGCCTGATGTTTTTTGTCTAACGCATTCTTGCACTCATCATCCAACCAATCATTCCTCTTGCGCCGGGCTTGATGCCCGATTGTCTATTCTGCCACGGTCCTCATAGCCGCTTTCTAATGTGACGCCTACGCCCGGGAATCGGAGTGATTCCGATCCCGAACCCTGGCACCCGGCCAGATATGTATGACTTCGAAGTGCAAGCAGACTTCATCTTTCGTGCAGATATTTTTCTTCAAATATTTATATTTGTGGAGAAATATTTTCTGTCAATGTGATCCGCTGTAGTAAAACACTGATACATTTCGAAGCATATCTATCTGGCAATGCCTCCCACAGTTGCCATCCAAACGTCAAAAAGGTAGGAAAGTTGAAACTAGTTTAAAGTGTCAAAAAGCACATGAGTTTTTCTATGATTAATTATTCGCATCAGCTATTAATTTTAAGTGATAATTTGACTTCACAACCTGAAAGCCACATTTATTTGTATTTTTCATTGAAATTTTTGTAAGAAGTTTTAGAACATACAAAATTGTATAAGAATTAGAAGTGGTCAGTGTCGTGCCTTGAGTGTGAAAAGGAATGCAACATAGGGTAGAAAACCGTTGATCAATACAACTAACGCAGGTTTGTTCTAGATATATTGCAACGAGGCATGAGATTATTACCTCACATTCGTTCCATACTTTAGCCATTCTTCGCAGCAAGGTTAACTGTCAGCAGTTCTTAGAATACGGCTTCTACATTGCAATTCATAATCATTTGCTTTTAACTTAATAAAGCCACCAGAGGACATATCGCTAATAATACATTGCTGTTAACAGTGATTTTTCACCTTGAAACGTTATCCTCTATAACTGGGCGTTTTCCACGCACCCAAGTGCGTCGGAATCACATTTTGTTAGTTATCCTGTGGCGTAATATAAATGAGCTTGCTAAAAGGAAACCAATTTATTGGAATATCCCAACTTGACCTCTGCAAAAAGACTGTACACAAGTGTATGGTTTAGTGGATTTAATAAACCTTCATGATATCCTGAAAATATGGAGTTAAGCGTCTGCTGATGTTGATGAACTTTGCATAAATTATCTGATGGAATGAGATGCGAAAATCCATAGAGAAGTTCGACTATGTGATTTGAGTGTTGCTGTTCAAACAATAAAAGGACACACGCATGCCAAGCAAAACGTCGTTTGTCGAATATTAAGTGAATGTAAACGAGTTTTCGATAAGCTGAGTTCGCAATCCTATCGCATTCCTATGCTCGACGGTGAAGTTATAAGGCGAGTTCAAAAAAAAAAAACGACGTCGAAAACTTCATTTTCCATTCGGAAAGAAATCTAACAAAAGTAAGCTTGCATAGTTCGCACAGCGCTGGCTGCATCGAGCTTAGCAAGGACTCGAATCTGAACGTGGATGAAGAATTGATCGCGGGCATTCTTGATGAAGTGGAATGCGATCGTGACGGTAGGGATGATGAAACAATTCGTATCCATGATATGTAAAATTTGTAATATTTCATGTTTGTAGCATAATTCGAAACGTAGAAACTCCATCGGCAACCAACAGTCAAGTACCGAGACTACCATTGACATTTGATCTTCCTGTCGTCGAAAATTGTTAGTGGATGGCGATAATAGATACTAATCGACTTTTGTATGAAGAAATTTACTTAATTGTGAGATAGATTTGACATTTTATATTGTCTCTGTCTGAAGGATACGTTGCCAACAAATTACAGATGTATTGAAGTGAACAAAGTGCCTGTTTGATTTAAAAGAAACATTCAATTAATTATTTATATCAATATGAACAAGATAATTAATAGAAGAATGAAATCAGATGAATATATAGATTAACTTTGGCGACTATATCAAATTTGAAATAATGAACGGATATTTTTGTATTTAAGTTGAGATTTTAACGTTGAAGCCTGCGATGCACTGTTTTACACGGACTTCGAAGTGTAATTGTAAAAATATTGGAATATGTTGTTAATATAATTCAACATTAGTATAAGACTATTTTTTTTAGGGATTTTGGAATTAGTAGGGTATTATTCAGGTCTCACTAGCAACTTTTCGACTGGCTCGGAATGGTGCATCATTGATAGTATATAAAGTTTAGTATACATTTTTCTTATTCAATTGAGACGCGACTTACTTGATGCTGTGTGACCTTATGTGTAAACTATCAAATCAAAAGGTGTATCACTTGTTACGATATATTGCGCTATACAATCTTTTTCATATGTTTTGATCAAAAATTAATCCTTATGTAAAGATCTTGTGAAAAGTGATTTATTTATAATGTTTTGATTAAGTTTACAAGTTTTAATCCCCAGCAATATTGGCTATGTGCTTTTGAGTTTAAAAAGAATTTGAACCTGTTGAATCTGACTCCTTCAGTGGAGTGCTGTATCCCATTCCAGATCAATGCTTCAGGGTAATCCTGAAATTTGTCATAAGCTGTACACATAGGACTGTTTTATGTACCAACCGTAAACTTGTGATCAATTAAAATATGTTTCCATTCCCTTGAAAATTACTTCAGAATTGTTGCTCTCTTTCGAGACATTGCATCAAGAAAGGTGCCAAAATTGACCACCAATAAAACTATATAGTATATATGCACTGTAATATAATATAAAAAAATCATAACATTAATATAGCCAATGTAGTTTAATAAACATAATTTTAATCGCAATACTAGAGAAAAAAAAAGTATATAAATTTATAAAATAGTTAAATGATTTTCGCCTCACTAGTTTGATGAAACGTGAGAATGTGTATAGTTAAAAACAATTTGTTTTGCTATCGGTGACCAAGGGCATGCATTCTTCTAGCAATCAAATCCTGACTACATAAATATCTCGATGTACAAAGTGTACAAAGGATACCAAGATGGATTTAATACAACTCAATACAACCCGAAACTGAATCCTATGATTCGTTTTTTTTGTTTTTGTTTTAAGTCTGGATTCACTTTGAAATTTTATAAATATTCCAAATCAAATGAATTTTACTTTATGTTGTTAAACAATTTTTTTTAACTCCAAAACCGTCCATCTTGGTTCTTTATAGAAATAATTTAAGTAATAATTTGTTCATTTTGTTTGTTTACAATTATTCATAATTGAAGTGTTTTAGTTGTTTGTATGCAAAATCGATTTGAAAAGCAAAATATACAAATCATTTTTTTTTTTTGTGCAGACCCCACTAGTCTCCACCAAAGACGCTCCAGTTCTACATAAAGAAGGCAAACGTAATAGTTAATTACATTTACAACTAACAAAATCAAGTATTTTTTTTTAATTCAGTTTATCACAGCTTTGACAGATGCTTTATATTCTCACTACCGTAGTTAGTTTAAAAACCTTAATCTCGTCATGTGATAAAGTAAATTTACGATACAGTGGTAAAAAAAAAAAAAATTGATTTATTCAAACCACGCACGTAGAAATGTAACACCAAATACCCACTAACCTGCATTGAAAAAAAAAGAAGCAAAGCACAATTCTTAAAAGATCTGTTTTGAAAACAGAGAAAAAGTGTAACAATAGAAGTTAATTCAATGAAGAAGTGACTGATGTACTGTAAATTTAATCCAATATACTATTCTAATATTTAAAAGTAATTATAGTTGTAATTACCATTAAGAAAGACATATAGTAACATCACTTTGAAAGAGAAATTCATATGAAAATTTCATTAAGATGACGCTTAACGTCTCATTGCAAAATGAAATCGTTTAATAATGAATAAAATGAATTACTAAAGAAGCAGTAAGCCTTTTCGTTCCGCATGCTCTTTCTTTTGCAGCGGAAGTGATGACCGAGGGTAAGTATGTCTTGAAGAGGGTTAGGTTTTCATAATCTGCGGATGATTGATTTCTAGTCGGTTACGGTCCGCGGTACCCTTGTTTGCGCTCGTTTTTTTCTTAGAGTAGGTTATTTTGGACTTGAGGTAGTTTAGCTTATTTTCTGGTACCGCGTCGGTGATTCGGTAACGCGCCTATGGTGATTTGTAGCGTTTTGATTTGAGATCTGTGGAGAGATCACATCCAGAACTAACGTAACGTAGGTTTCCCGTTCTGGATGAGTAGTTGTTGACGCGTTTGGAAATCGAGCATGTGAACCGGTGGCTGAGTTACGTAACTCGGACTTAGTCTGCTCGCGTAAGACCCGCGACCGAAACTCCTCTCCGAACTAGCTAGCCTACAAGCAGCCACCACGGAGTAGACTAAGTGTGACCGGACTTGTTGACCTGAAGGGTACAGTCCGTTGTCATTTCCAAGACTGCACGTCTCGAACCGATGAGAGGTCGGTTCTGATTACGATCGAACGAGACGGAAAAGGAAACCGTTACAGCTTCCACTTCCATCCAGAGCTCGTTGCTTGTCTTTAACGATGCGTCTAATAAGATGGGAACCAGCTGGTTGTCGACGGTCTCCGTGAAATGTTTGGCCACAGACGTTGTTCGGAGCCTTTCGATGTCAAATTTTTGTAGCGGGCTGGTCTTCCTTGCCTTTGACATACGACATCGATAGGTTAATTTGATCAAGTAATGATCTGAGTTACAATTGGCTCCTCGGTATGTACGGACGTCAAGTATACTCGTGGCCCAATCTTGTTGGATCAGAACCTGATCAATCTGGTTTTGTGTGTTGCCATCCGATGATACCCAGGTCATTTGATTAATGCATCGATGTGGGAAGCAACTCCAACGTATGACTAGATTTCTGCTACATACAAAGTCAATCAAGCACTGGCCGTTGTCATTTGTTTCATCGTGAAGGCTATATCCTCCAGTTGTTCCCCGATGAGATAGCTCATTGCCAACCTTAGTTTTGAAACCACCCAGAATTATTTTTTTGTTGTTTGAGGGCGTTGAGTCGACCAGTCTTCCCAGGAGATTGTAAAACGTTTCCTTTGTTTCTTCGGCCGGGGCGTGAACATTAATCAGCCAGATTTTCAAGAATTCCGCTTTTAAACGGATCACACATAACCGTTCATAGACTGCCTCAAAATCAATAACGTGCGATTTGAACTCCCTATCCATGATGAAGGCCACTCCGAATTCTCTTTTTCCGGTAGGCTTCTCACTTTTGAATATTGTGTGCGATCTCATGTCTTGAATGTCGTATCCAGTCCAATTCGTTTCTAGGACTGCCAGTATTTTTAATTGATATTGACCGGCCTGTTGTAACATAAAAGGTCCTTAACAGTGGCAGGGTAAATGAGTGATCTGACATTCCAGGATTCAATTCCATAGCCTTTTATTCGTTTGCGAGGCCGCTACCGTGAGTCCAATCCATTCCGAGGCCTATCTGTGAATTTCGAAACAATTAAGGGTTTTCCAGGGACGGGGAGTTAGCCCGTCGCCGAACCTTCGTTCTGGCGGAATTGTTATTACGTCGATTCCATTATCAGGCACGGAAGATTTGCCTTCACCCTCTTGCGTCCTCACAAACGAGGTATAAGTAGGATTTAGCAGCAGCGCTGTAGATGTATTAACAGTTATTAGCATTTCTCGTCATTTACTGTTACATTATTGGGGAACCAGTAAACCCAATATGCACCCTGGGAGCATTTACTACCATTTCGAAGCCCATGTCATCCGCAAGGATTCCACCACGAACTTCCTGCTGTTCCCGCCAGCTCATCCAGGCGAGCGCGTGCTTTTAGCGCTTCATTAGATTGGTCTTCAAATACCTGGGATCTTCCGCGAAAACATCTTCACTAGGACATGTTTCGATTGAACCGTGATTATCCTTGTTTCCCAAATCTATCCCAATTCTCGTTGAAGAAAGTTTTATGCGATTGATGCGTTCAAAAGTGATTCCTGGTTCCCGGCGTTTTCTCGACATGGTTCTCTTCGCGCAAATGTACTTCCTTTTGAGAGCAAACATCGTTTTTGTTGGTATCTAGGTTGATCAAAAATCTATTTCGTCTTCGTTCATGTCCCTTGGACGGCGCCCAGTAATACCCATTCTTGTTTTCGGCGAGAATACACGGTTTTCAGCTATTGTTTCATCTTCTGACTCATCTACCAAATTAATTATGTCTTGAACATTTGTTGAAAATGTTGGTGCGATGAGTGATTAGGCGGGCTCGTTATATCGCCTGAGAAACAGATTTATTCTTTGGTTGTTCAACGCAGTTGTGAGGTTTCTATTTATTTATAACCGTGATTATCCTTGTTTCCCAAATTTATTCCAATTCTCGTTGAAGAACGTGTTTTGCAATTGATGCGTTCAAAAGTGATTCCTGGTTCCCGGGGTTTTCTCGACATGGTTCCTCTTCGCGCAAATGTACTTCCTTAGGAGAGCAAACATCGTTTTTGTTGGTATCTTGGTTGACCAAAAATCTATTTCGTCTTCGTTCATGTCCCTTGGACGGCGCCCAGTAATACCCATTCTTGTTTTCGGCGGGAATACACGGTTTTCAGCTATTGTTTCATCTTCTGACTCATCTACCAAATTAATTATGTCTTGAACATTGGTTGAAAATGTTGGTGCGATGAGTGATTAGGCGGGCTCGTTATATCGCCTGAGAACCAGATTTATTCTTTGGTTGTTCAACGCAGTTGTGAGGTTTCTATTTATAACCGTGATTATCCTTGTTTCAAAAGTGATTCCTGGTTCCCTGGGTTTTCTCGACATGGTTCCTCTTCGCGCAAACGTACTTCCTTAGGAGAGCAAACATCGTTTTTGTTGGTATCTTGGTTGACCAAAAATCTATTTCGTCTTCGTTCATGTCCCTTGGACGGCGCCCAGTAATACCCATTCTTGTTTTCGGCGAGAATACACGGGTTTCAGCTATTGTTTCATCTTCTGACTCATCTACCAAATTAATTATGTCTTGAACATTTGTTGAAAATGTTGGTGCGATGAGTGATTAGGCGGGCTCGTTATATCGCCTGAGAAACAGCTCTATTCTTTGGTTGTACAACGCAGTTGTGAGGTTTCTATTTATTCATAGCCATGATTATCCTTGCTTCCCAAATTTATTCCAATTCTCGTGGAAGAAAGTTTTTTGCAATTGATGCGCTCAAAAGTGATTCCGGGTTCCCGGGGTTTCCTCGACAGCGTTCCTCTTCGCGCAAATGTACTTCCTTAGGAGTGCAAACATCGTTTTAGTTGGTATCTTGGTTGACCAAAAATCTATTTCGTCTTCGTTCATGTCCCTTGGACGGCGCCCAGTAATACCCATTCTTGTTTTCGGCGAGAATACACGGTTTTCAGCTATTGTTTCATCTTCTGACTCATCTACCAAATTAATTATGTCTTGAACGTTGGTTGAAAATGTTGGTGCGATGAGTGATTAGGCGGGCTCGTTATATCGCCTGAGAAACAGATTTATTCTTTGGTTGTTCAACGCAGTTGTGAGGTTTATAACTGTGATTATCCTTGTTTCCCAAATTTATTCCAATTCTCGTTGAAGAAAGTTTTTTGCAATTGATGCGTTCAAAAGTGATTCCTGGTTCCCGGGGTTTTCTCGACATGGTTCCTCTTCGCGCAAATGTACTTCCTTAGGAGTGCAAACATCGTTTTAGTTGGTATCTTGGTTGACCAAAAATCTATTTCGTCTTCGTTCATGTCCCTTGGACGGCGCCCAGTATTACCCATTCTTGTTTTCGTCGAAAATACACGGTTTTCAGCTATCGTTTCATCTTCTGACTCATCTACCAAATTAATTATGTCTTGAACGTTGGTTGAAAATGTTGGTGCGATGAGTGATTAGGCGGGCTCGTTATATCGCCTGAGAAACAGATTTATTCTTTGGTTGTTCAACGCAGTTGTGATGTTTCTATTTATTTATAACCGTGATTATCCTTGCTTCCCAAATTCATTCCAATTCTCGTTGAAGAAAGTTTTTTGCAATTGATGCGTTCAAAAGTGATTCCTGGTTCCCGGCGTTTTCTCGACATGGTTCCTCTTCGCGCAAATGTACTTCCTTAGGAGTGCAAACATCGTTCTAGTTGGTATCTTGGTTGACCAAAAATCTATCTCGTCTTCGTTCATGTCCCTTGGACGGCGCCCAGTAATACCCATTCTTGTTTTCGGCGAAAATACACGGTTTTCAGCTATCGTTTCATCTTCTGACTCATCTACCAAATTAATTATGTCTTGAACGTTGGTTGAAAATGTTGGTGCGATGAGTGATTAGGCGGGCTCGTTATATCGCCTGAGAAACAGATTTATTCTTTGGTTGTTCAACGCAGTTGTGAGGTTTCTATTTATTTATAACCGTGATTATCCTTGCTTCCCAAATTTATTCCAATTCTCGTTGAAGAAAGTTTTTTGCAATTGATGCGTTCAAAAGTGATTCCTGGTTCCCGGGGTTTTCTCGACATGGTTCCTCTTCGCGCAAACGTACTTCCTTAGGAGAGCAAACATCGTTTTTGTTGGTATCTTGGTTGACCAAAAATCTATTTCGTCTTCGTTCATGTCCCTTGGACGGCGCCCAGTAATACCCATTCTTGTTTTCGGCGAGAATACACGGTTTTCAGCTATTGTTTCATCTTCTGACTCATCTACCAAATTAATTATGTCTTGAACATTTGTTGAAAATGTTGGTGCGATGAGTGATTAGGCGGGCTCGTTATATCGCCTGAGAAACAGCTCTATTCTTTGGTTGTACAACGCAGTTGTGAGGTTTCTATTTATTCATAGCCATGATTATCCTTGCTTCCCAAATTTATTCCAATTCTCGTGGAAGAAAGTTTTTTGCAATTGATGCGCTCAAAAGTGATTCCGGGTTCCCGGGGTTTCCTCGACAGCGTTCCTCTTCGCGCAAAAGTACTTCCTTAGGAGTGCAAACATCGTTTTAGTTGGTATCTTGGTTGACCAAAAATCTATTTCGTCTTCGTTCATGTCCCTTGGACGGCGCCCAGTAATACCCATTCTTGTTTTCGGCGAGAATACACGGTTTTCAGCTATTGTTTCATCTTCTGACTCATCTACCAAATTAATTATGTCTTGAACGTTGGTTGAAAATGTTGGTGCGATGAGTGATTAGGCGGGCTCGTTATATCGCCTAAGAAACAGATTTATTCTTTGGTTGTTCAACGCAGTTGTGAGGTTTATAACTGTGATTATCCTTGTTTCCCAAATTTATTCCAATTCTCGTTGAAGAAAGTTTTTTGCAATTGATGCGTTCAAAAGTGATTCCTGGTTCCCGGGGTTTTCTCGACATGGTTCCTCTTCGCGCAAATGTACTTCCTTAGGAGTGCAAACATCGTTTTAGTTGGTATCTTGGTTGACCAAAAATCTATTTCGTCTTCGTTCATGTCCCTTGGACGGCGCCCAGTATTACCCATTCTTGTTTTCGTCGAAAATACACGGTTTTCAGCTATCGTTTCATCTTCTGACTCATCTACCAAATTAATTATGTCTTGAACATTTGTTGAAAATGTTGGTGCGATGAGTGATTAGGCGGGCTCGTTATATCGCCTGAGAAACAGATTTATTCTTTGGTTGTTCAACGCAGTTGTGAGGTTTCTATTTATTTATAACCGTGATTATCCTTGCTTCCCAAATTTATTCCAATTCTCGTTGAAGAAAGTTTTTTGCAATTGATGCGTTCCAAAGTGATTCCTGGTTCCCGGGGTTTTCTCGACATGGTTCCTCTTCGCGCAAACGTACTTGCTTAGGAGAGCAAACATCGTTTTTGTTGGTATCTTGGTTGACCAAAAATCTATTTCGTCTTCGTTCATGTCCCTTGGACGGCGCCCAGTAATACCCATTCTTGTTTTCGGCGAGAATACACGGTTTTCAGCTATTGTTTCATCTTCTGACTCATCTACCAAATTAATTATGTCTTGAACGTTGGTTGAAAATGTTGGTGCGATGACTGATTAGGCGGGCTCGTTATATCGCCTGAGAAACAGATTTATTCTTTGGGTGTTTAATGCAGTTGTGAGGTTTCTATTTATTTATAACCGTGATTATCCTTGCTTCCCAAATTTATTCCAATTCTCGTTGAAGAAAGTTTTTTGCAATTGATGCGTTCAAAAGTGATTCCTGGTTCCCGGGGTTTTCTCGACATGGTTCCTCTTCGCGCAAACGTACTTGCTTAGGAGAGCAAACATCGTTTTTGTTGGTATCTTGGTTGACCAAAAATCTATTTCGTCTTCGTTCATGTCCCTTGGACGGCGCCCAGTAATACCCATTCTTGTTTTCGGCGAAAATACACGGTTTTCAGCTATTGTTTCATCTTCTGACTCATCTACCAAATTAATTATGTCTTGAACGTTGGTTGAAAATGTTGGTGCGATGAGTGATTAGGCGGGCTCGTTATATCGCCTGACAAACAGATTTATTCTTTGGTTGTTCAACGCAGTTGTGAGGTTTCTATTTATAACCGTGATTATCCTTGTTTCCCAAATTTATTCCAATTCTCGTTGAAGAAAGTTTTTTGCAATTGATGCGTTCAAAAGTGATTCCGGGTTCCCGGCGTTTTCTCGACATGGTTCCTCTTCGCGCAAATGTACTTCCTTAGGAGAGCAAACATCGTTTTTGTTGGTATCTTGGTTGACCAAAAATCTATTTCGTCTTCGTTCATGTCCCTTGGACGGCGCCCAGTAATACCCATTCTTGTTTTCGGCGAGAATACACGGTTTTCAGCTATTGTTTCATCTTCTGACTCATCTACCAAATTAATTATGTCTTGAACGTTGGTTGAAAATGTTGGTGCGATGAGTGATTAGGCGGGCTCGTTATATCGCCTGAGAAACAGATTTATTCTTTGGTTGTTCAACGCAGTTGTGATGTTTCTATTTATTTATAACCGTGATTATCCTTGCTTCCCAAATTCATTCCAATTCTCGTTGAAGAAAGTTTTTTGCAATTGATGCGTTCAAAAGTGATTCCTGGTTCCCGGCGTTTTCTCGACATGGTTCCTCTTCGCGCAAATGTACTTCCTTAGGAGAGCAAACATCGTTTTTGTTGGTATCTTGGTTGACCAAAAATCTATTTCGTCTTCGTTCATGTCCCTTGGACGGCGCCCAGTAATACCCATTCTTGTTTTCGGCGAGAATACACGGTTTTCAGCTATTGTTTCATCTTCTGACTCATCTGCCAAATTAATTATGTCTTGAACGTTGGTTGAAAATGTTGGTGCGATGAGTGATTAGGCGGGCTCGTTATATCGCCTGAGAAACAGATTTATTCTTTGGTTGTTCAACGCTGTTGGGAGGTTTCTTTTTATTTATAACCGTGATTATACCTGCTTCCCAAATTTATTCCAATTCTCGTTGAAGAAAGTTTTCTGCAATTGATGCGTTCAAAAGTGATTCCTGGTTCCCGGGGTTTTTCTCGACATGGTTCCTCTTCGCGCAAATGTACTTCCTTAGAAGAGCAAACATAGTTTTTGTTGGTATCTTGGTTGACCAAAAATCTATTTCGTCTTCGCTCATGTCCCGTGGACGGTGCCCAGTAATACCCATTCTTGTTTTCGGCGAGAATACACGGTTTGCAGCTATTGTTTTATCTTCTGACTCATCTACGAAATAAATTTTGTCTTGAATATTTGTTGAAAATGTTTGGTGCGATGATTCATTTAGCGGGCTCGTTATATCGCCTGAGAACCAGATTTATTCTTGGGTTGTTCAACGCTGTTGTGAGGTTTCTATTTATTCATAACCGTGATTATCCTTGTTTCCCAAATTTATTCCAATTCTCGTTGAAGAACGTTTTTTGCAATTGACGCGTTCAAAAGTGATTCCTGGTTCCTGGGGTTTTCTCGACATGGTTCCTCTTCCCGCAAATGTACTTCCTTAGGAGAGCAAACATCGTTTCTGTTGGTATCTTGGTTGACCAAAAATCTATTTCGTCTTCTTTTATGTCCCTTGGACGGCGCCCAGTAATACCCATTCTTGTTTTCGGCGAGAATACACGGTTTTCAGCTATTGTTTCATCTTCTGACTCATCTACCAAATTAATTATGTCTTGAACATTGGTTGAAAATGTTGGTGCGGTGAGTGATTAGGCGGGCTCGTTATATCGCCTGAGAAACAGATTTATTCTTTGGTTGCTCAACGCAGTTGTGAGGTTTCTATTTATTCATAGCCGTGATTATCCTTGTTTCCTAAATTTATTCCAATTCTCGTTGAAGAAAGTTTTTTGCAATTGATTCGTGCAAAAGTGATTCCTGGTTCTCGGGGTTTTCTTGACATGGTTCCTCTTCGCGCAAATGTACTTCCTTAGGAGTGCAAACATCGTTTTTGTTGGTATCTTGGTTGACCAAAAATCTATTTCGTCTTCGTTCATGTCCCTTGGACGGCGCCCAGTAATACCCATTCTTGTTTTCGGCGAGAATACACGATTTTCAGCTATTGTTTCATCTTCTGACTCATCTGCCAAATTAATTATGTCTTGAACGTTGGTTGAAAATGTTGGTGCGATGAGTGATTAGGCGGGCTCGTTACATCGCCTGAGAAACAGATTTATTCTTTGGTTGTTCAACGCAGTTGTGAGGTTTCTTTTTATTTATAACCGTGATTATACTTCCTTCCCAAATTTATTCCAATTCTCGTTGAAGAAAGTTTTTTGCAATTGATGCGTTCAAATGTGATTCCTAGTTCCCGGGTTTTCTCGACGTGGTTCCTCTCCGCGCTAATGTACTTCCTAAGGAGAGCAAACATCGTTTTTGTTGGTATCTTGGTTGACCAAAAATCTATTTCGTCTTCGTTTATGTCCCTTGGACGGCGCCCAGTAATACCCATTCTTGTTTTCGGCGAGAATACACGGTTTAAGCTGTTGTTTCATCTTCTGACTCATCTACCAAATTAATTATGTCTTGAACATTGGTTGAAAATGTTGGTGCGGTGAGTGATTAGGCGGGCTCGTAATATCGCCTGAGAAACAGATTTATTCTTTGGTTGTTCAACGCAGTTGTGAGGTTTCTATTTATTCATAACCGTGATTATCCTTGTTTCCCAAATTTATTCCAATTCTCGTTGAAGAAAGTTTTTTGCAATTGAAGCGTTCAAAAGTGATTCCTGGTTCCCGGGGTTTTCTCGACATGGTTCCTCTTCGCGCAAATTTACTTCCTTAGGAGAGCAAACATCGTTTTTGTTGGTATCTTGGTTGACCAAAAATCTATAGCGTCTTCGTTCATGTCCCTTGGACAGCGCCCAGTAATACCCATTCTTGTTTTCGGCGAGAATACACGGTTTTCAGCTATTGTTTTATGTTTTGACTCATCTACCAAATTAATTATGTCTTGAACATTTGTTGAAAATGTTGGTGCGATGAGTCATTTGGCGGGCTCGTTATATCGCCTAAGAAACAGATTTATTCTTTGGTTGGTCAACGCTGTTGTGAGGCTTCTATTTATTCATAACCGTGATTATCCTGGTTTCCCAAATTTATTCCAATTCTCGTTGAAGAAAGTTTTTTGCAATTGATGCGTTCAAAAGTGATTCCTGGTTCCCGGGGTTTTCTCGACATGGTTCCTCTTCGCGCAAATGTACTTCCTCAGGAGAGCAAATATCGTTTTTGTTGGTATCTTGGTTGACAAAAAATCTATTTCGTCTTCGTTCATGTCCCTTGGACGGCGCCCAGTAATACGCATTCTTGTTTTCGGCGAGAATACACGGTTTTCAGCTATTGTTTCATCTTCTGACTCATCTACAAAATTAATTATGTCTTGAACATTGGTTGAAAATGTTGGTGCGATGAGTGATTAGGCGGGCTCGTTATATCGCCTGAGCAACAGATTTATTCTTTGGTTGTTCAACGCAGTTGTGAGGTTTCTTTTTATTTATAACCGTGATTATCCTTGTTTCCCAAATTTATTCCAATTCTCGTTGAAGAAAGTTTTTTGCAATTGATGCGTTCAAAAGTGATTCCTGGTTCCCGGGGTTTTCTCGACATGGTTCCTCTTCGCGCAAATGTACTTCCTTAGGAGAGCAAACATCGTTTTTGTCGGTATCTTGATTGACCAAAAATCTATTTCGTCTTCGCTCATGTCCCGTGGACGGCGCCCAGTAATACCCATTCTTGTTTTCGGCGAGAATACACGGTTTTCAGCTATTGTTTCATCTTCTGACTCATCTACCAAATTAATTATGTCTTCAATATTTGTTGAAATTGTTTGGTGCGATGAGTAATTAGGCGGGCTCGTTATATCGCCTGAGAAACAGATTAATTCTTTGGTTGTTCAACGCAGTTGTGAGGTTTCTATTTATTTACAACCGTGAATATCCTTGTTACCCAATTTTATTCAAATCCCCGTTGCAGAAAGTTTTTTTGCAATTGATGCGTTCAAAAGTGATTCCTGGTTCTCGGGGTTTTCTCGACATGGTTCCTCTTCGCGCAAATGTACTTCCTTGAGAGAGCAAACATCGTTTTTGTTGGTATCTTGGTTGACCTAAAAATCTATTTCGTCTTCGTTCATGTCCCGTGGACTGCGCCCAGTAATACCCATTCTTGTTTTCGGCGAGAATACACGGTTTTCAGCAATTGTTTCATTTTCTGACTCATATACCAAATTAAATATGTCTTTAATATTTGTACAAAATGTTTGGTACGATGAGTCCTTTGGCGGGCTCGTTATATCGCCTGAGAAACAGATTTATTCTTTGGTTTTTCAACGCTGTTTTCAGGTTCCTATTTATCTACCTACAGTTTGGCAAACTAGTCAAACCTTCAATGTGGAGACAACACTTTCCTGTTTTTGTTACGCGACGCTTTACTGTTATTTCTACGTGTATTGGAACTTATTCGTCTAATTTTCACTAATTTATTTAACCAAAAAATACACGGGAGGTGAACTGAGTAAACGTTGGCGTGCGCAAAGGCTTTATTTAAAGAGATTTGGATATAGACTCAACTATCCCATCAACTCAACTTCATTTAATACTCAATTTAATGCTTCAACGCAATAATACAGGTACTCAGCTTCAACTCAATAATACTCTGCTTCAACTCAATAATAGTCTGCTTCCACTGATTAACTAATTCTCTTCTGTAATGGTAAGAATGCTGATGAAGCGTTCTCTGTTTCTTTGAAATGCTGATGCCAGCAATAAAAGTTAGCAAAAGTGGATAGTGATCAGATCTATTGATTGGATGACGGGATATGAGTCATGGATGATCAATACATGAGTCATGGATGATTAACGGTTAGTGAATTGTGGCGTAATATGCTGATGTAGAGATTTGGGATTATACGTAACACACATAAGAATGTTTCGACAGCTTACTTCTCACCTGCTGAGTAGTAATCAATGAAAACCTGTTCCGGGGAATTTGAGACGGTAGCCAACTTAACCACCACTTAAACACCACCACCGGAAATTGTGGTACGAAGGATGCATCCTCGAGCCAAACTGGTATAGGGAACTTTACCATGTATCGTACATAGTTCTAGTAAAGTGAGAAAAAGAATAAATTCTAATGTTCATGTTTACAATAGAGTTGATTTTAAATTTCCTCAATTTAGATTAATGCAGCTCAACTTAGTTTAGTTAGGCTCGACGAAGTTCACGGTAACACTCCCGTATGTGCACGATTGCTCCACAACGATATCATCTGTGATCAACAACTGTGGAAAGAATGAGTCAAAAGGATGCGTGAGATGCAATGATCATAGGAACCGACAAGATGAGGAAATTTATCGCAGCAACGCCAACAAAAACATCTACCACCAGATACACATAAACGCGTCAACGGACGCCTTCGCAACTCATTAACACGTGTCTACTATGGTAAAATGTCATAGTCTCAC
Organism: Odontomyia ornata; assembly: GCA_963969285.1. Taxonomy (NCBI): domain Eukaryota; kingdom Metazoa; phylum Arthropoda; class Insecta; order Diptera; family Stratiomyidae; genus Odontomyia; species Odontomyia ornata. The sequence goes on along the minus strand of OZ017738.1, from coordinate 353,577,196 downwards.
AATTCACAAGCCGTGAAGACGTCCTCCAAGCTCTCTTATGCACCTGCTTTATTCCCGAATTCTCTGGTATTCTACCACCCCAATTCCGTGGAGTTCGGTACATGGATAGTGCTTTCTCAGACAATCTTCCAGTTCTTGATGAGAATACAGTAACCGTATCGCCATTCTTCGGTGAAAGTTATATCTGCCCGCGTGATCAAAGCTCACAACTGTTTCATGTTAATTGGGCAAATACTAGCATTCAAATCTCAAAACAGAATATCAATGGATTTATTCGAATTTTATTCCCACTACGTCCTGATTTCTTGTCGAAAATCTGCGAACAAGGATTCGAGGATGCTTTGCAGTATTTGCAAAGAAAAAAATTGATTAATTGCAACCGATGTATTGCTGTACAATTGACTTTTGTTGTTACTGAGACGCTACCACAAGATAATTCAGCGCGTAAATATAAAAAGTTCGGGATGGAGATGATCAAGAAAATGAAGATGACTATGATCCAGAGTGCTTGGAATGTAAGAAACATCGAAAGGACGCTATAAGTGGGAACTTGCCCGAAACTGTGATGACTGTTATACAAGGATATATTGATTCAGCCAGCAAAGGACTTGCAAATTGGCTGTTCAAACATAGAAGCATCAAATTACAATCACTACCAGCAACAGTTCCAGTTGATTTCTTTTGTGCCACAATAGCAAAACTTTCATCCCTCGCTCCGGCCATCAGTAACCAATTACGTCAGTTAATAAGACTTTTGATGTATGAAATAAACGATGCCTAAGATATCCAGCCCCAAAAGACGCAGCACCCGCAAGACTACAACGGATCAAACAACGCCGCTCAATGTCGAAGCTTACATTCACCAGGAAATCTGGATACATGGAAAAGAAGAAAAAAAGGCACACAAAGTGTCTTATCCAAGGGATAAAATATAACCTCCAGCACTCACATCGCACCAAACATAAACAAAACAATATTATGTCTATACTTGGAAAACGTCAAATGTCCGTCACAGTAACAATTCTGAAAACAATATCTACGACTCCGAATTTCGGAAACACCAGTTGAAGTGTGGTGGAAATTGCGATGGAATTGCCCAATCGTACGAACCGGGTTACAATTTCGGCAAGAAAAAGAGAACTATAAGGTTCACTCCGAAATTAGTGGTGCACCGTTGGGAACGAACTGATCAAAAGGCGAGGGACAAAGGAAAAGCCCTCTTTTTGGTGATCAAAACGTGTAGTGGGACGGCAGAAAGTAAAAATGTTTGCGAAAGCTTAAAAGAAATCGGAAGATAAAGTGTTTGCGGGAGTTTAAAAGAAGAAAAAGTGTTTGCGGAAGTTTAAAAGAAATCGGAAGGAAAAAAGAGGAGGGAACAAAGGAAAGGAACACAAAACAGAATTAAGCAAAAATCGTTGTCGGCGGCAATCACCACCGGGAGAGGGATATCTCCCATCAATTGGCAATTGCTCGAGTCAGCGCAGGATCTGTTTCGCCGTGCAGTCGACGACGGGAATCCTACCAGGAGGCCTCCTTCGTAGATAGGTTAGGTGACGAGGTTAGTCAAAAAAAATTGTTAAGAGTTGTTGTTGTTGAAAAATATTATTTCATTGATAAACTTTATTTAATATCAAAGAATTTTCTTTGTTTTTCTACTAAGTTCACGTGGAAAATTTTAGATTTTGTTCTTTTCAGGAAGTGTTACAGTTGGTACGGGGAAATATCGCGCGACTTACGTATCCTTTCCGGAATCGTATTAAAAAAATAACAACTTGGAGTAAAATTTACAATACTCTTTATTACTCGATCAATGCAGACTAACTAATACCTTCTTACATTCGCTTAAGCTTAACATCGATTCGGTTCTTAATGCTTTATTTGCAATATTACTTGGCGATATTGCAATACCGTCAATTGCACATTCTGACCTAGATACGTTTGTAATGTAATTGCCATTGCCTATGTCTATCGATTTTACATTTTTTCCAATCCAATCCATTCCTATAAGGAAGTCATATTCCTTATCCAGTGCAATTTTCACCCATATCGTTCTAGCATTACTTGGCTGTTTGAATTGAAATGGACACGTTGTTTTAACCTGTTCAGTGAATTTTTCCACTACACCCCTAATTGTACTAATTTGCATCAGCTTCGAATGAATCTTTTGGTACAACTGGCATGGTACTCTATCAGAATTTAATAAATTGATCGTTGACCCCGTATCTATCATTGCTACGAAATCATCACTATCAAACAAAATTCTAGTAAACACTTTTCTATTATCCGAGGCTAGTTTATAAAAAACTCTTCAGATCCTAATTGATTCACATCTTCTTTGTAAGTATAATCAACATGCATTTGTTCTAGCCCATTTCGTTCTATTCTCCTCTGCGCGGAATTTCTATTGTCACTAAACTGTTGTCTCACTTGAACCGTTCGATTTGAAAAATTCTGCCTACCCGGTGTGAATTCATTTCTTCTAACTTGATTTGAGTCACTTTTCCTAAACTGACCGGACTCATTTAGCTTCAACTCTTCCGATTTATCACCACTATTTCTGACGGCACTGTTTGATTCATTTTTAAAAAAATGTCTTGAACTATAAAATTTAAATTTTTCTGGGTAATCTTTTTATCAATATTTAAATTCAATCTGTCCTGCCCAATGTATCCGTGTAAAATTGTTCGGATTGAGATAGCTGATTTCCTTGGCTATCGTTATTTGATCCTTTGTCGGTCTGTAATGGGCACGTAATTTCTTTCATTGTTCCCACGACCGCGGTACCTCCATAGCAAGATAATTCTTCGCTTCTCCGATGATCTTTTCATTATAGATGACTTCATAAGCGATACCAGCCTGTTCGCCAAACTCCCCAAGAATGCGATCCACGATTGCAGTAAAAGATGCGAGTGTTCCCGGCTCACCTTTGAAGCCCTGAATATGTTTGATCCTTTTTTCAACTGTAGCCCGAATGCTCACTGGTTAATTCTGCCTTAGTAGAAGCTCCGTCAGGGCCACCAGGCAATGTTCAATCTGGGGTTGATTAGCCATCTTGATGTTCTGGTCGATAAAGTCGTCCTTGTCGCCTTTCCGCTACCGTAGTACTTCGTTTCTTCGTATAGTGGTAAATTTCTCCTCACTATACTTCGTTTCTACATTACAAGTAAACGGATAAATAGCACTTTTTACTCCTTTGGTTCCAACACTTTCCTCTTACTGTTTGTATTTTGAGGAACACCGACTGCGCCACTTACGTATCCCTTCCGGAATCGTATTAAAAAAAGTAACAACGGAGTAAAATTTACAATACTCTTTATTACTCGATCAATGCAGACTAACTAATGACTTCTTACATTCGCTTAAGCTTAACGTCGATTCGGTTCTTAATGCTTTATTTGCAATATTGCTTGGCGATATTGCAATATCGTGAATTGCACATTCTGACCTAGATGCATTTGTGCTATTATCGATGGGTTTTGCAACATATGTTATTGCACCAACAGCTGAATTCGCTTGAACTTTATCTAGGTTACCTTCAATTGCCTGTAAATGACCTTTATTGGGAATTTTATGAAATTTAGTGTTACTTGGAGCATTATCATATGTTACTCGCGCGGGAGTTCGTCAGAGTGGTTGTTTTTATTTTTGGTAGCGTTTGAGTGGTGTCGCGTTGGTTGGAGGAGATATGGACCCCCCAAGTAGCGATATCCGTTTTGTGCAAAGTGTGTTCGTTTAACGAGCTTCGGCAAACCGTCTTACTCACTAGGAGGTCAAGTGTGGGGGCTAGGCAAAAGCAGTGAGTTGGCGCCCACGCCCGTCTGCGGCGAGCAAAGCCGGGACCGCAGGGCCCCTTTTGCCGGAGCACCCCAGTGGTTGGGGGTGACAAACCTTCGATAATTAATGTTCGCTCTCAGGATCAGCAAAGCCATTGCTGTCCCGCACTTAACCCATAACTCTTCAACATTTACCATCCGTCCCTTTTTTCAGGTCGATTTGAATAAGGTTGCATCTGGGGACCGATAGTTCTTCTCTGATAGTCTTTGTGCAATCACGGGGTGTGGCATATGTAGAGCGTAAATTTCTTAATTTTGCCTTTGTGCACTTGAAAATTTGGTCAATCATGTTTGCAACAAATATTTTCGGAATCATTCACTATTAAAATATGTCTGGTTTTATCGGATATATTTTATCTCGTTCCTCTCTAGAACAAGATATAAATTTGTAATATAAAATCCAGAACTGGTAGGGTACCTACTTAACCAAGCGGCTAGGCCGCAGAGATTTCTGGCGTGGAATCTTTAATTCCATTAACGCCATGGTTACTAAATTTTAAACTTTAACTTGCTACAATTAGCAGCATAGTAAATAGTTTATATTCGCTACAAACTCGCAGCGATTTGTTTAAAGAAACCCCTTTTAACGCGTATGATCAATAATTGATGTATTTTTCATAACTCCTTTGGTTTATATACAATTTCGTTTCTTACAAGCTAAACAAAAATATGAAATTTATTGGTCATACATTATTACTAAGATGACCCAAATCTTAACTTATTACTCACACTTGAGTATACAAAATATCATACATATGAAATCCATTGGTCATACAATATTACAAAAATGACCCAATTCTTAATTTATTACTCAGAACGACGACACGTTCGAGTATACAAAATATCATGCATATGAACTCACATGATTCATTATTACTTGACCATAAACTCAAGTGTCGTGTGTCAAAGGGAACACCACTTCAGTTCACACCTCAAGCAATGTACGTGAATCATCTTTACCAGCCCATACGTTCAATCGTCGCGTGCCAAAGGGAAAACGAGATTTCATTCACACGTTATCAGTGAATGTATTTCTATGGTGAGATCCATGTTCCATTCGTTACATTTTAATGTTTATGTTCACTTGATACTTTTCGAAGTCAAGTGAAATTTATTGCATTAGGTCAAGTGAAATGTGGGTGATATTCATCACATTGATTTAGTATTAATGTGATGAATATCATTTTAATATATGAATGAATTGTTACCTTGTGTTGATATCATTACGTGTGTTTCTATTTAGTTCTGGGTGGTACTCATTACATTGATCGGGTATCACTCTAATGAATGAATGATTGTCGGATATCATTACACTATGCTTGGTAGTTGTGGTACAGTTTTTATTTCATTCCTCTTCTTACTTGTGTAACATTTTGAGGAATATCTACCAGTTTTAACAGTTTTCACCTAATAATACAATCCCGAATATCCCATATTCCACTTATTGAAATGAACGATTGGAAAAATATGAAAAAATCATACATAATGTCAAGTACAGCCAAGTGCATCAAACCGCGATAAAAAGACCTATTGCTGCTTCAGAACTCTAGCAAATATCGACTACATTTTGTAATAATTTCGTCTTCCCATCCAATTATCAAAACGGTAGGTTTGTCACCGAGAGAAGGCGTTTTAGCGGGCGTTCTTCTTATTATGAACCACAAGTAAAGATAAATTTACAAAACTCAGTTCTTTTAGCTTACAACCACTAAATATTTGGTTTTCCCTTTGTAACTGATTCTATCATCGAATTTTTCTCCGGTATGCAACTATATATGTAGGTATCTAAGGTTCTTACCTAGCACAACTGCTACGCACTCTTTTTCATTTTATTCGGCCATACGGCAATGACAAACTTACTGTAGAAAGACTGGTTATTTAAAAATGTCATGGGAAACTGCTTCCTCTTCTTTGTAGCATAATCTAGATCAGGCGTTCTTAGCCTTGAGCAGTTCGGGGACCGCCCTCTTGAATAGCATTTTAATGCGGATCCCATCTGAACCTTGGGGATTTTTGAGGCTAAATCTTAGGCTCAATAGTCTTATAAGCACTGAAACTAAATTATAAAATGAACAATTTATAAATATAAACAATTGAGTTTAATTTATAAGAATATTCATAATTTCTTTTATTGCTTTTGACTATATTCTAAGTAGACGTATGGTTTTTTTTAAATACATTTGTTGAATAAGATGGTTGCAGCTGTTTTTCTGAAATGAATACCAGAATGTCTGGCTCTATGCTGAAGAGTTTTATTCTGCGGTCTGCTTCTACATTGAGTTTGTTTCTATATGCTGTTTTCAATTTAAAAGCATCAAAAAAGCCTGCTTACTTAAATTTTCAATATTGTTAAATTGTAGTTTCAAACCCGTATCGCACGATAATTCCACGAGCATGTCTTGTTCAAGTATTGATAACTGTTCAACATTAGTAACGTCCTCGTTAAACCGATCTCTGATTCAGTTTTGCTAGAATCAAGTCTGGGAAAACAGTTCCTAAAACTGCTTTTCAGAACCATTAAATGTTCAATAAAAACTTTTCGTGCTTTATTAGCTAGCTCCATATTGGAAGCTTCAATAAAATCGTTGAGTGTTGGAAAGGATTCCTAAACACCGTTTTCAAAGCGTTTTGACCACATGTTAATTTTTTTTATTATTGCTTCGATTTTATCTTCATCTTGAAAAATATAAGCGGAGGCACCTTGTAAGCTCAAATGAGTAAAAATATCACTCAAGTAAGCAATCTTTGTTAACTAGGAAAAATGATTAAAACATCCACTAAGTTTGAATGGCGTTTCCATTAAGAATAATCGTATTTCTCCATGAAGTTCAAAAAGACAATCAAGCGGTTTCTCACATGATAACCAAGGTACTAGATGTGATAACAGATGCCTATTTGGGCTTCCCATCTCATCGCGAAGAGGTTTGAAAATTCGTGAATTCAAAAGGCGAGAATGAATGAAATTAACAACTTTAAAACTTCATCTAATGCTTTCTTCAAATCTGGTGTCATTTTTTAAAAGCTTACTATTCTCTGTGTATGCAACAATGATTCCAAACATTTTGACGTGTTAAACTTCTTATAAGAGCAACTATTCCAGCTCTGGCTCTCGACATTGGACGAGCCCCGCCATCAGTAAAAGTTCCAACACACTTGAACCAATCAATTTCATTTTCAGTTATGAGATGGTTCAAGCTATTTAATATAGTCTTCGCCATTAGACACGAAGGTAATGAATTACAAAACAACAAATCATCCTGTATTTTGTTATGAAACGATGCTAAAAATATAAAATTATTAGAAACGTCGGCACTCTCATCTAATTGCAATGAGTATGCTAGTATTGACTTTTTAACATTCTTAAAATTAGTTGCTCATTTATATTACATGACGTTTCTTTTAATCCCACTTTTGACCGTATGGTTGCAGAATAAAATGAAACCTATGTCTTATGTTGCTTTGGGCCCCAAGATTGTGTTTGATACTGCTTTTACAGCTGGAAGAATGAGTTGGTCTGCTATACTATGGGATTTTTCAGTTTTCGCATAACCAGATATTCTTAATACAATGCTAAATTGTTTTTAATTAAGGACATAACAATTTTATCTATTAATTAAACACAGAAATATTTGAGATATTGAATTCAAATTTATTGTGGGTGTAGTGTGAGCATTTTATTTTATGAATGAAATTCGATTGCGGCCACATGACCACCACGAGTCCGTTTGCAGCGGTTGATTCTTTAAACCCAATTTTCCACCACTCTGGCGCACATTTCGGCCGAAACGTTGGCAATTGCGCGTTGAATGTTATCTTTGAGCTCGTCTAAAGTTGCTGGCTTGTATAGGTGTGACTCAATATAATCCCATAAAAAGAAATCCAATGGCGCTAGATCGCATGAACCAGGCGGTGATTCGACCAGACCATTTCTCGAGATAACACGTTCACCAAATTTACCTTTCAATAAATTGATTCTGAGGCGTGCTGTGTGGCTAGTGGCACCGTCTCGTTGGGACCGCATATTGTTGATATCATGTTCATCAAATTCTTTCCACAAATAGTCTCCCAACATAACATGAAAGCATTCATTATTGACGGTAACATGACATTCATTTTCATCCACGAAAAAATATGGCCAAATCACACCTCTGACATGAAAACCGCGCCAAACAGAATATTTTTTGCGGCTGCAACGGTGTCTCAATAAGCACATGTGGGTTTGTTGCTGGCGGATAATACATATTTTGCTTATTAACAAAGCCATCGAGCCATAAATAAGCTTCATTCAATTTGATCTTGTTACCATGCAGGCCAAGATCTTTTCGCAAAACACGCTACTGTGTCGTTTGAGTGGTGCCCAATACTTGAGAACGACGCGGAATCGACTGATTGGCTGATTTCGAATCAATGCACTTACGGGTTGGCCATTGCCAATCCTCTCAATAAGATTAAAGCAGATGTTTCCTCGATTATACGGTGAAAGTGGTTAATTTATCAGTTCACTCTTCATATTTATTGTTAAACGACGGTCTGGTCTCGCTATAGAGCTGTCACATTTCAATGTTTCTGTCAGTTTTTGAAGTCTCCCTGAACGAGATTGATCTTCAACGTGTTCTCGGCTTCTGTGCTTGTGCTCTTGACAGGCAATGTTCCCCATAGCCCTGTTTTAACTTATCAAAAATCATACTCGCGGGTTCACCAAGTTTAACACAAAAATTGATTGCTTAACCCTTGACATACCAAGCCTTTTTCATCAGCGTTGTTTACCAAGCTGGGGCCTCCTGAGGACCCCAGTGTTTTTTCATTATTTCTCAACTATTTCTTCTGTAAGACTATTCAAAATACGTTTTTAGGTGTCTGGAAATATATTTCAGTTAAACAAGAATTGTTAGCATTATTTTTTCCCTTTATTTCAACATTTCCTTCATAATATTGGGAAATAAAATCTTTATAGTATTATATAACTTCACAAAAATAAATCGCAATCATTGGTTGCTACTGCTGCAATTCTTGGCACATATTACGGTTGTAATTGATGTGCATTGTGTTTTTGATTGTCTCCTTTTTTTGCTGGGCATATTTTGCAGCTTCCTCTACTTGTGGCGGGAATACTACTTGATGCATTGTCAGCGTTTAAAGAACTCATATTTAAATGCTCTTGTATATTTCTTTTGAGCTTTCTTGGAAGGTTCACCATCATTGCTCTTCTCTGAACATACTCTTTTGTCAGTTCAATGCCCAATCCACGTAAATATTTTTGCCTTTTCTGTATGACATTATTTGACCTCAATATTACCACGGCATTTATTCCAGCAATATCCAGAAGACGAAAGAAGAGTGTTAACGGCTATCTATTATTTTTCCTTGATGTCGAATGCATCTTCACTTTTTTGTCGACTTCATCGACGCCGCCTTTCGTTTGATTGTAAAAAGTTACAATCGTTGGTTTGCGCTTTTGATTTGTACTTTCATCAATTTCAGCAGCAAAATGAAGTAATGATATCAGTACCACAGATCTGTTTTTGGGCACGTACGACACTAGCGTTACCTTTTCAGAAAATTGAATTTTCAGGGTTATTTTTATCTGTAAAACAAGGCGGTATTTCTTTTTTGTTTTTGCGCATGGTACCTTCAACAGAAATCTTATGATTTTTAGCTAAATCATCAACCGAAGGAACACTGGTGTGCCAATTCTCAATTGTAAGGTTTCTTCCTGTTCCAGAAATTGGTGTAATTAGCCTCTTCACGATGTCTGCTGCAGAATCGCTCAATTGGTACGGGCCTTCTGGCTGCTTGCCGGGATAAAGCTCAATATTGAGGACATAAAATGTACACTGAGAAAAATTTTAGCACAAAAGACCATAATTTATATATTACCAGTACCATATGCATAATCGATTTCGTGACAGTAATAAATTATGGCGCGGGACACCACAATAAAGCCTACCATAGATTATAGGATGTCGTACTATATAGTGTAGACAATGAACCAATAATGTCTACATGGTGTTTGACACTTTTTAGTCCATTAACCAATATAAAATAACAGTAGCAACTATATTTTATAGCCAAAGACTCTGTAAATTATAGGTCTCTATACCATTTTAAAATGCGTAAAATGCTGTTCAGTACTGCATTTTAAGTTATGCAATATCTGAAAATACCCTAAACTTATAACCCGGCGACGTAAAATATATATAGGTAATTGCTATATTTTATAGTAAATGGAGCCGTCTAGTGCGGGCCCATTCACTTTGTTCATTTGAATATATTGTATATGTCATAGTGCTTTGAACAATTGAATATATGAAACCACCCTTAAATTATTGGTTGGAATACTATAAACTGCTGTGTTTAATACCATATTTTACAGCACCTATAACCGAATAGCATATGCATTCTTACTATATTCATATTAACAAGAACTGTGCCTCATGGCACCATCGGCTACCATTTTAGACGTTGTATTACTGAAATGGATTGTTTTATTTGGATTTACTTCCTGAAATTGTATACAAATCGTGGAAAAATTACTTCATATATCAATATAGGAAACAATAAAAATAATCAAAGCCTTCTTTGCAGCAATAGCAAAAAAAAGCATCAAAAAATATTTAAAAGATTCAAGTCAATTTTAAAATATTATGTTTCCAACAATTTTGAAAAAAGTTTCTGCACAATTTCTTCTAGGTTTGTTGCAACTATTTTTTGTTTGTGTTTAATTTTCTCATTTGCAGGAAATGATTTCCTAATCGAATTTTTCAGGCACTATGTCAACACTTTTTATGAAGACTATATAAGTATCTGGAAAATCTACAAAACGAAAAAAGTATTTGCGCAATAACTTACAAAAATATACAGTGAAAGATAGGAAAAAATGGGCAATCGATTTCCAATTCAAAATAATATATTTCACATTTCATATAATAATTTATGATACATTTGGTGTTTTTTCTTACAAAATTCAAAATTCTATATTTCACATATCTTCAAAGTATTTGTGATATATTTGGTGTTTTTTAAATACATTGCTTTAACAAAAAATTTGAGTTATAAGCATACTTTTTCAATCCAACATTTTGAAGGTTATGACTGAAAAACTGCTGACTATACTGTACGTATCTCTTTCAACGTCGTAATTCATGATTTCATACGTAATTAAAGGATTAAATTCATTAATTGCAAAAAAAAAAAAACGCGGCCGTTGCCTTCAGTATGAAATATATATAGGAATACGGAATATGAAACGCAAACTTAAACAACATAGAGATTTGAATCAATACTAACTAAAGAATATGATGGAGAGAACCTGTTTAATACTTCTTTTTCGATGAAAGTATCTGTTTTAACTACAGAGTGAACATATCTATGCCTGTCGAAAAGAATTGTTTTAAGAACAGAAATAATCACGCAAGTTTTACTTCCAGATATTGCAATATATTCAATTATACCAAATATAGGATAGTCTCCATCACTTCCTATAACTACTATGTTGCCTGTTGCATATGAAAAATTATACGTTCTTACCCACTAGCTATCATTGCATAATGGCACATTAGATGGTGTTTAGGTTTTAAGTTAATTTTGAACTTAACTTGAAGGAGCTTGTGATGAAATTGTATAAGAAAATCTAAACGTTCAATCATACTTCCGGATACCTCATCTTTTAGTAAAATGTCCAGTATGTCCAAAAGAGTCGAAAAAATTTCCCATACCTCATTGTTCTCTGGCACCCATTCACCGATTAGTAAGCCTAAATATTTTGCGAAAAGGAGTACCTCTGATGCAGAATACTTAAGTTTATTTTTCTTCAAATGCTCTTCGGAAATTTCTGGAGGCCTATTTTTACCGTAGGTATTACCAAAGTCAAAAACTCTAATGCGATTGTTTAGGCTACAAAAATCAAAACAAATTTCATTGTAAATAAAGTGTTTTATGATCAGAGCAAGTTCTTAGTTAAGAATCTCTTCAAGTCTGTCATGCATGATATCCACGGAATAGTTTTCTATTGCATGAAAACTAGGAAGCTGATTGAACACGCAAATAGATGAGATACCTGACGCTGAAACTTCAGGTGCCTCACAATCTTGCTGATACGATTCACGTGTTCGAAGTAGATGAATTGGAATTTTATTTGCTGATTTGGATTCTCGTTTGTGCATTTTACAAAAACGGCAAAAAAATTTGCGGAAAAACTTTCCGTAAAGCCCAACATACCATTCAGTCCTTTGTTGTCACCAATGCATAATCCAAGAACAAAATAAACTTTACTGTTTGAAATCATAACACCCTCACTTTGCAGCTCCTTAAGCTCTGATACGAGCGGTTGAAATACTCTGTTTCCAACGCATTTTCTATCTAAACTATTGAAAAGCATAACAAGAAAAATACTTTCCAATTTCGATCTGTAATTAGGTGGAAGACAGGGCAATGAAATATAAACACCTCCAAGATTTTTTAAGCCAGCTCTTGATCCTAGAGGATTGTTTACCTCAAACTCATCAAAATACACAAATAAAGGTAAAATAATACAATTCCTATCATAGTTTTGCACCTTTTCCTTCCAAAAGCTTGTTTGCATTAGATTTGATGTGCATGTATTTTGTTTTTTTAAAAAGTCTACGTAAGCAATGGTTTCCTTGAAAATGTCTGAAGATTCAAAAAAAGTATTGAGTGTTTTTTTTATAGAAATGTAATCTACTTTGAGGTCTATTGTTTTCAGAAAAACGCCCGTTTCAGTCCTGATAGAATCCATTCGCTCACCAATCACAATAGAAGTGGAAGAGTGAAGCAATTTTTTGGAACGTGATAATGATTTCCTTCTGTGTTCTGTTTTAAATTCATCAAGGCAGTCTTGTAGATCGCCAAAAGTGTTTTTGATACATGTTTGCAAATTTACTACATTTAGCTCTGCATATTTTAATAACATATCTTGGGTTTTAGGAAACAATGCGGTACACAGAAAACTCGAAAATGTGTCAATTATAGTTTGAGCAGATTTTCTGCAAATATTTTCATTGCTGTAAATATCGGCAATAAAATCTAAAAAATCTTTTTTCAATTGAGTTTTTAAATTATTAGACACAAGTAGGGTAGTTTGAGTATCTAAGTCTGGAAAATTTACAGTTTCTGGCAGTTCTTTTATTTTTGGTATACTACCGGCATTATTTTCTATATTTGTTTGGTTCAGTGAAAAATGTAAGGAAATGTGTTTTTTAAAGGCATTAGTTGTTCGAAAATATCGACTTACTGGGCAGGAATGACATTCTAAAACATCTTCAAGTTTATGATACATTCTGATATGTAATAAGTATGAATTAGCGTGATGTTGAATTTTTTTACATTTAAAACATTCCATGATTCTGTGGCGCTTATGTTTTCAATATTCGTAATTAGTTAAAATTCTTCATTATAGTTAATTTAAAAGAATAACACAAATCATTCCAAATCAGAAACATACTTAAACTTACATACTTAACTTCTGACACCTTATACTAAATTTTTTAATCAAGTAGGAAATTAATTGATATCCTTCAAAATGTAAAACAATAAGTTCATTCTATAATTCAATTGTAAACATATATGTAAAGGATTCAATTCAATTGTAATTTTCATAGATTCAATTCAATTATAATTTTCATCTACGATTTATATAAAGTTTATGAAACGTGAATCAATTGTTATAATTTCAATAATTTATAGAATGTTATAAAACATGAATCAGTTATTATAATTTCTATTATTTATATTGATTTGATTGATTGAAGATAAACAACGTTTCTTTATTGTATTTAATTTATATAAACAAGACCGGTTTTGATTCCGTATTCTAAATTTATGCAGTATCTGCTCGTAGAGAACTTACTGCCGTAAAAGACTTGTCAAATGGCGTCTTGATGTTGTACACTCGTTGTTGAATGAAAGTCCAGATGGCTTCACTTGCTTGTGGAAACTTGGCGTTCAATGATGTGAAGCTTTTAAAGCAAATGTCAATACCCGTTATGAAATTTTCAACTTCATACAGAATATCTTCGATGGCCACATAGCATTTTGTAATATTATCTGTAATATGTATATTATTCTTTAATACCGTTACAGTTTGGCAATTCGTCAAATATTTACCTAAACTCTCAACTACAACAACGACAGTTGGCTGAAGTGTTAGTTTACAGATAGCAAGGTCTTTCCAAATTTTCAGGATTTTTTCTGTCAGCAAATTTCCGTTCTGAAAAGAAAAGATATCCGTATTTCGGCAAAAATGAATAAAAATGAATTTCACCTTCACATGTAATATAAATGAGTCTAAAATTTCTTGTTTGGTAAATTTTATTCGAACTTTTCCATAGTTGCGCTTTTTTCCATAGGTTGAACCACAAAAAAACGTGATAGAAGTAAAAATCCAGCCAATTCATTTTCTGGTATTGCTAATATTTCCTCTGGGAATGTCAATTTTGCCTTGTCAATCAACTTTCTGTTTATTTCCGGCCAATGAGGGAACAAGTTGTTGCTGCATGAAGAGTAAACAGCATCAAAATCGTCTGCCAACAAGAAGCAACCTTTAGACCCTTTCAATGCAGGAAAAGCGTTTATATACGAATTTATCGTAAAATTCGATGTGGGTGACCTCAAAAAATTTATCCTGTACTCGTAAGTTTCTTTCCAGTAACTTTTAACTTTGTCGCGTGAATTTAGCGGCAAAAATCGTATGTTCAGGAGCTTTTGCGAAAAATCTTTAGTTCTCAAGATGATGAAGGGTAAAGGATAAAGTTTCCGAGAACACAACTTTATCCTTCATCATCTTGAAAACTAAAGATTTTTCGCACAAATCTCCTATAAACACACGATTTTTGCCTCTAAATTCACACGTGGCCGCAGATATAATATATATCCTAAACTCACGATTTTTACCTCTAAATTCACACGCGGCCGTGGATATAAAATTTTCTCGCCGATCCAATCAATGATAAAATATATAAAGAACTTGAACTTACCTTGAAATTTGCTTATCAGCTCGGGAAACCCCCAATCCATAAGTGCTTGCTGCATTGTCATATATTTTTACACTTTTATCGAATTTAAAGAATGCACTCACTTTAACCAATTATTGCACGCACAATTAATATACTCCGTAACTCACTCCCGGATAGCTACTTCACGACTAAACTGAAATATAATTCCGCAATATCAGATATTTGACGATGACTTACATATTTCGCGGTAGACATTTCGGACAGTCCTATTGTTTACCTTATGCAATATACAAAACTTTTGTATTTCATATGCTCCTTATAGCAATGTTTAACGTGACGGCTTTTGTCGACTTGGTTGCGCGCGGTTGTTTACATTATGTTTAGTTCCAATGCGCAAAGCCGCATATGGAAAAAAGCAAAACAGCAAAAATAATAAAAAGGGCTTGCTTGGTATTTTGTGCATAGGATACATCGCTATATGAATGCAGTTTAATCATAGAACCTATATTCTGGGTTCTATTCTTCATATATTACCATTTGCAATGAACTTAATCCTAAAATTATAGGATTACTTCCTATGCATTGAAAAATGAATATTCCTTTATAGTTTTAGGGATCAATGCTATAAATTTTTGGAGAGGCTACTGTGTAGATAAGCTTTGTAACTATTTTCATAGGGAATTTCGCCACAATAAGTGCGCTATACAAAATAGGACAAAATGTCATGCGAAATTTTCTCAGTGTAGCAGCGTCTACAAACGGATATAATTTTATTCCGTATTTATCGGGTTTCGATTTGATATATTGTCTGAAGGGACATTTTCCTCGAAAACCTGCCATTATCTCATCAATAATCACGGTCTCTCCAACAGAATATGGTGAGAGGCAGTTTTGTGTGAACGTTTCCAAAATTTCTCTAATTGGTGCAGCCTTATCCAGAGTACGACGAGATGTTCGTGTGGTTGCGTCATCAAATCTCAATGAATTCAGTAGAAATTTTGTTCGTTTCAGTGCCATCGTAGTGGGAAATATAGGAACGCCTGTGCCATCGGTTGCATAAAGATCCTCTAAATTTGCGTGTGATATCCGCAAGGTTCCTGCTACGTACAATAATCCGAATAATGCTCGAATTTCAACTGCATCAGTCAATTTGCTATCATGGGGTCTATCGTACGATGGCATCTTTTTTGGATGAATTCATTAGTGTGTTTGACAATTTTTGTAATAATGTCCTCAGAAATGAATAAATTCCAGGCTTGTGCGAATGTTGTCACTCCGACGCCGATTCTACGTTTCTACAAATCTTGCGTGAGAATATTTTGAGCTTGGTGTTGCACTCTGTTGTTGTTTGATTTTCGCCACTTTGCTGTCTTATCACGCCCAGTAAAATATCTGTTTATAACTGAAAGCGACAAATTTTCCTGATCTGAATCTGAGCTGCTTGATTCTTCAGTAGAGTGGATTTCCTCTGGAACTGGAATGTGATCGGAAACTTTTGAACCTTGGTCACTAAGCTCGGACTCACTCTTGTTATCTTCTTCTAGATTAAAGCAAGGATGCCACTATCAGGTAGCGGTCGACGAGTCATTTTATAAAAAAAAACACTATTACAATGTTTACTCGGAACTCTTAGTTGAATTTTAAATCAGAATTTCTCGCGTTGAGCGTCGCGCGAATTAAGTCTAATAGACTTTATGTTAAGAAAAAAATAAATGAAACTCAGATTTTGATATTTCGACTCGATTTTAATAACGCCAATTACAGACTGAAAGTACATTTCATTAAAATTTATTATTTGCTTTTTCGAAAAGTGCAATTTTGCGGGAACGTGTTGGTAATATGAACTATGATTTTATTCAACGAGCTAAGTGTGGGAAAGACAAAATATGTGTAATATGAATTTAGCGCAAACAAGAGTCTGGGGATTTAAAGTTATGTGAAATGTGAAGATGATCTTAGCTGTCTATGGCGGATGTGGGGTTGTTAGCCGGTAAGGGTTTCTGTGCATGTAACTCCTCCCCCCTTAGTTAATGGCGACGGCCAAAGGAACTGGATCCTTGCAGGTTCGTTGGCAGGAGCTATGACTGATGGGATATCCTGTTGTATGTGATGCCTGTTAGATGTCTGCCGAAATAGTGCATATGCAATGAAGATGATGATGATTAGGCTCGAGATGATGGTAAGTACGGTGTAGAATTCCTTCTGCTCAATGTAATTTTGGATGATTGTGGGGTTCTTTCTGATGAATTGGTACTTTTTCAATTCATCAAGTTGGATGCTGCGGGTACAGCTTGACGTAAAGTTTACCTCGGAGAACAGGGTTGGGATGATGTGAATTTCATCCCAGTAGGTTAGCTGTTTAGCTGTGTAGTTGATGCCATTTGCGTTGATTTCACAGTTGTTGAATCGTATGAGGATAGTTCCTTCGATTTTCACTTCCTTTTGACCACAGGTAGTTGTGATGGTGATGGTGGGGACGTTTAAAAACAGGAGGTGGTTTGGTTCCGGTTCGAAGATTTCCGTCTCGAATTTCCGGTCGTGTAGTTCGCAATGGGCTGGTTTGTTGTTTATGATGTTTGCGACACAATTGTTCTCTTCTATTTCCTTCCAAAGCGTTGATTGATGGCAGTAGTATATTCCTTCGATGTTCTGGCATTTATCGTCGAGATTTTGTATATGGTTAGGATCGAGAAGGGTATAGGGTTTGGTAATGATAGTTTTTGTTTTAAGGATCGGAAGCGGTATGACATGGTAAAAGGAGTAATTTTCTTTTGAGATGATAGGGATTCGGACATTGAAGATGATATTTGAATCGTTAGAAAAGGCCTGTAGACCTAGCATTTCGTAGATGTGTTCATTTGATTTTAATCTTACTTGTTGGTTTTCAAAAATTGAATGTATTTCGGATAGTTCATTTGGGTTAAGTATTAGTCTCGAAATAAGATTTAATCTTGCAAAGATAATTGCTTCTGATATTCCAGTGATATGATCGTTAAGTAAATCAATATTATAATTAATTTGATTTAAGTATTGTATGTATTTCAAGTTTTCGTTTTCTTTTAGGATTTGATTGATGGAATTTCGATTAATATAGCTGAGGTACTCGGTAATAGCCGTCTGTTGTTGGTTGATATGGTCTGTTATATTGTCAAATCTCTTAATCATCTGTTCGTTTAATCTAGTTTGTTGGTTTAGTTCATTTTTCATGTCGTTTTCGTTATTCAGGATTTTGTTGATCTCGTTGTTGAGGTGGATAGCGTCATTATTGTCTAAATTGCCTGCTATTGTTTTTATTATTGTACCGAGTCCGTTGATCAGTCCTCTTTTCGTTCGTTTGTTGGGCATAATATTTAACAGTTTATGGTGAACTTCTGTAAGTTTAGCTTTTGTGATTTTTACGGAAGGGTTGAGTTCTGTTATGTTTGTAAATGCTGTGAGTGTCTCTTGTATACGTTCGATGTTTTCCTCGTAGTTTTTCAGTCGTACTATGTGTATCAAATTACTATAAGAGGTGATTAGTCGTGCGTTTCCTAGTTTGATGGATAATGCTCCGTTGCTATTCGTTGGGTCCTGTATGTCCATTATTTGTCCTTGTGTTGTTATTGCTAACCTGAAATTTACGTTTCCTTTTTATTTTGGATTTATGGAGTTTTTGGTTCTTATCTGAGATTATGGTTATATGCTTATTTTCTTTGACTTTATGTTTCGAGAATCTAGGAGTGGTCTTATTACGTCGACATTCTTTTCTATAAACTATTGATCTTTCATGACATTCTTCGGGGTCTTCTCTAGTGGAATTAAGTTTCTCATTGCGTTTAGTGACTTGTTCTTCTAATAACTGTTTTATTTCGGGGTGTAGCTTAGATTGAAATTCTCTCAGCTTTTCTAAGTACTCATGGGTGCTATTGTGCGTTATATTTTTATTTAACCTATATGTCCTACCATAAAATAATTCATAAGGGGTGTGTTTCGTGGAAGAGTGAATGGAATTGTTGTAGGTGATACTTATTTCATTTAGTATATCTACTGGGTCCTTATCTTTATGTTTATCGTGGACTATTCTGTAGATTTCGGTTAGTGTGGAGTGCAATCTTTCAACAGGGGCATTACTTGTTGTTTGTTGAAAGGAGGTAACTGAATGGTTGATACCGTACTGTGTGCAGAATTCCTTAAAGAGGGATGAAGTAAACTCAGTTCCTTGGTCAGTCACTACTGTTATTAAAGTTTGAGGAATACCGTGTAGGCTGATGTAGTGTTTTAGCGATTTGGTTATGGAGAGACTGTTCCGTGCGGGAAGGGTGTATGCTGCGACGAATTTCGAAAACTTGTCAATTATTGTCAAGATGTATTGTCTATTTATTGTGTAAATATCAATGTGAAGGATGTCTAAAGGTTTGTTGGGGGTTTCGGGTGTTTGAAATTTTGGCTTCTGAGGGTTCCGGTCATATTTTAGGATTTGGCACTTCTCACAGTTGTTTATAATTTGAGAGATTTTATTTTTCATGAAAGGAAAGTAATAGTCTCTTTTAAGGTGCCCCAACGTTTCGTTGATACCACGATGATTATTGTTTAGATGGAAGCTGTTGATGAGGGCATCTTGGTCGTCGTTCTCAGTAATTTCCCGGAGTTTTTCGGTGCATCTGACTAGTTTATAGCATCCGGATTGAGAAAAGTGTTTGGAGTATATTTCTTGGATAATTTTAAAGATGTCATCGGAAGAAAATATTGCGGTCACTTTGTTAGGGGGAATGTATTTCTTGAAAATTTCGGTTAAGGTTGGCTCGGAAAAATCTTGCATTTTGATTATTCGTCTTTGTTTGTTTCAGAAGGGTGTTTCAACTGTAGTTTGTGGTCGTCCGTCTGACCTTTCCAAGATTAGTTGCAGTGTGAATTCATTGAGGGGCCTTTCGGAGATTGGAATACCTGTGCTTAAATTTTCTTCTGCCGAATGTATCGTGGTGCCACAGGTGCTTTGGGCTGAAATGTTTGAGGGCGTGGTTGTATTTTCGTTAGTATTTATTTCGGTCTTGCTTATGGGTGTTATAGTTTTTGGTGTTTTTATTCTACTTAGGGCATCAGCGTTGCTGTTTTGGCTTCCTTTTTTATAATGGACATCATAATCGAACTCTTCGAGTTTAAGTCGCCAACGAATCAACCTCGAGTTGGGGTCCTTCAGGCTCATCATCCACGTAAGTGGTTTATGGTCAGTCAAGATCGTGAACTTCCTACCGAACAGATATGGTCGAAAGTACTTTGTCGCCCATACAATAGCCAACAACTCTTTTTCAATAGTGGAGTAGTTGATCTCCGAGTCTGTGAGCGTCCTGCTGGCAAAGCAAATTGGCCGGTCACTGCCAATGGGGCCTTGCGACAAAATGGCACCAATTGCGAAGTTGCTGGCATCCGTCGTTAACACAAAGGGTTTGCTGAAATCAGGATGTTGTAATATGGGGTCGTTCATTAGGAGGTCCTTGCAGTCCCGAAAAGCTCTTACGTAGCGATCGTTCAGATCAATGGTGCGTCCCTTTTTCAAACATTCCGTCAATGGTTTTGTGAGTTTCGCGAAGTCCTTGATGAACTTACGGTAGTATCCTAGGAGTCCAAGGAATGATTTTATCTCCTTTTGAGTCCTTGGTATAGGATAATCTATTATTGCTTGGACCTTTTCCGGGTTCGGCTTTATGCCGTGGGTTGTTACGATGTGACCAAGAAAGGCTATTTCTTTTTTCATGAATTCTGATTTATCAAGTTGCACTTTCAGATTCGCTTCTCGCAATTTTTGAAATACCTTTCTTAAATTTTCACCGTGCTCCTGCAGGTAAGTAGAAAAGATTATGATGTCGTCTAGATAGACAAGACATATTTTTCCTTGGAGATCCTTCAACACGTTGTCCATGACGCGTTGAAAGGTTGCGGGGGCATTCTTTAGCCCAAAAGGCATTCGGACGTATTCGTAATGTCCACCCTCTACTGTGAACGCTGTTTTTGGAATGTCTCGGGTGTCCATTTCTATCTGGTGAAATCCAGAAGCAAGGTCTAGCGTTGAGAAATACATCGACTTGCCTAGTTTATCTAAAATTTCGTTTATGTTAGGGAGTGGGTATCTATCGTTAATCGTTTTCTCGTTGAGTTTTCTGTAATCGATTACCAATCTCCACTTTTGTTTACCACTTGCATCCTGCTTCTTCGGCACAATCCATACAGGAGAGCTCCATGGGGAGTAGCTCGGCCGAATAATTTCTTGTTTCAGCATGTCCTCTATTTGTTTACGGACTTCCTGTTTGTGTACGTAAGGGTATCTATACGATTTTGTATAAATAGGGATGTCATCCGTGGTTCTAATTCGATGCTTAACTTGGTTGGTAAATGTTAGATCCTGGTCGTTTTTTAAGAAAATGTCATCGTACTGACGACAGATTTTGAGTAATAGTTTCTTTTCCTCAATGTTAAGATGGGATGTGCGTAATAGTTCGATGATATCTCTTGTGTCCTCGATAGGTGGGTTTCGTTCATAGGTTATCTCGACGTTATTTATTTGTTCATATTTATCTGAAATACTTTCAGCCATTAATGGTTGCTCGATGAAAAGTACCTTTTCAGTTTTGGATATATTGTTTACTTCGATCGGGGCATACCAATCGATAGCTCGGTAAATACCTTCGGAGACTAATATTTCTGGGGTGATTTGGATGGTTTTAATAAAAATGTCTCCATTCTGTACATCTACAGGTAGCTTAGTGATAAGTTTCGATAGTGGGGGTATGACATATTTTGCAGACATAAAGTTGGGTTTGAAATTTAACGGGATTGATGCATTACTGGTTATTAATAATTTATTTGCTAAGTCAACTTTTGCCCCTAATTTGGTTAATGCGTCGACTCCAAGTAGCCCATCAAAATAGCCATGGAATTTGAAAATTAAAAATCTTGTTTTACCTGGGTGATTAAATTCTATGAAGTTAGGAAGGGTGATTTCATCCTTTACTTCATGTCTGCTAAAGATTGTTGTTATTGAGATAGGTTTCGTCACTTTAATATCACGTGGGTCTACATACTCGGGATTAATGAATGAGGAGGAAGCACCGGTATCGATCAAAAATTTTTGTGGCCGTCCAAAAGGGGAAGAAATTTGAATATAAGGGAGTGTATTACCGTGTTTGTTTATGTCTAAGTACCCGATTGGCTTGTTGAGGCACTCGATTGAAAATTTTCGTCATCTATTTCTATGTTTGGTGGGTTTTCATTTTGGGTGTAGTTCAAATCATAAGGGATGTAATAATTAAGGGGTTCGTTATAACTTTCTTGTATATTGTCTATGTAGTCCACATATTGGGGATTTTGCATCAGGGTAGTGTTTTGAGGTTCAGTTTCGTCTTGGGTATATTCATTGTAGTCTGGGTTCTTCTGTTCTGATACGTTAAAAAGTTCCTTAACCGTGTATCTTGGGGCTGTTTGATGAGGTCTAAAGTAATTATTCTTTTGAGGGTAAGGCTGGGTTTGATTTCTTCTAATTGTGCCAGAAATATCCATAGGTTCAGGCTTGTTTAGTGGCTGGTTATTCGGCCTATTGAATACATTTTGATTTTGCTGGAAATTGAAATTATTGGGGAATAAGTTTGGCCTTTGATTATTTAGTCCGAAGTTTGGCCCGTGGTTAAAATTTGGATTTGTAGCCGGGTATCTTTGAAGCCCCGTTAGGTTGTTGACTGGATGCCCAAATAGTGGTTGTTGATTAAAACGCTGTGGATAAGGGCTTGGAAAAAACGGTTTTTGTGATAACAGATCATAGGAAATTTAGTGTTACTATTTGTTTGGGGAATTAGTTGTGGTAGTTTAAGTTTTGGTACTAGGTCTGTATTCTGAGGGCGTGGTTTTAAATGGTTTATGTGTAGAAATTGTCGATCCGAGTTAGAATTAGTATAAAATATATTCTGTTCTTTAATACAGTAAGCGTACGCTCCAGCTAGGGATTCCGGTTTCATAGCGCGGATAGTAGAGCCTAGTGGCTCTTTAAGTCCAGATGGAAATCGGTTCAAACACATTTCCGAAAATAACGATTTCTTTGCCGCTATTACGTTGGCATCTTTTTCATGTATATTTACATGGTTGTTCATACTTGAGAGTATTTCGACGATTTCACTGTAAAACTTCTGTACTGAGTCATAGCCTTGGCGTAGACCGTGAAGGTCTCTGATAAGAGAGGTTTCATTTCTCTTATCTGAATAATGAAAAATCAAATTTTCTTTGATTTTATCCCAATCTAGAGGCGTACCATACATGTTCAAAACCTCATTGGCTTCACCCACAACTTTATTTCTTATGGCTCTCAGAAGGAGTTGGCCGTAACCTGTACCACTTGTCACACTGATGAGATTGAGGATTTCGTCAACATTGTCGAGGAAATCAAATAAAAGTCGAGGATTCCCGTCAAATCTTGGTAAGTCCTTGATCGCGTCGGGAACTCTAAGAGAATTAAAAATGTCGGTTGTCGTCACCGTAATAGTTTGGTTACCGGGCTCAGCCATATTAGGGTTTAAATTGTTACAAGAATTATTTGCAAGAGCACTATTCACTGAATTATTATCAATGCAACTATCGGAAGCAATATCAACACGCACTAGATTTTCACCTGTTTCACTAATTAAATTCTCTGAAATAATTTCTAGTTCTTCATTCATAAGGTTTGAATTTCTAAATCTACTTGGGAGAATAGTGTAAGGGCTGGAGGCGGATTTCTTTCTAGGGATCGGTGGCATAGGAAACAAAATCTCGACTTACCAGAAGATGATGATTATCCTCATTTTGGTATTTTTCGTCTCGGGTTCGATAAACCGTCGTACCACTAGTTCTGAATGTTCGGGTCCGAATGTTCCGTCACAGAAGCGCTAGAAATTTTCTTAAACTTTCGCGGCACTTGTAGCACTTAGAACATTTGTTCGATTTTCCGTCGAGCTGGTTCTTCCCGAAAATCCGTCGGATGCACTACAATAGACCACAAGTTCACTAGTTTTCTACTTTCGATAACTTTAATGTTTTCGGTAGATCTTTCGAACTATTATTTTCCGATTAACAGGCGGATGTAATTGAAATTTTCTATCCGCCGCCGCCTTAGACCCGACTGCGCCAATTAAGTCTAATAGACTTTATGTTAAAAAAAAAATAAATGAAACTCAGATTTTGATATTTCGACTCGATTTTAATAACGCCAATTACAGACTGAAAGTACATTTCATTAAAATTTATTATTTGCTTTTTCGAAAAGTGCAATTTCGCGGGTGTTGGTAATATGAACTATGATTTTATTCAACGAGCAAAGTGTGGGAAAGACAAAATATGTGTAATATGAATTTAGCGCAAACAAGAGTCTGGGGATTTAAAGTTATGTGAAATGTGAAGATGATCTTAGCTGTCTATGGCGGATGTGGGGTTGTTAGCCGGTAAGGGTTTCTGTGCATGTAACTCGCGTAACCTTTTCGACGACAGGCGCGCGGCGTGCTTTCAACTTCTGGGATGCAACTAAAACAAATGCAATTTATGCGCTCCGGAGGAGGCAGGGAGAGGATGTAATCTGTTTATCACGTGCACAGTAAAAAAATTAAAGGTTACTGGACATGGGGAATGCATACGACAAGAAATAACGATATAGGAAACGAAAACATACTCAGTGCGGTCGATTCGACGCCGCGCAAACGCTTGAAGGTTAAATTAGTTAGTTTTTTTTTTACAAATCCACTTCTAGAGCGAAAAGAATAATCTCGATGCTAGTCTCCCTCCATGCCTTCTCCATCATGACCCTTTAAAACAGTTGCAGAAACGTGGTTAACAATTTTGATTTCTTCCTGACTCAAATCACTCACCTGAAAATTGGGAATGAAATGTTTTGCCCCGGATTTTTCCCCATGAAACTTCTGCACCATTTGAGGAATATTTTCCAGTTTTAATTGTTTTCACCTAATATTACTGTTGCTGAAAATAATTCACACTTTGATTTCGCTCCTTGGAATCCTAGAAAGAATGATTTCTCTATTTCTAATGATTTGGTGCGACAAGGGATGAAGTAAGTAGCAAGATAGCAGGAAACTCTACTTCTTGTAATTACCAGAATTGATTTGAACTAAAACGCGTCAGTACCAGTAACAACTCTAATATATTTTTAAGAATGCCAAACTTTAAATACAAAAATAATGATTACTTGGCAAACTTAAAATTACCAACATAGTTCATAAGTAAAGTAACTGATACTTTATCATACATAATTTTATGATAAAGTTAAAACTACACACAGAGTTCAAAAAGAAAGCTACGAGTAGTTTAAGAAACATAATTTGATGATCAATCTATAGTGCATGGCCAAATATCAGTTTTGTGTCCTTAAGGTACATTCAATACAAAAATGATGACCGAAACTCGTTTTAACTTGAATGCTTGGTTGTTTTTGAATTTGTGATATGATATTGTTTGTTAAATGAAATAATGACCTTAACATGCTGCCGCCTGTTGAAGTACTATTCTTCAAAGTCGGCTTATCCAAGGATTGTTAAACGATCATGATGCCTCGGTGAATTCTGTTAAATCTGTAATAGATATATTAATAGCTGGGTGAAATTTAAATTTAAAGAGGTTTGTTGAGTGTTAAAGGCTCGGGGATGGAGCTCATCATCTTTCAATGTACAGCCCGGTTGCATTGTAAGGATTCCTGTCGCTGAAGGTGTTTTGCCACAGTAGATGTTCTGACATTTGCCTCTTCTGTATTCAAATCTTTTAAGGGCTCCCAAAAAACCGACAGTCGTCAAATCCGAAACTACTTCTAAATGTATTGCCTTTGTTGCAAAGCAACAGAACACAGCCAGGTATGTCTTTAGAGGCCTTTTGCCTTGAATTTTCTTAGAAATCTATGCCGCAGTTTAAAAATGCCTGTGTCAATCGAACTTGATCTTTTAAAAGGTTGCCTTTTTTTGATTTAACAATCCTGGTCGAAATTTAGTACATAAGACGCAGTTCGCCTCTATAGATCTGGATAAATTCCTTCCATTTAAAATCCAATACTTTTTCTTTGCTAAAGCATGGAACGCTTGCGGTCCAGCATATAAGTTTTCTCGATGAAGGTTAGTTAAGAGTAACCGTGTGAAAAAATGGTCTCCAGGCAAAACGATGGGATGCTTGTTGTCATAGTTTACTTCTGCCGCCGGTAGTCTTCCCCCAACTCTAATAGTGCCCTCGGGAGCTGTAAATGGTGTCAAAGTTCGAAGCTTACGTGATCTTGGAACTTCTTCGTCCTTCGTCAGCAAAGTAATTTCTTCATGAAAACTGCTGCTTTGCATTTCCTTGATGTATGTTAAAAGTGCATCATCCGATTCGCGAGGCGACTTCATCTTCATATTGGAGGCTCTGTTCCTAAATAGAATTGCTGCTCTCTTGATTTATGCCATTGAGCGTATCAATTTTCGGAGTGAATTTTTGTGTTCAATCATGTATAATGGATGTATATTACTTCGGCCGTAGCTGTGGCAGCAAACTTGATGACTCTAATTTCATCATCCACATCTTGTTTGTATTGGTTCTACTGGCCAACTGTCTTTTGGAGGTGTAAGAAACGATGGGTTATTGAACCATATTTGTGACTGCTTCAATTCTTCAGGAAAAAGTTCACGTCAAATAAGATCAGCAGGATTGTCTTTTGTGTGCACATATCTCCAGTCCGCTCACTGAAATTAACGATAGGAAAAATACGGTAGAATTGAACTTATATTATGTAAAGTTCAGCTAAATGCATCAAACCGAGATAAAAAGATCCGTTGCTGCTCAAGTCTCCTTTGTGAATATTGACGATATTTTGTAATAATTCCTTCTTCCCATCCAATTATCATAACGGTGGGTTTGTCACCGAGAAAAGAGGGTTGCAGCAATGCATTTTTCTTATGATGAACCATAAGTACAATGAAATTCACCAAACTCAGTTCGTTAGGCTTAAACCACCAAATACTTGTTTCTATGTTTCATTGTACTTTTCCTTGGTATGCAATATTCTTCAAATGCTGTTCAAATTCATAGGTCCTCCTTTTAAATCTTATAACCGTATAGGTAACCACCGTTTTAAGTGCATTTAAGTCCTACTTAACTAGCACAACTGCTGCGCACTCTTTGAATTGCAGATTTCATTCGGCCATGCGGCAATTACAAAAACACTGTAGTAAGACTGGCCATTCAAAAATATCATGAAAAAATGCTTTTTGGGTCCACACCAAACTCACACTCAAATTTCCCACAGTGTACGAGTATACTAAGGTGCTTGTGTTATTGGCAGTGACCGGTTATGAGATGAGGGTGATTATTGTTCTGAACTTATTTTTACTGAGGCTTAATACCTACGCCTTTCAGCTTACCCCCTTTTAATCCATCTTATAAAACAAATAATGTATGTTTTATTGTAGTTAAAGAAAATCTGCATTTTTCAGAAAGTCAATAGTTTTATTATTTACATATTTATTTCGATATATAGAACGTGTGACATATTTGTGACATAGAGCTAATACTCGTATTATTATTTGTTTTTCTATGTGGTGTAGACATCTTAGAAGCAATAAGTGTTCCTGTTGCAGCATAGAGCCACACCACATTTCTAACATATTGTTTGCGAGACTCCTACGAGTATACATTTAAGAAGTTTGAACCTGATCCTATTTTCCAACCAAGGGGATCAGTGCCTAACTCTTACAGGAAGAAGATAATGGAGTGGCCCGGATTCGTCCAAATTTCCCCTAAATTCACTAATATTGAAATAAATTTACCAATACTAACAACAATGTTGTAAAAAGGGGTCAACAATTTTATTATTTAAGCTAAGGTGATATCGTATTTGTTTGCTGTGACTTACGAACAGCTTAGCTTTACCATGGAATATATGAATATATGAAAATAAAATCACAATAGGTTTGCATTAGTTAAATGAAAGCCTAAAATAAATACATTTGGCCATGGCAGCCACAATATGTGCTGAACGATGCCTCCTTCTTCCTTTGACCAGGCTTGGGATCGGCTTCAGTGCAATAAAGGCAATGGTTTTCAAAAAAAGCTGTCTGTAGATTTTGCATTTATAACTTGGTTTTTGGTTTTAAGTTTCCGGTTCTACATGCCTTTACAATGTACAATTCTAGTAGCTAGATAATACCAGTTCTAACGCACCTTTTTCATACAAATTTCAAATGTGGTCTAGGGTGTGTGTCTTGGGTATATGGGCGTGTCTCGGGAGTGGTATACGTGGGTCGCTGAAATAGGAAGGTTTTAGTCCAGGATAGGTGTGGATCTCTTGGATAATTGCCAGGGAAGGATGTGTCTTGGGTGTGTGCGTGTTTGTATTAGAATGGCATAGGTGGGTGTCTGAGATAAGAAGGTGTGAGTCTGGGATAGGTGTGAATCTCTTGGATAATTGCCAGGGGAGGGTGTGGGCCTTAGGTATGTGGATATGTGTATACGATTGGCATAGGTGGGCGCCAGAGATGATAAGGTATGGGTCTTATGTAAACTTACATCTGTGTCTTGGTTAAGTAGGTAAGTGCTCCGGGTCTTAGTAGCCTCTATCGGCTAAAAGCGGAACTAGTCTTGTTGGTTGTATCCTAGAATGGACATATGTCTTTAGATTGCAAGTGCACATCCTTAGCCTTAGTAGGCTCTAATGGTAAATTGTGAGACTAGAAAATTAATTCCTGTCTAGGATAGTCCCATATTTTCAATTAATAGATTAAATACCTAGATTTCTCAGCGTGTATTTATATAGGGCTAATATTTATGTTTAAAATTAAAAGGAGCTAGCCTTTGACGCTTTTAGCGATCGATAATTATACTATTCATGGTTGTTATTCATCTGTAGCGGAAGGTTGTCTCATGTATTCGTTGCTTCTAGTCTTCGCTTAGTTATACTAGCAATCGTAGTTGTAACAATCTTTCGAGCTTACATATAAATTTTATTTATTCATTCATTCATTTAATTATTTGAATTTTTCTCATGACAAAGAGAATACGGATATCAATTCGGAAACATTCTCATGATATTTTTTTATCAATTTCCCAAGTCCATGTGGTAAAAAGGTCATGATACTTGAACCCATAAATCATTTACATGGCTGACTACATTCTACAGACGATACTCTATAATCTCAAGTACCTTCCGCAGCGTTTTCTCTTATCGCATGCACTTGCATGCATTCATATGTCACATATGTTCTTGAGGATGTTTTTTTCACACATGATATGGAGTGAGTTGATCTTTTCCATGTTAGGGAAAGGCTATTAGTACTTGTGGTGAAATTTTATTAGGTGATAATTGGACATTGCTTCTAGTGATCTCATTGATGAGAATAGAAGCTTAGCTAAGTGAGATAGTGCATGGTGATTATGGGAGTATGATTTATGAGGTGCCGCTTGTGGTGATCTCTATGACAGCAACAGTGGGTAGTGTATACTTGCTAGTTGATATATGTGGAAATTTGAGGATGAGAATTTTGGATGTAAGAGTAAAATGAAAGATTTTATTCTTCTTTTTTTAATAAATTTGTTTATTGTAGAATACCATTGACTAGCAAATACAAATAAATATTGATACAATTTTGTACTGCACATCGGATATACTGTTTCTTATCATTATGAATTCGACAATGTGTTGAATAATTTTTAAGGTCACTTAACTTAGGTATATTAAATTGTATAATATCAGGAGTTGGCAAATATCGCTTGAGAATCTGTTCTTTTATATCTCCTTTGATCTATATTGTACTGTTTGTAAAGCCGCCCATTATACTTGGTAGTTCATTATAGCAAATATCTCCGTCACTCCGGTGTAATCCATTGATGTTTTCGATTTCATAATCGCTTTGACGACATGCCTTTGAAGAGAGCTCCTGATGTGGATACGGAGGCTTGAAGTGATAAAGTATAGGAGATATGGTTTCAAGCGGAAGAATGACGAGCTCTTTGATGAAATATTGATGGTTGTTTCCGGAAATAAATTGTATGTCGAAGATAAACTTGTCCATGGCGAAGAAGTTAACAACTAGTAAGAATTATTATCTTTCCCGTTATTTATATATCAATCCAGTTTGACTATGATTAATGCTTTGCAGTAGAAACGCGAGATATGAGTATAATGTATTGTGTTATAAGTTTAAAGATATTGTTCGTTTCTCGCTCATATGAATGACATATACATGTATCGGCGCCTGATGTGGCATCAGAGTTCGATCATTCGCAGGATTCGTAATGCTTGCCCTATTGATTGGTTACTTTCTCTCCTATATTTTAGTATTCAAGTCTATGATTCTCTATGCATGCTCGATGCTCAGGAAAAATGTCAGGATATTCACTCAAGAAATATTCGAGTATTTTGAAGGTCTTAACTGCTTGGTTGTTGATCAAGTTCTAATCATATAATGCTTCTAGTTTAGTTTATATAAAGGGGAAGCAGCCAAATGAGGTCTTTTTATTGATGTACTGTATCTGTCCTCCAATTTGACTTCCTTCTTCACAGGAAATATGTTTTGTTTCATGGCCTAGTTTGAAAGGACAAATACCTGGTAGCTTATTGCTTGTTTCACATATTGCGCCCATTATAACAACATCTCCTCCTAGAAAAAATACACCATTTAGCACAGTAACACATGAAACTTGAATATACTTACCAAATGTCTCAAACTTAGTATGTTGCGATGGCTTGAATTTGTAATCTATGTTGAAACTTACAGGGATAGGTTCTCCATTTCTTAAACGCAGCAGCAATGACTTATGCCCTCCCTGACCCATGAAATACAACTCGAAATATTTATCATTAACAATTATGTCTATCACTCGAAAATAAATCCACGAATGTTGACAATTACAGTATGGGATATGGCTTCGAATCAAATCCACCCAAAACATTAGGACACGTTCTTTTGTTGAGATCTCTTGAATGAATGTAGTATTCCATCTATGCTTTTCATGTTTATACACGTTTTGTTTTTGTTAAGAGTCACATTTATTGTCGATAAGCATCTATGGTACATTTTTGTTGTTTTAATAATTGTTTAGCATTGTTCATCCAGTATTTATACGATCACTTTGTTCAATCTTAGTTTCTTTTTTCCTATTCTTCCATGTACGGAATTCCACTCGAACATCCACTGGTCCTGTTTTGATTGACTCATTTTGTCGTGAACAGTCAATTACGACTAGGGGTGCTATTAATTTCAACTGCTCCCTGCTTATGAGTTGCTGTGGTATCTTATTGTAATAGGATGATTGAAATTCACAGTGCATATCGTAAAGTAGTGCAAACTGATCTTTATCGAAATTGTTGTTTAAATTATGATATGGATAGATTTCTGAGTTCAGAAGAACTTTAAAATCTGTCAAGCTACATGTATCAAACTTTGACGCATCCTTACAATATATTGCATAGCGTGGTTTTTCCAATAGATTTGATGTTTTAACCGACCATGTATGATGAGTTGTTTGTGGAACTAATGGCAGTTCATACAAATCCCAGGATCTAAATGATATGTTCAAAAAACTGCCTGTCTCTGTTATTTTCAGTAGGCTGAGTTTGTCTTGATGGGATACAGTAACATGCTACCACTGCAGCCTATAAATTTTCATTGAACATGAAGATTCGGTCATGTAAAGTTGAGAATCCACATCAGTTCTTGATCAAATCAGAACTAGCTCATGTCGTGCATTCATTATAATTTCATTAAAATCTTCTGCGAATTTTAAGAGCATTTTCAGCGGAATGGAGAAGTTAAAAGTTGCATCTGCGTTTACACTTAAATTCTCAATTGACCAGCAAGCATTGACAAGCATTTTGCTTTCATTTTCTGACAGATATCTTATTTTTAATTGTTGATGCCACCCCTGGATTCTTTATGCGATCAATTTCAATACCATTCAATTCATATCGAACCTCTTCAAATAGCATAGCATTATTTGTTAGTTTACCTTCATTCGGCTTTGCAGTCTTGTCTTCTTTGAATATTTGTCCCTCAATGTAAATGTAGCTCACGCTTGGGTGTAAATAGAGGTCTTGATTTTGGATAGCAATTCGTATTTCATCATTATTGTTAAACGAGCTAACGAATGGTGAGTAGCTATGATATTCAATTTTTGATATACTATTATCGTAATAAACAGTTTCCATTATATCTATCATGTCGACCACTTTCACTTTACTTAATTTTCTTTCAGAATAAAACCCTGCGATATTAGAAATCTTTTGTCCTTAGCTGATAATGTTTTTCGCTGAGAAGTCTCTGTTGCTTGATGTTTCGAAGCTAAGGACTGAATGTTGTTGATGTACCTCGCGTTAAGGTTTTTGTTTATTTTCACGTTATAAATTTGCATAGTCTATAGGTTTCAAGTGAAGTCTTATTGTAATACTCTCGCCTCTAAAATTCACTAAATCACCGTCCTGGTCCACAAGTCGTAAGACGATTGTGCTTATTCTCCTAGATTTGACTGGTAAATTTATCATATTCTTTGGCACTTCCACTATTTTATACCCTGGTGCAACTGTTGGTGAGAACTCGTGAACAGTATGTACCTATGAGGTATTTGAAAATGATCCATTTATAATACATGTTACATTCCACCCGAATTGTACTGACTTTGATTATATTGACAGGCAAGTCTGATTTATGTGTAAGATTTGGGGTGAGTACTTGCTTACTGAGTCCAACTAGTGGCCCAATCGAATTTTCCTTGTCGAAATATATACGTGAATTGCTCCTGATTTCAACTTGTAGCGTGTTGTTATTTGCAATCATAAATATGTGAAAATTTTCTCCGGACCTATCCAAGGCATCGGTAATATACTTAGCAATATCATCAATTTCATATGATCCTTTTGGTATTTCAATCAATAGATCGCCGATGTGAAATAAGTTATTTGTTGAGTCAACGTTAAGAATCGAGTTATAAGTCTGAAAATCAACCAGTCCACACACGTCATCAGATTGAAGTTCCAGTATAGGGAAGTAGTCAGCGCTAAGCACTGATTGATTGCCTGTGAAAGTTAATGGATAGGGCATGATTACTTGAAACAAATTAGCAAGTTTTCTTTAAATTACCTTTATATGATATATCTCTGCCAAGCTGACGCAATAAAAACATTAAGCACATATGACCACAAACTACTGTATCAAAACGCTGATACTTCACATAGTTATAACTAATATTTCATCCAAGATACTTTATGATCTCCATTGAAGGCTGAAGATTTCCAAAGCTGTCAAAGTATTCAATATTTTTGTTCGTTTTGCTGTATGCTACCCAATGCATTCCTGGTTCTGAAAAATTATCTAGATTCACTATTCCACATTCATATTTTCTTGGTTTTCTCGGTAAAGCATCACGCATAAACACTCCTCTAAAATGTTTCATGTGTTTTCAACAGAATTTATTCAGGTCCATTACATTTAATGGTCTGTTGGGTAGCGTCTCTATTAGTTTTTTGGAGGTTTCAGGAAAAGTCCAAGTCCTTTTTTGTATGGTTTCAAATTAACACCATGGCCGGTTGCTATTTCTTTCATTTTTATATAGTGTCGAATAGCTTCTTCCAATTTTTCCTTAGCATTTCGAGCCGTATTAATAGCATTTGCAACTGGTGATCCACCACCAATCAGTGATCCAATAGCAGCGAGTATTGGAATTATGGGTAGCACTCCTCCAGTTTTCGGGATAAGTCTGACCCGGGGAATCTTGATGGGCTTCTTACGATTTTTAGAACATCTTTTGCTGCGTTAGTAGCGATTCTAATTGCATCTGCAGTATTTTGAGGGTTGGATTGCTTCAATACATGATATGTTTGTCTCACAACATGCTTAAAAGATGGAGCTTTATTATTGTTTATGACTTTTGTCTTTTTCATTCCCTGTTTTTTGTTGTTTTTCTTCCGTCGTTCAAGTCCCATCCCTAATTTGGCCTTCGCATTCATTAAACTGGTAACGAGCCATGCACTTGCACGCTCACCTGAACATCCCTAGATTTAACACGGTCCCAGGCTTTTGCGGCTAAGAGGCGGTCAGCAATATTCCGATTTTCTGTATCTTTGTGTTTAGTATAGGCTATATCGTGGACTTTGCCAAACATTGTCCAATTGGTTTATACCAGGATCACCTCGTTCTAAACGGTCTCTTACTTTTGTACCAGGACCACAATATTGATAACCGGGAATAGGTAATTCAAACGGGAGATTGCTTATAACAAAATTAAATACACCAGCTCCTCTTACTGACACTGGTAAATTAGCGACTTCATAGGTCAACATACTACTTATATAACTTTTGACTTGTTCATGCTTCAAGCAAATAACTTATAAAAATGATGGCAATGTTATTTAAGCAATGGTTTTTATTGTAAAAATGGTAGTCAATTTAAAAAGGCGGTTCATCAAACAACGCACATCTCTTCCAATTACAAATATTTCTACTGCTGAGCACACCGGAGAAGGAAAAGAGACGGTTCGTGTTCGTCGTATTTTTCACTTCGTAATTCAGTGGAAAAAGTTATTATGTCTTGTTCGATTTTAATACGTCCAAATCGTATGGAATAGTATCCACATTATTATTAGCGTTCAAATCCGTGAATGAATTGTGCAATATAGCAATTACAAAGTGGATTAAGTGCTGAAATTCCACTGTGAAATATCCACCCGTAAAACTGCTCAAGTCTGACAAATCTTATGAGAATGCAAGTGCAAATTTTATTTCCCCATACCATTGAAACTCTGCAGCGTTATCTCATTCGCACTAAGTGCATTCCGTGATACAATAGGTCCTGGGTGTGAATTTATTATGGAAATTTATATTCGAAGTTTAATTTCTGTCAAGTTGAACTACTAAACCAGTGAAAAGTAGTGTGGAAGAGATTATTTTCTGGAAGTCGTAAATTTGCGTACGCACACAAGTTGATGCATTTCTGGGTACGAAAAAGTGGCATAGAAATATACATTATTTCTCTTGTGATCGGGTTCAAGAGTGAAGAAGATAGTAGAATGTGATTTTGTCTAGCCGATATGGGTGTACATGCGATACATAATTCAGTACAATGCTAAAAGTCGCTCGTATCTATACCGTTTGGCAGTAACCAAAGTCAAAAAATTCAGCAAATTGTCGCAAGATTTAAATAACATTATATATCATTCATCCCAATCGAAGAACATGAACGAAGTTTGTTTTTACAAAATGATGAATTCGATATACGAGTACAGAATTTTAAAGATACCGGACAACTATTTGTTGGACGCCATGGTTTTCGCACTTTATTAAAAGCAAACAAAAGAATTATAAGCAGAAAGTAACCAAGTTTGACATAAATATAATAGTAAGTTTCAACATTGAACCAGGTCGGATTTGCTGTACCGGTTCGAATCTACAACGAGCCGAGCTGCTCTATGATTATTGGAACGTTTCAATAACTGGAAAATCTTGCCAACACAATCAGATTTGTCGGCTGATTAGGGCACTGATATCTGCCGCAACAGGAAAACCTGTCTAAAAAAGATGTGTGTGAAATGGTAACAACTCCTTCAAAAAATGGAATCCCAGAGCAACTGTAGCTGCCTCGTATGGTTTATACCTCTGTAAAGTGCATTACGATGAAGACGAAATGAAACTCAAGCCAATCAAATCGGAACCACAGGAAATAGTTCACTCAATTCGATTTTGACATAGTTAGCTGTTGTGAATCCCGTCAGAATGGATTTATTAGGAGAAATTAAAAAGTCACTAGTAAACGACGACAAGAAATCAAATTTGAACGTTTACAGGCCTTACCCGCCCCATCAACGACCGCTCTTCGGAAGAGGGCTGGATAAGTACCTTTTTTCTGGATAAATTGCAATTGCTTACTCAACTTATTTCTAAATTTTTTTTGTACAATCCTAACATTTGAGGGAAATCTTTTAGGCACCAGCACACTTAAAAATATGTTTTCATAGCCCTTACTATTCAAATTAGACTATTTTATTAATTGATTAATTATTTTTTTTAAGTGAGTTGCCCAATTGTAATTCCCCGTAAATTGCTCTTGTCATCAGATTCCCTTCATCATTTTCATTCACATGTGGAGACTCTCTTTTGAGAAAGAATGGTAAAATGAATTCGGAATTGATTAAAAGTCCATGTGAAGGATTCAACTTGATTTATTTAAGAAATTAACCGAACATATTGAGTAAACTATGATATATAGCTAAACTTACATTCAATGTTTTTGCTGGTAACACATTCAAAAGACAAACAAACATCAAGTTCTCAATCATATTTAAAATACTTACATCTGATGATAGAGACCTTTGCGCTTCGACAAAGACATTTGATGAATAATTTATGCTCACGAGAGTTGACTCTTTGTTTTCTTCAAAATTCACTTAAAAACGTCAGGACATAAGTGTATCACATAGAATGACAATACTCACAAAAGTCTGTTTAGGAAAAATATCCAATTTACTAACATTATCCACCCTATTAGAAAAGAGCATCTTCGGATCATTTTTAATGGAAACAACAAATTCAATATGTCTGCACTAATAAGATTCACATTAATAATTACCATGTATTCTATATTGAAATATTCCTCTGCACCAACTTCGTCAAAATTATGTTCTGTCCAAATGCGTCCCGTTTTGTCTTCAATAGTTTATGAAGAGATATTTAGTAAATGAAAAAAAAAATCATCATGCAAAACTAGGTTTCATATTTAAATATTGACTCACCTCAAAAATACATTTCATGTTCTTAATCATGGGCTCTCGAGTATCGCTATGTACATCAATCTACAAGTGAAAATATAATAAAATCCATTGAATATATCATACAATGAACTCTGATTACAGGAAATAGTGTTGCTACGTTACTATTTGCGTTAGCATCATGATCCACAAAAATTATGGAGCGATTCTGTAAAAGCGTTGAAAAAGTACATTAATGGTCAGGTTTTCCGAATTTTGAGAACATATCTACCATCTTTTCAAGTGACCTGATACCATCTTCCGTTTCATTTTGTTGTTTTGCTGCCATTTCGCGCACCTTGAAAATTTAAAATAATTAGAAATCAAAACGAATAATTGTAAAAAGCATCTCACAGAAGCTTCAGATACTGATTTCAGATGATATGATTTAATCGAACTGCACGAAAACTATGAAAAATTGAATGAGTAATTTCAATATATAACAGACAACAATCCTACCAATAGTGGAAGTGCACCAATATTCAAACTCCCGTCACACACTCGTTTGAAATTACCTAAAATAATCTTCAATTAGTTTAACATAATTACAACCTTTATCAAATTTTACGTGTCTTTGAGGAAGGGTTTGGTTTCGACTTTGGTTGCTATCGAGTGGTAAACAATCAACAATATCCGCCATGCCTTTTGACGAAGTTTCCTTAAAACAAAGCAATTGAAATAAAATCACTCGTGCAATTTACTCCAATAATTAACTAAAAATTTACCATTCAATTAGTTCTAGTGATCATGTCATTGCTGATGGTTTCAAGCTCATTCTGAAAAGGTGGTTCTTTATGCTTTTATCTATTTCAAAAATTAAGCTTACCACTTTGATAGAAACCGGAACTGCAGCTCCATGCAAAACATTTTTGCCTTAACACTCAAACAAATAACTCCTATGCAAAATTCGCACTGCAAATTTTCGAAGTTTTGGTCAGCGGACGCATTCTGTTTCCAATACTCTGCAACGAAAGCGCCCTCTTACGCTCATTCTTGCGAAATCTGTTAAAGCAATAATTAGAATAGTTTTTATCTCAGTTCAACGATGGAAATATAATTGAATTGGTATTTTCCTTTTCTAAGATGAATTTTTAATTTATACCTAAAGTAAAAATTCTACTTTCAAAGTGTTGGTGATTATGTTTATTTCAAGCAATGTTCAATACTTTAGAGCACATGACTTTCTCATTGGTTAATCACAAAGTTAATAAGCATTTTTCTTAATTGAAGATCGTTTTTACAAAACGATACAAAATAAAATTTGTTTTTTCAGTAGATGGTTTTGTTTATAGACTAAGCTAATGAGTCACACCAATGTTTTTTGTTGTCAGCAGATCTAAAAAATAGGTATCTTCAGAAAAAAGAATCTGTTTTTATTTTTTTTCTATCTTCAAAAACCACTGAGATATTAAACGTTAAAGTACGTCCTACGCGGCAAAAGCCGATCAAGCGACCGCGCTAAGTGTGACGTCACACTGCGAGTCGGCGCTTGCTTATATCTACATGTACATATGTACTTTTTCTCGTCGCGCTCTTGTGGTTTTGCTTTAAGTTTAATTGTTTTTCATATTGTGGATCGCTAAAATGGTGAAGAAATATTGTATTGTGCCTATGTGTAGCAACTCGAGTGAAAAAACACCCCAAAAATTGTTTTTTTCTGTACCATATGACAGTAACATTCGGAAAAAGTGGTTAAAAGTGATGAAAAGAGCAGATCCTCTCACAGCATCTAGTCACGTACATTGCTGTGAAGATCATTTCGACGTAAGTTTTGTGTTTATTATGTATAAATCCAAAAGTGTTTTTAATTTTAGTTATTAGTACCTACTACGTACCTTAGCCACACATGACTAGACTACAGTAGTAGTTAGGGTGAAACCTCGATTAACCGTGTGCAAATTAACCGGCTTGTAGATTATCCGTGCTATGTGGCCCGAATTATTTTGAAGAAAAATTACCAAGTTGGAGGATTTTGTTAAAAAAATTCTTTTACAAAATCCTACTAGTTTTTGTACCTGTCTATCCGTCCGTCCATTTATTCATCCGACCATGTGTCAAAGCAATTTTTCTCAAAAACTATAGAAGGTAGAAAGATGAAATTTTGTGGGGAGGTCAAAAGAACTTTGAAAAATTACTAAAAACATAAAAACATTTAGAAAACCCCTAAATCTGTAGAATCTGATTGCAAAATTGGTGGTTGTGCAAAAAGAACCGTAAGATAAGATGTAACGTAGCGTTTTAATCAACTTTACACTAAGCGATAAATTGTTTTGTTCGGTTAAACCTGTTTTTCGATTAACAGATTTTTCTCATACAACTGTCCACAGAGATAATCGAGGTTTCACTGTACTTAATAAAAGAGGATATGTATGTTGATAGTCAGGGGTAAGGAGCAAGCTATTACTATGTTGTTTGTAATAGATAGTTATTTTAAAAGTATGTGTACCAAGATCAAACCTGGTATCGATAATACTGACTGTAATGTGAAGTGTAACAAACTTTTAGTTTTATTGATAAATAAAAATATAACAAAACCAAAAGCAAATATGATTTATTTTTTTCTAGTAGATGATTTTAAACTTTCTTTTTCTGGGTCTGAGCGTTTTTTGTGTGTGTTTTTTATGTATGACCATGGCATGTCGATACTGGGTATCTTAGTGGAGGCTCATCATTACAAAAACCGTAGTGCGACTGCATTATTTTAAGCACATTATGTTGCAGATTGAAAATGATATGGAAAATTATGTCAAATATAAATTAGTCGGAGGAATACTGAAGCTTAAAAAAGACGTGCCACATAAATTTTTATATCAAAAACAACGAAGCGAAGTAAAGGAGCGACTTGTTATTCAGAAGCGTCGTAAAAATGAAATAGTTAATAAAATACTTCATGGTGATTTACCATCTACGTCAAACAGTAATATTGAAGAAGTTTCTGTTGTTCAATCTGGTCTACATAAAGCCGTCAACACGGATCCTTTTGATGCATTGGAAACAAATCACGAAATCAATCCAGAACCAGTTCTTATTGAAAAATGTAGCAAGAAAATACAAGTTTGTATAAAAAAAAACCCTCATAACAAAAGCACAATGACTGATGAAAAAATTTTGAAAAGAAAAAGCCTAGCAAATGCAACAAGAAAACGAGAAGTAAATGACAATTTTGAGATATCTTCAAACGAGATTTCTTTTAAATCTGCTAGCATTACTTCTCAAGATTGTATTGTGCTTACGCCAAATACCAGTGACAGTTCACAAGATACGGATTGTGAGGATCTCGCATTTAAAAATCATATGGAAAAAACTGCGGTTTTATGCATATCTTGGGAACCTCAGTTACTATTAGGTCTTCCTAAACAATGCTACTTCACTATAGACTTACTCAATGAATATTGTAAATGCTCACATAGAGATGTAATGATAACTTTAAAAAAAATACGATTGTATCAGTGTAATGCCCTCCTTGCCTTAGATTTTGGTCTTACAAGCAACGCGATCGGGATGATATTTAGAAAAACTTTGCCAGCAGTGGCGACTTGCATGAAACGGTTGATATTTTTTCCAGATTCCCAAGATGTATTGGGTAACTTACCAATGGCATTCAGAAAAAGATACAGTAACGTACAAAGTATAATAGATTGCCTGGGGATTCAAATTGAAAAGCCAGCCAATGCTGTCCAGCAAGCTTTAACATGGTCGGAGTACAAAGGTTGTAATACGATTAAGTATCTCATATCCATTACTCCAGACGGTCTGATAAATTATATATCGGAAGGTTACGATGGTAGGACATCCGACTCCTTAATATTTGAGGATTGCGGAATACTCGAAACACTACCGAGAAATGCAGCTATTCTCGCCGATCGGGGATTTAAAAACATAGCTCATCTGACATTCCCAAAAGGATTTACATTGAGAAGACCACCCAGCGTCTTCAGTAATGTGACTCTTACAAAAGATGAAGTGATCGAGACTAAAAAAATTGCTGCTTTACGTATTCACGTCGAGAGGTCTATTGGTAGAATAAGGCACTTTGGATTTTTGATGCCACATGCTTGTGTTGACTATAAACAAGTCGATTTATTAGATTCTATTATTGTTACAGCATGTGGCATCATCAACTTACAAAGCCCTCTATTTGATCAGAGTTACGATACACATTTTTAAGTTTTAGTGTTATTTTATGTTCGGTTTATAGACATAGGAAGACATTCTAAATGTACCCACTCATCGCATTATATTTGAAAAATGTAAAACGGACCATATAGAATGGCGTTCTTTATTTCAAGCATGATATAATATGTACATACTATTATTTTTCTTAAAAAAACATGACATGTCAAAGGTAAGCTTACTAATAGTTATATAATAATAATAATAATAATAATAAAAAAAAAACAGTGAGTTTTATTGTGTCTCAGGATTGATTAATTTTTTGTAAATGTACTTCTCCCAAAAGGTTGTTATCTTTGAAAATAGTTCATCGCAGTAAGTCTCATCGTAAGGAACTTCATAAATCTGAATATTTTTGGATACTTCGAAATCAGGCAGTGCTATACAAAACAAACTATTTTTTTTCTTTGTTACATACATCTGTGACTGAATTTGTGCATAATATTTTTTCCCAATATTTCCATCATCAAAGTAAGAAGTGATTGTTGAGGATTTTGAAGGGCATTTGATTTCTATTACGTAATCTTCAGTTAAACCATCTGGCGATGCTCCAAAGAACGGCACATCAGGATTTAGTACGAGTCCAGAGTGTTTTATTTTAATATCTTTAAGTCTAGCAACTTCATTTCTTACTGATTCTTCAAAAGCTTGTAGTGAATATAAGAGTTTCAAAAAATCCGTGAAGGACTGCAGCGATGTTCTGCTGCCTCTGCAGAGGAAGGTGTTGGTTCCTGCCGAGAATGCCCTCGTCCGGAGACGCGTGAATGCGCTGGCAGGCTAGCATTGCGGTGTCGTGGGGCGGGTTCGTTTCCCCGGCACGAGGACTCACTACAAAACATTTCGCATTCACGAATTGCTTGCAGAGATCACAAGAGGACGACCGAAGTCGCAAATTTGTAGATAACCTCCACGAAGGAATTATGACTTGTACGAGAACAAGTGCGACCTGCCCAGAAAGGCTAATTTGGGGTGACCTCGTCTTTACCCAAATACATTCAGGGCCCACAAATGAAAGAGGGGCAACCGGGTGGTGGTGGAGCCCCTTCATGCCCACCCAACCGGAATAAATCCAATGCTAAATTGTTGAAGTGGCCAGGTATTCCTCTTCTGAGTGGAAAACTCATACAACTTGAATTATATGAACTTTCCCATCAGAAGGGGAGTACCCCGGTGACCAATTTATGTCATAGAATTATACAATTGAATTGCATAACTCTATGCCATAAAAAGGCACTTGGCTTGGGCCACTCAACCCATAAAGTCACCTGAAACAGAAAGATTATATGGGATTATTAATGCCCGATGGCTGGCTCATTTGTAACGTGAAGAGCCTACCATCGTACCGGGGCCTATACCCGGTCGGATAGAACGAAATGAAAAGACCGGCGTTCTAATCTAATAATCCATTATTATTGTTTCATTCTTTCCATGCAAACTCAACAAACATGGTTCTCTCATTATTGCAACCCAATTCCAGTTAAATTTTAAAGCAATAAAAAACAATATATATAAAAAATTTAAAAGCAATAGAAAACAATGTATATAAAAAATTTGAAAGCAATAGGAAACAATGTATATAAAAAATTTGAAAGCAATAG
The DNA here is from genome assembly GCA_963969285.1 of Odontomyia ornata. Lineage (NCBI taxonomy): Eukaryota > Metazoa > Arthropoda > Insecta > Diptera > Stratiomyidae > Odontomyia > Odontomyia ornata. The sequence goes on along the minus strand of OZ017738.1, from coordinate 353,534,871 downwards.
GAAGCAATGTATATAAAAGAAATTAAAAGGCAATGAAAAGCAATGTATATAAACAATTGAAAGGCAATGAAAAGCAATGAATATAAACAATTGAAAGGCAATGAAAAGCAATGTATATAAAAAATTAAAAAAAACAATAGGAAGCAATGTATATAAAAGAAATTAAAAGGCAATGAAAAGCAATGTATTTCCAAAAAAAAACGAAAATTTAATAATTATTGATGTAATTCCAAAAAAAACGAAAATTTAATAATTATTGATGTAATTCCAAAAAAAAACGAAAATTTAATAATTATTGAGGTATTTCCAAAAAAACGAAAATTTAATAATTATTGAGGTATTTCCAAAAAAAAACGAAAATTTAATAATTTTTTTTTTTTAATTAGACCGGTAAACCACGCAAAAAAAAAATCTAACGCAAAAAATTTTAAATTGATATCGGAAGTGCTTGATTTAGAAAAAAAGAATTTAAACTCTAATATAAAAATGGATAAAAACAGATGTGAAAAAAAAACGTAGACGTAAAATAAATGTAATCAAAATTATATATATATATATATAACAAAATTAAGGGCACTCACCCGCATGGTCCTTCGAGCGCTCGACGACGATGCCGATGTCCCTGAAATGTAAATACAACTTTTTTTTTCGGTAAATGCTCAAACGCGCACGTGGTAATGAAGTTCTTACAAATTAAAACGTTTTTCATATCGATATTTAACGCGGTCAGCGTAGCACTCCAGCATCCTCCTTTTTCCTTACGATTTCTTCACAATAGAATGAACAAAAGTTGAATAGTGATGTGTTTTACTTTTGTGATTATTGTTGTTGGGTTTATCCTTTTAGTATTGAATTCGAATCAAATTCAAAATCTGTCGCACGAATATCACAGCTTTCTTATAGCATTCTATTATGAGACTTAAGTTGAATTTTATTCGCTTTTCATTTGCTTGCTTGCTTGTTTGTGTATTAGTTTATATTTACTTTTATGATACTTTGGTTGAGAGATTTACAGAAATTCTCTAAATGTGTTGCTAAACGTTTTCCGTTATTTTATTTGTAGCCCAGTCATATTAGGTAAAAAAAGGGGTCAACCTCGGAATGAAAGATAATAAGCTGCAAATTGGTATGAACCTTTGTTTTGTCATTCTAAATGTTGTCTCAAAAGTCACAATCGTTATCGTGTTCCCGTCTCAAGATATTCAAGGTCAAAGGTCACAAAAATCGGTTTTTCGCGAATATCTGGCTTCCTATCGGTTAAATGAGATTTGCATTTATTATAAAAGTTGTAGGCTATAAAATTCCCTACAACTTTTGTTTAAACTTTTTTTTCATACGACCAACCGTTTTGAAGGTAGAGCGCGAAGAGTGCACATCGTACAGTCATATACGGCCTAATGCAAGGTCAAGCGTGAGTTATGGTTATCAGTACGTTATAAAGTCAATTATTTACTTGGAAATTATAATTATTAAACAATGCCTATTATTTATGTACTAACTATTAATTATTTATATTTAATTAAAGTAAGTAACTTGATTATTTATATATAATTATTCATATTTAACTATTTAAGAATATCGGGATCATATGTATTTTCTTCATCGGGATTACTTGGATACAGTGAAGCGTTGAGGCAAGCTTGTCCGTTGCACTGGCCGCAAGCTAAAGAACATTGTAGCCCTGATTTTCTGCATCCACAGCGGGAACCACAACCATTTTTGCAATTGCAAAATATTACGTCAACACTTCCACCAACAAGTGTAGCAGCTCATCAACACATAAAACGTGTCTACTACCAGATTCAAACGTGGTTAGGGAAGGACTTAGAACCTAAAGAATGGGGCTGGATGCTTGAAAATGAAATCCTGGAGCCCATACGAACGTTATTACCTCCAGCACCAGCCGAACAAGTGTTGACGTAATATTTTGCAATTGCAAAAATGGTTGTGGTTCCCGCTGTGGATGCAGAAAATCAGGGCTACAATGTTCTTTAGCTTGCGGCCAGTGCAACGGACAAGCTTGCCTCAACGCTTCACTGTATCCAAGTAATCCCGATGAAGAAAATACATATGATCCCGATATTCTTAAATAGTTAAATATGAATAATTATATATAAATAATCAAGTTACTTACTTTAATTAAATATAAATAATTAATAGTTAGTACATAAATAATAGGCATTGTTTAATAATTATAATTTCCAAGTAAATAATTGACTTTATAACGTACTGATAACCATAACTCACGCTTGACCTTGCATTAGGCCGTATATGACTGTACGATGTGCACTCTTCGCGCTCTACCTTCAAAACGGTTGGTCGTATGAAAAAAAAGTTTAAACAAAAGTTGTAGGGAATTTTATAGCCTACAACTTTTATAATAAATGCAAATCTCATTTAACCGATAGGAAGCCAGATATTCGCGAAAAACCGATTTTCGTGACCTTTGACCTTGAATATCTTGAGACGGGAACACGATAACGATTGTGACTTTTGAGACAACATTTAGAATGACAAAACAAAGGTTCATACCAATTTGCAGCTTATTATCTTTCATTCCGAGGTTGACCCCTATTTTTACCTAATATGACTGGGCTATTGGGTCTTTTGAGTGCTATCAATTCATGGTAAGTTGCATTCAGTGCTTCTCCGAACGATAGCTATTTTGTTGGGATATATTTGCTATAAACCAACAAGCTCATTTCTCCCTCGGTTACTACAATTGTCACGTTTAATATTCGACGATATATAATGCATGTATACATGCAATCAGCTTTGATTCTTCTATAAAATAGCTTTCAAAAATATAATCGGTTATTTCATATTTAATTCATATAATGTTGTTCCACAGCGACGATTCTTGTAACTGTATAATATGAAAATTCAACTGATTTTTGGCCGCTAAATTGTTTCCAACTTAAATTAGTGGTGTGAGGGATGGATACTAAATTATTCCAAAATGAATTATGATGTGTTGTGCCTTTTACTGGATTTAGTTTTTTCAGTTTTGTTACACGGTATATTAAATTAAGGCGACTTATTCAATGTAAAATTTAATTTCAGAAATTAGTTATCCTACGAAAGCATTTTGGAGCAATACTTTTTTTTTGTATCACACGTACAATGGCTTAGTAGGTTATTAAATGTTTAAATGAAGCAAGCAAACGCAGAGACATCATTAAGGCAATTATATTAAATTCTAGTCTGAGCTGTAAAATATACTTCATCGACTTTTCTTAACACAAGTAACTATTTATAAATTATGTGTGGGTTTAATCGTACTTTGTTCGTCATTAAAGCAAATTAAGATGAGCATTTTTATATCTAAGCTTTGTAGTGATCATTGTTTTTGATGGCACAACATAACACCAACGCAAATATCAATCCAAATAATTCGAGCAAAATTATCGCAATCACAATTCCGAGCAGGATAGTCCAATTCTCGTGTATTGTTTTCAACAATTCGTCCATACAACCCTGTAATTGATTAGAACGCATTTGTTTTTAGATAAGAGCTTATTAATTGTATGTTTTAGTTGGAATCACTCGTTTAATATCAAACGCGATTACTACAAGCTTTTCCCCTTTCTACAGCTTTTGTCTTAAGCAGGATCTTGGCTCCAAATATTTGCTCGACCAGGGATTCATCCTCTGTTTGGCAGTGTGCTGCTTCATAGGCTTTTGACCCAGTAACTCTTCCATAACGCATTTCATACCATATAATTGATTCGGATTGTGCCATAGTTGCGTTTTGTACCATTTTACAGCGTTCTTTTGCGAATATGGTTTTGCAGAAAGCAATAAAATGGTGAAAGTCTTGGCTTGCATTTTTTTTCAAAAAACCACATATAATGTAATGCATAGATAGCTTGAGTATTTCCGGTGTGTCATTAACATATGCAGCCAGTTGACATTTCACTGGAGATTCACGCAGCTTTTCCTTTACCTTCTCATAAAACATGTCACCATCACATTTTATTTTACTTTCTGGTTGAGAACCAAAATCTTTTGCTTTTAGAAACTTTAAAGATGTCCCAACACCTGCAATAAAACGAGTGCTTTAGTCATGAGGAAATAAAGCAAATAAACAGCGTTACTTTGTCAAATAGAGTAATAATAAAAAATATATTTTACCCGAAAGAGTCGATTTTTTCCAGTAGGTTACGCATGTTACGCTTAGTACTTGGCTGTCGACTTTATTGCATTTTAAAGTGCAATGATACGGCTCAACGCGCACGCGATGCTCCGGAGTAATACGGCATTTCACGGTGCATACATTGCCTTCTCTTTTAACCTGCACATATCCTATGGCTTCATCGCCATAACTTTCTCTTCCTGATCTGTAATGAATTAACTTTTTTTATTTTTACATAGAAAATACACAATACTTTAAATTCTAAAGACATATTTCACATGGATCCCACCCAAACTAAATAACATCACCCAGCTGATTTGCTCTAAAGGATAAAATTAACTTTTTGTCTGTAAATGTAATATCTAACAAGTCGGGTAGACAGACTTAAAAAATGTTTGTAACCACTGCCATTTTTAACAAAAACAAATAGTTGCATTCTAATAAAATTTGATTGAAATACTAACATACGAGGTGTGTTCAAAAAATATCGCGAATTTTGTTTTTTTCAAAAATTATTTATTTATTCATGAATATCTATTTTGTCCCCTTCAAAGTAGTCCCCATGAGATATTATACACTTGTGCCAACGGTATTTCCAATCTTCGAAGCACTTCAAAAAATCATTTTTTTAATCTTGTTCAGCTCCTCCTTCGATGCCGTCTTTATCTTGTCAAGCGTAGCGTAACGTCGTCCTTCCATGGGCCTCTTCAGTTTAGGAAACAAGAAAAAGTCACAGGGGGCCAGATCTGGGGAATACGGTGGCTGCGGCATCATTAGTGTGTTGTTTTTGGCCAAAAAGTCGCGCACAAGCAACGATGTGTGAGCAGGGGCGTTATCGTGGTGCAAAAGCCAATTTTTGTTCTCCCACAAATCCGGGCGTTTCTGGCGGATTGCTTCGCGCAAATTGCACATAACTTGCAGGTAATATTCCTTATTGACCGTTCTTCCCTGTGGCAAGAACTCATGATGCACCACGCCCCTGCAATCGAAGAAAACTGTCAGCAAAACTTTCACATTCGACCGAACTTGGCGCGCTTTTTTCGGTCTTGGTTCATGCGGCAGCTTCCATTGGGATGATTGAGCTTTGGCTTCCACGTCATAACCATAAACCCACGATTCGTCACCAGTTATGACCCTCTGGAGCAAATTTGGTTCGTCGCGGACAGAGCTTAACATCTCATTAGCAATGTTCATGCGTTGCTGTTTTTGGTCGCAATTGAGCAATTTTGGTACGAATTTCGCGACGACCCGTCTCATGCCCAAATCGTTGATAAAAATCGAATGGCACGAGCCAATCGATATGTTTAGGTCCTCAGCAACTTCTCTAACGGTGATTCGACGATTGGCCAATACCATTTTCTCCACTTCATTAATTTTTTCGTCTGTTGTTGAAGTGCTCGGGCGTCCGGCACGCTCTTCGTCGTTCACATCTTCTCGGCCATCTAAAAACATTTTGTACCACCGATAAACGTTGCTTCGGTCCAAAGTAGCTTCTCCGTATGCCACAGTCAACATTCGGAATGCATCCGCGCACTTAATTTCGTTTTTCACACAAAATTTGATACACGTTCTTTGATCCATTTTTTTGAATAAGTAAAAATCGAAGACGATTGAAAACACGTGCAAGTAAAGCAGCTTTCACCAATCAAGTGAACATTCAAAATGGCCGAGCTTGTCGGCGTAAGTGAGAGACATGAGTACCAACATAATGCCATAAAAAAAATCGAAATTCGAATATACGTAACCCGCGAAAATTCAAAATACGCGATACTTTTTGAACACACCTCGTACATGACTAGTCAGACATGTACTTACTTATTCAGTTTTATTCCTCGCATTTCAGCGGCTACATAATCGCCATTCTCGGACAAATATCGTGCAACCATAAAAATTTCGACTTTTGACAGGTTATCCGACTGTCCTGTCACGAAACCCTCTTCCGTCACTATTTCAATATAATAAAAATAATAATAATCACTAACACAAGCACTTAAACACACTTAAAACCACTTTACAAATCAGATTTTATGATAAACACTCCGTATCACTCGCAATCAGAAATCACACTCGCAGTGTGACGTCATTGTAGAAGCGCGCGAAGGAACGCAAATTTAAAAAAGCGGCGAAACTTTACAACGTTGTAACATTGGAAATCCTGGCCCGATTTCAATGAAACAAAAATTATTATTGTTTTCACGATTACGCGCATTAAACGCATTAACTTTCAAAGTAATATTTCGATGTGTTGGTGTTCTCCATTGTTAAGGTATTGAGATGAAATGGCAATACAGTTTAATAATTGTTTTAAATACAATTGGATATGCGCTAAAAATTTGAAAATTATTGCGTTTTTATGAAATAATGACACTTGAAATCGTAGCGTGTTCTCAATTTTAATGCAACTACAGTAGTTGTATCGTTTTGAGAAAAACCCCGTAAAAAAAGTGATGAGTAGAATTCAATAAATGTGCTTTCAAGTAGCTTCACGATATCTGCGATTGCACTTTTTTCCGTGGTCGGGATACTTTTGATTCCGAAACCATACAGCTATAAAATCATCGGAAACGGGAGTTGGAAGTTCCTGAATATCAAATCGTGCTGTAATTGTACTCAGGAACATAAAAAAATTTAAAAACTCCAGCTACAGCGATATTCGGGAATTCCCCCCTGTTTTATTCTATTCTTGCTTTGGGAATCAGAACACCGAGAGCTCGTCTTTAACACATCTTACTTTCTTGAAGTTCTGATTAAGAGTAAGTTACATGCTCAATTCTTAATAGTCAATATCGATACAAATATAAACTGAATGAATCTTACTTTATTGAAGTTCTGATTAAGAGTAAGTTACATGCTCAATTCTTAATAGTCAATATCGATACAAATTTAAACTGAATGCAAGCTTAATGTAGTAGTGAGAGTTCAAGAATTAATATAAGTTTCATATTTATCTATCACATCCTATTTGTTTTGAAATTAAGATGGGGTGTTACTTTATTACCAGCCTATGTGATCTCCGTAGCTGCTTTGGATGATCGATAGCATTTTTGGTTGATCATAGTTGATTTTGTACAGTATCTGGATTGATACTGATATCGTGGCTGCTAGATGTAGATTCTTTGGGGTATCTTCTGATATTTACTGAATTTCTTCTGTAGTCATTGCTTCCAACACGGACAATGTAGGACCTTCCATCAAAAGCTCGGACGACGATACCTGAAACCCAAAACTTGTCTTTAGGTTTCATTTTAATAGATACATTTTCCCCTTTTTCTAAAAGACGTAGTGGTTGTCCTGTTATAGTACTTCTTGGTTCGTCTCTTAGGTGTGGATTCCTTTACTTCAGTTACAATTTTCTGTGCAATATCGATTGAAGGAATGTTGCGTAGCCATCGATAATAAAGGCATTGAGCTGCACTGCTACCAATCTTGTTTGGAGTGTTTCGCCAAATGAGAACCGCTTTGTAGAAATTGCTTATATTTTCTAAAGATTTCATTCATGTCATTTTCACAATCTCAATAGTCGATTCCGCCTTTCCATTTCTTTGCTGGTGATGAGGGCTCGAGTTATTGTGTTGAAAGTTCCAATCCTTAACAAATTCCTTGAACTCGTGACTCATAAAATGTTGTGCGTTGTCAGATATAACTTTTTTTTGGTATTTCATGACTTGCAAAATGTCGTTTGCATATGTTGGTGATCGATTGCGAAGATATTCAGTTATTTGATCGACTTAAAAAAAATCTAAGTAATGATCGACTATTTAGAGAAATTATTGTGTTCAGTCAGATATTTTTAGTTCAAAAGTATCCATCGATACTATCTCAGACGGATGTTCTGGAATCTGATGCGTAATCATTGGTTCTTTTCTCTGTTGAGGGACATATTTCATGCATTTTGCACAGTTTTCCCCTTTTGATTTCAATTCATTGTTAATTTCTGGCCAGAAGACTGTAAGTCTGGCTAAATTGATCTTGTTCAATTCCTGCATGGTTAGCATGAAGTTTATCGCGAATCTCTTTGCGCATATTGCCCGGAATCAATGTACATTTTCCCTTTAATAACAGTTCATCCTCTATAGTGAGCAGTTCTTTATAGCTCCAAAATTATTTGAGCGTCTCCTGGAGATTCCTTTTATTGCTCGGGCATCCATCTGCTATTACGTTGTACAAATCATGTAAAGCTTTTTCTTTCTGTGTTTCTTGTTTGATGCGTTTCATTATTGGGTCACTTACGGGTATATCTTCTGTATGGTTAGTTCTTTCAATACTATCAAACGCCTATTCTACTTTGTAAATATCGTACCATTTTTCTTCATTGATTGTGCTTTCAGGTGCTCTGGATAATGTATCTGCTATATACATCTCTTTATACCTTTTGTATATTAGATGTTGAGATTGTAGCGTGGTAACATTAAAATCGTGTTTTGGAGACGTTTTGGAGCTTCTTATAATGATTTGGAGAAAATCTTCACCAAGGGACTGTGATCAGTTCGATTGTTACGTCCCATTTCCCGCAGATATATTGAACAAAACGTTTACAGGCGAAAGCAATAGCAACCATTTATTTCTCAATCTGTGCATAGTTTCTTTCTGTACCGGTAAGTAATTTCGAAGCGTATACACCCGGTTGTTGAAATTGTAAGAGTACACTACCAATGCCGTAAGATGACGCATCTGTTTGTATTGTTACAGGCTTAGTGCAGTCGTAGTATTTTAGCGTTGCAATCGATTCTAAAGTTTTTTAATTTCGAGAAAGTTTTTCTTATGTTCCTCTTCCCACACGAAATCTGTTGCAATAAGTGTTAGTTGTCTCAAGTGAAATGATTTCTCAGCTAGATTAGGGATGTATTGCCCGAGGTATGTCAACATTCCCAAAAATCCATTAACTTGTTCTTTAGTTTTTGGTAGCTGCATACTCCTAATTGTCGAAACTTTTGACACATCCGCTTTTATACCATCTTTACTTAGTATGTGGTCGTAGAATTTGACAACGTTCATACATGAGTTTATCTTTCCTTTGTTAAGTTTGAAATTATGTTTCTGTAAAGGTGGGAAAAGAGCCCCTAAATTTTAATTATGATCACGAAGCGCATCTTCTTTAGCATTACCTGATACATATGTTATGCTATATACAACGTCGTCAATTGTCTAAGCTCCGCCAAGTGTATACGGCCAAGCACATACGCCCATTGTCATTAAAACATGTACTTGTCGACCAACGGCAAGCGTAAAGTCTTCATAATCCATACCATTAGCGACGACAACCATGTACATAAGAAGCTTCGGGGTGTGCTTATAGAATTATCGACAAGCTACGCCCATTGTCGTCGAAGCATGTACTTGTCGACCAACGGCAAGCGTAAAGACTTCATAATTCGATCTACATAAACCACAACATTAGCGACGACAACGACCATGTACATAAGAAGCTTCGGAGTGTGCTTATAGAAATATCGACAAGCTACGCTAAGTGTCATACTGCATAAGCCATAACATTAGCGGCGACAGCAACCATGTACATGAGAAGCTTCGGGGTGTGTTTCCAGCGGAGTGACACTGTGCTAAACCCTGCCTTCAAACCATTTATTAAATTCGCCGCAAAGCTTCACCATGCGAGTTTGTGAGAAGTGTGCGGAGGAAGAAGTTTACGTGGAACGAGAACGCACGTTTCAACTACTCAGCGAATTTAGGGCGAATTGAGGCCGCAAGAATCGTTTAAAAGACAATTGATCGAGCGAGAAACGGCGAGTAGTAACAACAGCGGTTACGGTTTTGTACGCAAAGTGTATTCCGCCGCGAAGTAATCAGCGAGGCCAGAAAGTATAACGAGTTCCGGTGCAATTACAGGAAACCAACACAACAGTTAGATGGTGAGGTGTAGGCTTGAGCCGCGAACCTCATTCGGCTTGGATGCGTTTTTACGCTGCGTAGCCACCATCGATTAATTCCTACTTTCTTCCAGGCATCCTCCGTCCGTGGAGACACCGCCAGACGCACGGTTGAAGCGTGCCGAGCAGAGCGAAAAATCAGAAGCCGTGCCCAGGAGGACAGGAGCACCCCAGCTAGACCAGCACTCGCCAGCGTGTGTATCCCGATCTATCGAGTGGCAGCCGGAGTGTCCGCAACAAGCAGCCCAGGAGCACTCCATCGTTCACCCAAGAAGAGTCTGGAGGAGGCACTCCGGGAAAACGCCAGGGCAGGTCCACGGCCCATCACCCGCGAGGAGTACTTGGGCAGATTGAAGGCGCCGCTGGACACCTCCGTCCGTGAAGCCAACTACAAGCGGAGGCGTGGCGGTCGACGGGAGCAGTTACGGCAGCAGCTCCACGAATTCAGGCGGCTCGCACGCATCTCGACCACGACAGCGGAGCGGACTCAGTGGCAGCAGAAGGTGACGGAGCTGCGGCGCAAGATCAAGAAGGAGGTGAAGGATCGTATACGCGCTACTAAACGCGACCTAGCATTGTAAAAAATTCAAATAAATACTAAACAAAAAATACAAAACTAGGTGTTTTCTTTTGGCAAGTCCAAAGAGTTTGAGGCGGATAAGGTAAGCTGCAGGTGGCGAGGCTGAGTGGTGGCCAAAGTACCGAAGCAGGACATCTCGGAAAAGGCCGGGAGGATCCTGTGAGGAAGGAGATTTATAACATTACATTTGGCGCAGTACTTGGTCGACAAGTACATGTTTTAATGACAATGGGCGTATGTGCTTGGCCGTATACACTTGGCGGAGCTTAGACAATTGACGACGTTGTATATAGCATAACACATAAATCAAAATATCATCTGCTATGCTTATTACGCCTCGTAATCCGCTTAACACGATCTCTTGTGCACCTAAAAATAATTCCATGGCAGGTACAATCCCAAAAGGAACTCGTGAAAATTTGTATGTACCAAATGGTGTGTGAAATGTTGTAAGATTCCTACTTTCTCTATCCAGTTTTTATTGCCAAAATCCATTATTAGCGTCAACTGTCGAGAAAATTTTCGTATTATGTAAAACTAGTAGTATTTCTGATAATGTTCTGCCAACGTATCGAACAGGTGTAAGAAAGTTGTTTAACTCTCGTGGATCCAATCACACGCGCAATTTTTCACTAATACAATGCTATTCAACCACTGTGTTGGTTCACTTTGCTTTGCAATAACACCATTTATTTCCGTATCATCGAGCGCACTTTTCAAGTCTGTATGTAACGCGATAGGTACACGACGCGGAAATTGCTTTTTCGCACCGCAATTATGCACTAGTTCTAGTTTCACGTCACTAAAAATTTCACCTAATCCATCGAAAACTGAGGCATATTCATCACAAATGTTCTTTGAACTTTTAGTAGATGATTTAGTTGATATGAGATTTTGTTTTGTCTTTAGTTCACAACACACTTTTATAAGTCCAAGTTTTTTACATGTGGCTAGCGAGAGTAGTGGTAAATGTTGATTCTCTACTATTTTAAATTCTTTTTCGTAAACATTGTTGTCATGTTCAATTTGCAGCATAATTTTGCGTACTTGGGTTATGACATTGTCACCGAATGCATGTAGTTTAGTATTCATCGACATAGCATGGACTATCTGCTTTTGTAGTAGTTCCTATAAATTTTTTAAACCGGTAATGTTACACGATGCTCCCCTATCGGGAATGCAATTTGCTTTCACATAGATGCTTCTCTGTTTGTTGGAATTTCGCTGGAAATGTAAATGCGCTGTTAGGACTCTATTTGAGTCTTGTACTGTTAAAATGATGTCGCGTGCAATTCAGCTCTTAGATTTGCTACACAGTTAAAAATCGTGGACTATTTTTAATGCTAAATCGGTTTGCATATATGACGACACCAAAATTTTATTATAATTTAATGTAATGAGTATTACAATCCCTACCGTAAACTATACTCTTATATTTTAAACTTTAATTAGATTAGTTTTTTTTATATCGGAGTATACTAAAATTGAATCCACAATAAATTGAAATATAGTCGACTGTAGATTAAAATGCCACCTTCATGCGTTACTATTTTCTATACTTACTCGTAATTATTGAGTTCTAAACTATTTGTTTATAAAGATCCGATTTCAGATTGAGCTCGAATCGTTTCAGTATCAATGCCCTACTAAATAGGGCCAATAAAAAAAGTAATTTTTTTTTTTCAAAAAAAAAACATTTTTATTCGTTGTAGATATATATCACAAACTTAAAGATATTCATTGCATTAAAAACTTAAACATATTCATTCATTAAAAAAGTTAAGCTAAAGTATTTGGTAATAAATAAGGCAAGACCATCCATGTGTCGTTTTCGATACAATGGCTCTCATACGGCTTAACATGTTTAAGTTCGTTAAACTCCATAATTATCTTTGTGTTCTCAAGTACTACCTTAAATGCATGTGTAACTTCATTCAGACCAGTACTTCTATACGAATCTAATTCGAAATGGATGGTATTATGTAAATAGTAAATGGCTTGTACTGAACCAAACTTATAAATATCGTTTTCAATAGTCAAAAATAAGTAAAACTTTAGCCTATAAGTAAACCCGTGAATTTGTTTTAGCCAATTCATAGTATATAGTTCCTCTTGGCGATCCCCATTCAAATTTTCGAAATAAATTTTCGCAACTGAAGTCATTTCTGATTTATCTACTTTTGACAGTTTTCCGAATTGAAATGTTTTTTTAAAAGATAAATCACTCCAAACAATTGACATTCTTTGCTGATGTCTTTGTGCCAACGTCTTACAAATATAGATAAAATTATTTATACCAGCGCTTTCCTTAGTAAAAAATCTATGTTTACCTTCATAGCGCATCGTCCAAGTATGAACGATTGGTCCTAACTTTTTAATTATTAAAGGATAGTGTGTCAGCATGTGATGTTTTGGAAGTAATGGCAACTTCAAATAATTGATAATAAAACTTAAATGATTAGCTATTAAGTCTTCCAGTACTTCAATAGAACTCTTCGGAATGCATGGTGACAGCAATAGATACAATATTTTTAGTAAAGAAGTAATTCCCACCCAAAGATCTGGCATTAAGTGTTGAATATCTATAAATATCAATGGAAAATATAAAATCAAACATAAATTTTGAGACGCAGAAAGTCCTATTGAATTTCCAGATTTTTCAAGGTTTATTGAGGACGGAATATTTTCTCGCTGAAGGTATCCAAAATTGAAAGAAGATATTTTTCTGTTTACATCGATGGAACTTATAATTTGTTTGTTAATAGCAAATTTTAGCACATGTTTAAGAATAAATGGTATAGCTCCTTCTAAAATGTCATGCATCAGATCGACATTATTAGATTTGATTACATGATAATATTTTAGCTCATTTAGTTTGCAATAGTTTTTAATTCCTTTAGAATCCTGATAATTTGAGAACGACTTACTTTTTTCATCAGAAAATAAATTATCATAACGTAAGCGGGTTCTTAAAAGGCGGTTTATTTGAGTTATTGTATATTGTGCTTCATCCCGATGCATTTCACATATTCTACACCAAAAACATGCCCGAAATGATTCCACGAATCCAAGTGCTAAATTTGCTGCAAGGTTGTCATGTGAAAAGGATACTAGTGTACCCTTTATGTTTCTTCCATCTATGTAGATTCCAGTTGATTCTAAAGATACTAAGTCTTCCACAATAGGCTGTAAAACTGTATTGAAATTTACAAAGTCATTTTTTAAATCAGCTGCATAAAAAAGTGCAACTAAATGTATATTATCTAGACAAGAATTATACCGTATGGCAAGTTTCGAACTGAAAAATATATTGCTCCAATCTTGTGAATCGCAGTTTTACTTCCCAGAGGATTAACAACCTCAAAATCATCATGAAAGAGTTGTAGAAGTATGACATTTTCGTTTTCTTTAAAAAAATTATATTTACTATAATTTTCGCTACAACAGAAATTTTCGAAAAGCTCAGCATTACATAAACATTGGGAACCAAAGAAAAGATGTTCAAATGAGCTATTTTTAAAAATTGTTTGCAGTGTGTCGATGATTGATATATATTGAAACGTACACTGTTTAAATATTGGTAAAGAAGAATTTTGTTTTTTAATAAATTTCTTATCCCACCGACCGCCAATACTTTTTTCGATAGGAGTAACATAAAAATTCGTTAGAAACCAATTCCTTTTTTCTTATATATGATGATGTGAAAAGGCTTAGTTCTCTCAAAATCTCTAGCCTTGTGTTCCTCATAACCTCAAGTAAAGTTCTATCATCATTTTTATGTGAAACAGATATGGTGGCTTCAATTGTCTTAAATGCTTCTGAAAAAACGTCTTTTGTTACTTTGACTATTTTATCAGCATTTGTTTGAGTTATTGCTAAGAACATTAGCAAGCACGAAAATTTGGATATTGTTTCGGATAACAACATTCTTTGTTGAAGTGTTTTTTGAAGGGAGTATGCTTGATCATTATTGCTTTGATTTTCAATATGTTTTGCAGCGCTTTGACCGGGATTGATTTGACTTTTCAAATTTTCAACAGGTACTACCGATGAAAACTGTTGCTGATTTAAAGCTTTGCATTGTGCTGCATGTCTACGAAGCCCACTATAAGAGCAGAATTCTCTATCACATATTTCAGACACAATACACTTTAGAGTAATGCCAGATTTTTCGTTTACAAAATGAGCATTTCGGAGGTGAAATGTAACAAAAGATATTTGCCTGAATTTCATTTTACATATAAAGCAAAAATAATCCATCTTGATTTTTAAGAACGAAAAATGTTTTGAATCCGAGAAAGATATTCTCGTCAAATTGACGCGAAGGTTTAATCTTACGCATATATAATAGTAAAAATCTTAATCTTATGCATAAATAGGTATACTGAGTTAAATTTCCGCATAGCCTTAATCTTACGTATACATCTGAGAGACGATTCGTCTATGTAAACATACTTAAACTACATAAACATAATACATATAAGGCAAGGATATAAATTGTAATGTTTTCATGATTTTAAAAAGGTATCTCCAGGCTATTAACCTTATTCTTAAATTTAGAATCTATTTCTAATTGTCGTGTCGTTGGAACACAGTCAGCTTTCGAAATTTCATATATGAATATAGCAAAAAAATTAAAGAAGTTTTTCACGCTTTGGTCAAATTCAATATTGAAAATATAGAAGCTTTTGAAAAGTAGATCAAACGCTTGCTTCTTATGGAATTCGTTACAATCGGTTACTAACAATTCCACCAAAAGTGCCATGGGGAACAGTATAAACAGGAAAGAGGGAAATTATTGCCTTTGCTAACGCTATCTTTTGTTCTCTATTCGGGTAGTTACCGCACATTTTTCTTATATAACTAACAGCTGCTCTGACCATCTCTCTCCTTGATGAGTCTTTCAAAGAGGCACTGTTGGAATATTCTTCCAAAATATGCGCACATTCGTTCTCCCTCAAGTATTTTTTCAGAGACTATTAAAATTTGAGTTCAGAGGATACAATATGCAGTAACAAATTAATTAATATTTACTTCACTGGTAATTATAAGCTAAGCACCAAATGCAGCATCACACCTACGCAATACGCCACGTTCTGGATTTGATGAGCTTATTTCGATCAAAAAACAGTTGCACATTTTATATTGAAATATGATGGCCAGCAAATCCTCAGGTTTTATTACCGCGCCATCAAGATCTTTCAACACAATGTCTCCCGTTAAATTGGATTCAGATGCAACTATAAGAGACGGAATTATATTTTGCATATTAACCCAGAAAAGATAATCTGTGTAAAATTAACGGATACAATTTATCTCAAAATCCTGCTTAGTCTCAAAGTTGCAAAGTTTTTCCTTTAATTAAGACACACTATTAATATAATTGAGTAACTCATGGTGATTATTAATAAATCTGACTGTGAAAACAGAAAACTAATTGGTTTGTTGAGATCGACACAAAAGCCGGTTTAAAGTTATGCTTAGATCTTATGCATGATTATCTTCTATGTGCATAAAATATAATCTTCAGGACGAAATACCATCCTATCACGAGGATAAAACGCTAATCATACAGATTGTCTCTTTACTGTTACAACAAAACAAAAAAAAAATCTATAATTGCTGAACTTACTTGAAATCAGAGCATCTTGTGTTGTTATCTCCAGACCGTCATCCGTACACTTTCTTATTTTAACATAATTCACATTTTGATTACACTTCACTTTAACAAATAAATCACACATAATGACTGATCTGAATAAAATATTTCAAGAGCTATAGGCAAACGACTCGATCCTTCGGGAAACACAAAACATATGCGAGCTTACTTGGTGATTGATGCATCGTCAAAATCACAAAAAAAATGCATGTTTCAGGTAGAAATGTGCAAAGTTATGTTCTTATAATCTATTTTGGTTTAAATCCTAACCATTTTATGTTTACAATTGATATTCGACGCAATTCACAGTTGGTTTTCCTTAGAATTTTATAACGCAATTCTAACTCGTGGAATCAATTTTAATACAATATGGATTAAAAATGCAAATAGTACTTTGGAGGGTTTAGTTTTCAAACTTAAAAAGATTTAATTTAATACAATATGGATTAAATGTGCAAAAAGTACTTTCAAGTGTCTAGTTTTCAAACTTCCCAAGATTTAAAATGCTAAAAATCTGAGAAAAGATTAAATTATAATATAAGATTTATTGAAAATAAGAGTAGTATTTTCCATAGTTTAATTTTTATACCTAAAAACTATTAAAAATCCGGCTAGTCCAAGTGAAGGTTTAAAAAATAGTAGCAGATTTTTAACTGTGTAGTTTGCATGTACGGTTGTCTCGGAAACCATTTGCACCTTTTTTCCTGCGATTCTTAAAACACCGCCTGAGCCAAGGTTTAAAATATAAATGTTTAAAGCTTAAAATAATAAAATAAAAATGTTAAAAGGTTAAAATAAAAATGTTAAAGTAGAAATAAACAAAAACGAAAAACAAAAAATGATTGCATTAAACACAAAAAGAAAATAGTTCTACTGCAGCAGCAACCAGGAGATAACGATTTGCGAACAACCTTCGCCACTCGACACCCTAAAATGGATCTGTGAATATTGCACCTATGAGAATTTTTAATCATCTTTGAAATGCACTATGTGTAAAGGATTAAATCCGATTCTTAACGAGGACATTTTTCGATTAAGCCCACCACACCCTAGTCCAACAGTTGTCATCCACTTATCGAGGCATCAAGCTTAAGTTTCTCGCAAAGCAATTTAAATAATACAGCTGTTGTTGTTAGCAGTACCTTATTGAATTTGGCAGAAACATTACCTAAATTGGATCCAAATTTGGTGAAAATTGTCCGCGCTGTAGGTAACCTGGATTCATATACAGCGAGAGCAGCAATGAATGAAGTTGCCGATATTTTGATTCACCCGAAAAACAAGCTGTTTTACGAGACTACAAAGAACTGCTTGCTGAAAGCATCTTAACGCAATTTCAGAATCTCAAAACTCTCGGCAAATCCTTAAGCAAATGGAATTTGCTTGAAAATTTTAGATAAAAGAAACTTTACAAATTTGAATTGTGCCCTGATATGCCTACTGAAGGTAACATGTCCACAAGCTGGTTTACCCAAATTTACAGATTTACTAATGAAATGTATTTGGCGTGATGTGAAAGTAGTTCCTGAACGTTCAAATGAATTAGATTATGATGCCGTTTTGTATGAAGTACATGAATTCATGCTAACCTTGCCCAGTGTCTGGTGGGGATAACTTCCATCTGGTACATCTAAACGCGCCGTGAAAACAATTATTCATAATATGGGAAAAATTGAAGGCAATGCAATATTACAACATCTGAATAAAATTCCAAAACATTCGGAGCTACATGTATACTTGATAAGGATATTGAAGGACCTGCAAAAAGATGCAAATTGACTGACAAGTTCCTCACCCGCCAGATCATCATCTGGTA